>LR738709.1:482818225-482939210 GCA_902687465.1 Secale cereale | reverse complement strand
CCCCCCCCCCCCCCGTTCGACGTGACTCCAGGGTTGTTGCGCCTAGACAAGAAAGTTTTGTCATGCCCAATATGCGATTCTATCCCGATCACGTGATAACTTTGTGACTGGGACACAACCACATTTCGGGCGCTTACCAAGATGGATATCATTACATAAATACATGGGGATACATACAAGTCATACAATAACCACATGAATACATCAACATCATAGACGAGGCATCCGACTACGGATGAAAACATGAAAAGCACAACGACATCCATCCTGCTGGCGCTTAGCAAGATGGATATCATTACATAAATAGATGGGGATACATACAAGTCATACAATAACCACATGAATACATCAACATCATAGACGAGGCATCCGACTACGGATGAAAACATGAAAAGCACAACGACATCCATCCTGCTATCCCAGGCTGCCGACCAGGAACCTATCCCAAGATTGACGAAGAAGAAGAAAGAACTCCAACACAAGTAAACATCGCTCTCACGTCAAGTCATCAGAAACCTGTACCTGCAACTGGTGTTGTAGTATTTGTGAGCCATGAGGACTCAGTAATCCCATAACCATGGGCATCAAGACTAGCAAAGCTTAATGGGTATGGAAAGGATAAGTGGTGAGGTTGCAGCAGCAGCTAAGCATTGTATGGTGGCTAACTTACGATTCCAGAGAAATATGAGAAGCTACGCAAACAGTCGCAAACTAGTAATGATCACTAAGTGATCCTGAACTAATTACGAGTCAAACATAACCCCACCATGTTCTCTTCTCAAATTGAAAAGAGACGGTCACGGTTACTCACACGGTTGGTGTATTTTATTTTGGTTTGTGTGTCAAGTTCTCTACTGCCGAATATTAACAAATTCCAATCTACCACATAACCGCGGGCACGGCTTTCGAAAGATCATAACCCTGCAGGGGTGTCCCAACTTGGCCCATCACAAGCTCTCACGATCAGCAGAGTAACAACTCCAAATTTGGAAAGACTCGAGTGTTCTCGGAATCCCTTGCTTAAGATATTTTGACAATGGTAAAACTAATCCAGCAAGACCTCCCGACGTGCTGACACCCTAATAAGAGCCGCGTGTATCTTGTCTCGGGCCACGATCAGATGGGACAAGCTACAAGTAAAACCAATCCTCGAGTTTACCCGTGGTGGCCCTGCAGGCTGCCTAGTTTGGACCAACACTCATGAGGAGCACTGGCCCGGGTTGTTAATTAAGTCCTCGGGTGCTAGTTGGTCCCTATGCAAGTTTTAGTTATTAGGAAAATGGTAAAACCAAGGTTGGGCCTTGCTGGAAAAGCTTTAAACATAGCGAATTATCGAGGGGGCCCATAAACCCCAACCATGTTAGGAACACAATATCAAGGAACATAACACCGGTTTATCGGATCCTAAGGCGGCATGAGTGGAACAAAACACCAAGCAAAAGGCCAAGCCTTCCAACCATTACCAAGTATATGTGTGCATTAATTAAGTAAGATATATTGTGATATTCCAACATATCCATGTTCCGACATGGAGCAAACTTCATCTTCACCTGCAAATAACAACGCTATAAGAGGGGCTAAGCAAAAGCTGTAACATAGCCAGACAACGGTTTGCTGGGATGGTGAAAAGGTTAGAAGTTGTTTCATGGCATATTGGGAGTCTTGATAAACAAGTGGTGGGTAGCGCGACATGTAGCGATAGCTTCGAGACAACTAGCATAGAAATGATAGTAATGAGATCCAAGGTGGCGGTCATCTTGCCTGAAATCCCACAAGGAAGAAGAACGAGTCCATGAAGTAGACGAAGCCACGAAGACGAACAAGCGTAGTCGAACGAATCCTCACGATCGCAAAGAAACAAGAACTAACGAGAAGAAGCAAACAACATGGTAAACACACAACACATAAACTAGAGATGATGCTCAACCAAGGATGCTGCATGACAAGGCTACATGATGCTACTCATGGCAAGAGATGATGCAAATAAGAACCACACAACAAGCAAGTTTAAATGAGGCTGGAAACAGCATATAACAATTTGGTAAGTCCTCATATGCAAATTTCGAAATTGGTCCAGATCTAAACAAACCTTATGTTAAAGTTGTTAAACAGCAAGTTGACATGCGCCATGATGATCTACACGATTTTCTAGTCAAGTTACATATAAAGTTCATCTAATTAGGAGCTACGGCCTAGAAGATATGAGCACAACAAGTTGAACATGGCATTGATGCAAAATGCATTTAAACATCAAGCACACACTCTCAAAACATGGATGCAACATGGCATGCTAAATTGACATGCAAAACCAAGCAAGTTTCATATAGAGCATGCTCAAAACGGAGCAACGGTTCAACACATGCACACTAAACAAGTTTGAAACACAATCTGTCCAAAACAGCAACTAGGCATCTTACAAGCATCAGAACAACATGCTACAAGTACAATATAGGCACAATCATGGCATCAACTCAAATTACAGATCACGTGCTTCCAATATCATCAAGTATCAGGTTCATAGGCATCAAGAATAAACAAACATGATCAAGGCAACAAGCAAACTTTATATCACAGATTATGACTTGGTGAAAAAACAGGGCATATACATGAGCAATGTTAAAATGTTGGCATGTTGGAGGCAAGAAATAATTAAGCTACACTGCAAGAACATGGCAAACCAAGGCATGGCATGCTAGTACCTAACCTGGAGCTCAAATAACACAACATGCCATATACATGGGAGCAACAGGTTCATGGCATTCATCAAAACAAGATGCCAACATGATATAGCAGATTCTCAGACTTGGTGAAAATCTGGGAATGCAAAGAACATCATGATGCTGACTTGGAGGCACATAACAGCAAGCAGAGAAATTCTAATAAGCATGTAAAGTTCATGAACATGTAGTAGGCATGGCATAATCCAAATAACTCCATTGGCACAACTCCATAGGATGCATAGATTAATAACAATGAGCTTTGTCAAATTGAACATGCTGTTGACAGGCTGATAGAAACATTTTCAAGCAAGTTGAGAGCAAGGAAACAACATGCTACAGCAGCCTATAATTCCCAACAAGGGCACGGATGGATAGATCATAACATGTACTTACAAACATGCTCACTGGACATTGATAAATGTGCATGGATATGACTATAGCATCAAGCAAACAAGGCATCACAATATAACAGATTCGGACTTTACAAGCTTGTTGCATTCAGCACAAGGCATATCATGGCATCAAAATAAATCTAGCATCAAGATGACATAAAAATGAACCAAAACCATGTTGACACGATGCTCATATCACACATGCATTAATTCACACGAAAAAGATAAAAGGGCAAGTTATAACAAATTTCAGTAGTTTATATCACTTAGCACTTTTGCAACAGAGATTAACATGTCATAATGCATCCTAACATGAATGCAACAACCACCATCATCAAGAGAATTAAAATATGAACAATTTGACATATCATATGTTTCATTTCGATCAACATGCAAAAAAGTTACAAGCACCACAACGTGCACACATATTATGATTTTTCCAGGGACTTAGTGAAAAACAACACCTCGGGGAAAACGGGACTAGGTCGTATAGGGGCGCTCTGGGCCGTTTGGATGGAGGGTCGGGGTGGAAGATCCAGATCCGGGACGGCGAAGTCCCGGCGGCGGCAATGTCGACGGCGGCCGGCGGAAGGTGGCGGGGATGGTGGATCGGGCAGATCCGGGCGGGCCTTGCCCGGATCTGACCGGAGGTGGGGGCCCGGAGGCGAGGAGGAGATTGAAGCGGTGGTGGTGAGCTTCGCGACGAGGAGGCAGTGGCGGGCGCGGCGCCGGAGGTGAGGTGAGCTGCTACGGGGCGGCGTGCGGGCGACGGCGGCGGTGCGGGGCTCTGGCGGTGGCGCGTAGGAAGGCGGGGGGGCGCGGAGCCAGGCGGCGTGGGGCTCGACGGCGCACGGGCTCGGGCGGCGGCAGCAAACGGTGGTGGGGCAAGGGCTCGGAGCGAGGAGGCGCTAGGCGGTGGACGCACGGGCTCCCTTGGCCCTGGCATGGCCTGGGGAGGGCCCGAACTGGGTCGGGAGGGCCGCGATGGCGGGGTGGAGTCCAGGGGATGCGTGCAGCCTCTGATTGGATGTGCACGGTGGCTGGTGGCGGCGCTGGCCTATGGGTGAGCGAAAAGTGGCGGCGGGGAGGTGGATCTGCGCGGATTTTTAGGAGGGGGCAGACTAGAGGTAGGTGGATGCTAGGGTAGTCTAAAAATGGCGTGGGGGCTGTTTATATATGGAAGGGGCTAGGGTTAGGGGATTTTGGAGCAGATTGGACCCTCGGATCGCGATCCGATGGCTCCGGCGAGAGGGGTAGTTTAGGTGGGCTAGTGGGCTTATTGTACCTGTGTAGAGAGGCCTCGGGCTGAGAAGAGAAGGAAGAAGAGTGGCCCGACGGCAGTTTTCGGAGACCGAAAACGTCCGATGAATTAACCGGTAATGGTGCCACTATACTTATCCATTGGGCTATCAAACGGACTCTGAATGCGATGAAGTTTGACAAGCGGTCTACCTACACTATAACAAGACCGCACGTCAACTTTCACCCCATTCCAAGAACATTTTTCGGCCACTTACAAAATAAGGTTTCGAAGGTGCCTCGACCACGTGTGAGTGTGTCTGGGCTCAGAACGGACAATGAAGAGGATGGGCGGACTCAGACGGATGCAAGTTTTGAAAATATCCTGATGAAATGCACATGATGACATGGCAAAGTGCAACACACAAGCATATGACATGGCAACGACAGCGAATAAGAGGAAGACATCTATTTTCCAATCATATACTTTCAGATCTATATTGCCATTTGCCTTTTACTTTATTTGTAACTTTTATTTTCATATCTATATTTTCAAAAACACAAAAATACCTTGATGTGTTTTATTTTATTTTATTTGCATCTTTAAATCTACTACAAATTTACCCCGTTAACTCGTCAATTTCTGGCTCTGTTACCCGAAAGGGGTTGACAACCCCTTTAACGCGTTGGGTTGTAAGTATTTGTTCTTTGTGTGTAGGTACCATTTACATAGTGTTGCGTGGTTCTCCTACTCGTTCGATAACCTTGGTTTCATAACTGAGGCAAATACTTATCGTTGTTGTGCTGCATTATCCCTTCCTCTTTTGGGAAATACCAACACATCTCAAGCGAACGTCAAAGGAATTTCTGGCGCCATTGCCGGGGAGTGTCGGGGGAAACTGTCCACCACGAACACCTATGGGACCGGAGCCCCTTGTCGTTGCGGTGAGGGAGCGGAGGGAGCACAAAGGGCGGATCGAGGAGAGCACGCGGGCAGTTTACCCAGGTTCGGGCCGCGAGGACGCGTAAAACCCTACTCCTGCTTTGATTTGTATTGAGTTTGTGAGCTCGGGAGCTTGAAGAACTAGCTACACCGAGCGAGTAAGCTATCTAGGTTTCGAACCCTTTCTACGTTGTGCATGGGCCTCCTTTTATAGCTCAAGGGGTCACCGACAGGTGTCAACGTAGAAGAAGGGCAAAAGTGTAACTTTGGTGGTAGTTGTAACAGTGCGGGAACAGTACATGGGTAGTGGATGAACAGTGGTCATCACCTAACTTGACAGTGGGGGACAAGAGCATTAAATGCCCGTCGCCGTCGACCCCAAAAGCGCCCGCCCTTGCATCTCCGTTCGCCACGGCGATAGCCTCGTCACCGTGGAGTGCCACCGTGTCCCCCAGGCTGCACAGCCATCCGCCACGCGTCCCTGGAAGGGCCCCAGGGCGACGCGGGGGCCGATGAGCTAGAGCGCGGGCACACAGTGCAAGCTTCCCCCGGCAAGCACCTTGCCGGGGTCTTGATCTTGTCGAGCCAGGAAGCTTGTCGCTCCCCGGGTCTTGCCGGGGCGCAGAGTGCGCCGAGGCTTGTCTTATAGATACAGTCTTCTGGTCTTCCTGGCAAGCTCCTCTTGCCAGGGTCTTGTGTTAATGACATAGTCTTGAGCCTGGGACGGCCTTCCCGGCAAGCTCCGCTTGCCGGGGCCTTGATCTTCTGTCTTGTATACTTTGTTTTTGAATGGCTTAATAAGGATCAGAAAGGGTTTCCGGCAAGCGCGTGGTGAGCCCTGCCGCGGGAAGCTGCTACTGCCCGTGCACAAGTTGGGGTACTAAGGTACCCCTATCTTAGTACACCGACAGGAGCCCCCGGGCCTGGGCCACACACGGTGCCGAGCGCTGTTGGGCCAGGCCCAAAACAGTGCACGGGCACACGCGGCCCACGGCAAGCCGTAATTCCCCTTCCGCATCCGCCGCGTCCCTCCCTAACGGCACGCGTTGATTGCGGCGTCGTGGGAGAGATCGT
The DNA here is from genome assembly GCA_902687465.1 of Secale cereale. Classification (NCBI taxonomy): domain Eukaryota; kingdom Viridiplantae; phylum Streptophyta; class Magnoliopsida; order Poales; family Poaceae; genus Secale; species Secale cereale. The sequence goes on along the minus strand of LR738709.1, from coordinate 482,932,842 downwards.
GGCCACGTTCTTTAATGAGAAATGCGGAGCGTCCCCCACTTCCCCCTTAAAAGCAGAGGAAGCAGGGGCCGTTACCTTACTTCGTCTTCATTGCTTCTTCCTCCTCCAGAAATCCCCCTCTGCGCTCCGCCTCCTCATCTCCTCCGCCCTCCTCCGCATCTGCGGCGCCGTCGAGCTTCTCGTCCCTTCCTCCTCCGCCTCCGCCATGGCTCCGAAGGCCGAGAAGGCGAAAGCGGAGAAGACCAAGAGGGAGAAATCCGAGCAGGCGGCAAAGCTTGTCGCTCTGCGGAATAGGAACGTCGTCTTCGCGCCAAGGCTCAGCGCGAGGGAGCTCTGGAACAAGTACTATCTGTTCTGGGCCAAGGAGACCAAGGCGCATCCCCGCACCAGAGTCTACCCGGCCGCCACCAGAGATCTGTACCCCAACGGGTATTTCTTCTTTGCTGTCTTCTTCCACTGCAGCCTGTGTCCTCCATTCTCTGAATTTTTCTGCGATATCATGAACACCTACGGCCTTCATCTCTTAGACTTCACCCCCAACGCCATCCTTACGACGGCGGTTTTCGCACATCTGTGCGAAAACTACATAGGGATCTATCCAAACGTAGCGCTCTTTCGGCATTTCTTCATGCCTAGAGCAGAGGCCGGCGCCCCCCTCTCTGGGGGCATCTCTTGGGTCTTCCGCTTGAACAAGAAGGAGTCGTATCTGCAAGGAGAGCTCCGCGGCAAGTGGGAAAAGTGGCGCGCGGATTGGTGCTGGGTAGTGGAGGACGAACCGCAACCTTTCACTACGCCGCGCACAACAGCTATAGTGCGCGGCAGGGACTGGAGCGATTTGGCTCCGGATGACATCAAGCTCAACGCTGCCCTCGTTAGGATTCTTCGTCTCCGGGTAGCCAAGTTGACCATCGGAGAGGTAGGAGCAGATTTCCTCCGCCGCCGCATTGCTCCTTTACAAGAGAGGAAAAGGCCAGCATGGGAGTTTGGCAATGCGGCGGACATAATGAGGTTGCGCCCGGGGCTGAACTACAACTTCACGGCGCTGGAGCTGAAGGGGATGCTCCGGGAGCTTTTCAAGCACGACCCAGCCCACCCGGAGTGGTTTAGACCTCCCCGGGGAGTAGTACCACAATGCAACAGCACCGCCCGGGACGCACTGCGCGCAATGATGCCTGCGTGTGACTCTCATGGCGTCGACCCCACCTGGATAGTGCCGACGCCGGACGACATCATGAGCTTCTTTGATAACTTGGTGGAGGTGCCGAAGAACTCCGAGGAGATCAAGGGTCTCACTCGGGACACCACGGAGCGGGATTTGGCCTATATTGCCGACCGGGTGGAAGAAGCCGCCGCAGCCGCAGCAGCAGGAGACTTCGGATTCACTGTTGAGGAGGCAGAGGCGGAGGACGCATCGTGCCAAGCAGCGGAGGCAGAGATTCGGAGACTTCTCAAACTCCCGCCCGACGAGCTCACCGGGGTCCCCTCTCTGAGGCATGCTGGGATCCCCGGGATTGTGAGCGAGGCCGCGGCAAGGGGCGAGGTTGTCGGAGGAAGCAGAGGTGCCGGAGGGAGCGGAGCCGCCGGAGGGAACCGGGCCGCAGGGCAAGGTGCCGGGCCTAGCGAGCCCGCCGAGGAGGAGGAGGAGGACGCCGGAGCCGGCGAGGATACTGGTGGATCTCTGGGGCTCGACGACGACGTCTCCTCGTCCTCGGAGAGCTCCCCGCCCCGGGCAAGCCCCAAGCGTACACCGCCGAAGCGCCTCCGCAAGGCGGCTACGGCGACGAGGACGCAGGCACCCCGACAGCAGCCCGCTCGCCAGGCAGCGCGCGCCACCAGAGCGAGCCAAACCGCGACGGAGGCGCCCCGCGCACCTGCGCCAAGCGGAGGAGGATCCTCCCAGAGTGGAGCGGCTGCTCCGCCTGCTCCCCGGGCCTCGGCGTCAACAGAGGCCGGGTCTTCGCAGCCCCCAGCTCCGGGGACCGCCAAGCGCCCGAGGGAGCCTTCTCCCCCTGCTCCTCGCGCGGAAGCGCCTCAGGTGGAGTTCGACTTTTCCGCCCTCAGCGACGACGACGAGGAAGAGGAGTAGGTGTTTGCAATTTGTGACTTCTTTGATCCAGTCTTGATTCTTTCTTTGATGATTCTGATTTTGCTTCTTGCTTTGATTTCAGGACCCTGGCCCAGCGAGTGGCGAAGAAGGCCAAGGTTCCCGTGGTAGTGGTCGAGGACGACTCGCTCGTCGCGGCGACAGGGGACACGCCGGTGACGGACTTGCCGGACCCAACCACTGCTCCGAGGAGCAGCCCCCAGCGCAGCCCCCAGCGTAAGTCTGGTTTTGAACTTCCTACTTGTCGGGCGCGCCTGAGGTTCCAGCTTGGTACTGATGTTTTGTTGTCTTGCTTGTCTTGTGCAGAAACGGAGCCGCAGCCGCAGGAGCGCCCGGAGACTACTCCCGAGGAGCCGCGGGTCCCGCCATCCCCGCCAAGGACGAACTCTCCGGCGAGAGAGAGCGCTCCGCCAAGGGCGGGTACTCCGCCAAGGGCGAGCAGCCCGGCGAGGGTGGCCACCCCGCCAAGGGTGAACTCCCCGGCGAGGGAGCCAGTTGTCGACGAAACCCGCGAAGGTAAGTCTTGCAACCTCGTCTTCTTGGACTCGTCTTTTTTGGATATTTGCTTGAACTTTTTCTTTTCTTTTTCTTCTTCTTCTAGATCCTCCCGCGCCGGACCGGATGGAGACCGAGGTCATCGGCGAGGAAGGCGCGCAGGGCGACGACGGCAACGCCCCTGTCGTCGAAGACATGGCAGGAGCCGACGAGCCTGTGGCTGAGGAGACTGCCCCGACTGCGGACGCAGCGGCCGGGGAGGGGGACGGCGGCCACACTGCCGGCCCGGAGGCGGCAGGAGCGTCTAGCGCTGCGCCGGCTGCCGATCCCTCCGCCGGCAAGGAGCAGTCGGGCTTCTACCTTGAGGCCCCCAATGGCGTCTTTATACAAGTGCCATGGGGGTCTTCGTCGCGAGCCCCCGAGGAGGGAGAGACCTTCGATGGAGAGGTCCTCGCCTCCGCGAGGCTGAAGATTGTCGAAGCGCCTGGCGGGAGTGATGAGCCCGAGGAGGAGAAGCTGCTTCACCGGCTCCTGGCCCTTTACCGGGCCAGGCAGGCGAAGCTGGATTCCTGAGAAGCCCTCGCCGCCAAGGCTGGAGCAGAACTGGAGAAGCGTGCTGCTGAACTCCGCACCGCCAACCAAGCGGCCCTCCGCGACTTGGCGGAGGAGCGCGAGAGGCTCGCCGGAGAGCAGCAGGAGTTTCTTCTGGAGAAGGCTGAGGCCGAGGAGCAGCAGCGGCTGGTCGGTGAAGAGCTGTCCCGGCGAGAAGGAGAGCTCACCCAGCGGAAGGTCGACCTCGACGCCCACGAGGAAGACCTTACCGCCCGGGAGCAGGCCCTTGGCGGGGAGTTGAAGGAGGCGAAAGCTGCCGCAGCCGCCGCGGAAACCGCCAAGAAGGACCTTGAGGCTAAGGTGGCGCAGCTGGAGGAGTTCCTGAAGGTGAGCACGGAGAGGGTCACCGCGCTCAACATAGAGCGCGAGAAGGACGCCCACACCAACTCTGAACTCCAGGTACGCCTCTCCAAGCAAGGCGACGAGCTCAAGGCCGCCAAGGACTCAATTGCTGATCTGGAGCTGAAGGTCTCCACGTTGAAAGACTCACTCGACGCCGTCCGGGACCACGAAACCAAGCTGAAGGACGAGCTCCGCAAGGAGCGAGGCCTGGTGGAGAGCGCCGCCACTTCTGCTAACAACTTCCGCCGGACCGTCGAAATATGGACTGAAGATCTGGTGGCTTCTGCTGCTAACATCGACAAGGAGCTGATGGCGCTGAGGGTGGAACACCTCATATATTCTCCGGATCCAAATCTCCCGCACAGCGCCAAGCTCAGTCTCTTCTTCAGAGGGATCGCGCCGGCACTCGCAAGTCTACAGGAGAAGCTCCCCGCGCAGCTGGCCGAGGAGTCACGCCAGCTCTGCGCGGGTACCTTGGAGCGCGTCCTGACGAAGATCGTCTACCGCAATCCTGGTATAAATCTCGTCAACGTCCTCCGCAGCTTGCCGGCCGACGCAGATATGGAGGCGCTGAAGGCGCAGGTCACCCACATCATCGCCAAGGTGAACAAGATCTCCAGGCGTGAAGGAGATCGCGTAGACTAGGCCTCTTTCTTCTTATTTCTTTTGTTGCTGCAAAGTGTGCCATTAACATGAAACTATTAGTCATTGCGACAAGTTATCTCTGTAATATATTTATCTTATTTTCGAGCAATTGATGCAGTGTTATCTCCCTTGTTTTGGTCCTTTAGTTTGTATGCTTTTTACCCTACGATTTTAGGGAACTTGCCGACAAGGGACCCTTGCCGCGAGCGCTGAGTGCTGGACTCTGAGCAGCCTGCTGGCAAAGGCCTTACCGGCAAGCAACCTTGCCGCAGCTAGTCGCAACGCACTTAGCTTGCTGAGCAAACTCGAAAACGAAGTAAGGGCGCGACACTTGTCGCAGCTCACATAAGCCGTTGAGCGTACTCAAAAACAAGATAAGGGTGCGGCTAGCCACAGGTAGGTTCCTCCGCGCACAGGTTTTCCATACAAAGTGTGGTTGTTCAAGGAAGATAACTAAAATTTTAAAAATTTGAACTGCTCAAATTCTGGTAACTTAGCTTTCATAGTCTGCTCGTTCTCCGGTAAGCTTCTCTTTCTTGAACAGCACTTGGTTCATCATCCACCTTCTCCCCCCCCCCCGGCAAACTTGTGCGCGAGGAATGCTTCTTCTGCTTAAGGGAGAAAGAAAAAGGAGAAGAGGAAACAAGTATAGGGTTTCTCGGCATGGTAATGCTTACCGGATATGTGTGTTGCACAAAATGCCAAATGATGCATGCAAATAACAAAGAAAAGCACGAGAATGGCAAATAGTGCGAAAACACAAAGCTTTACTGATGCACGGGATCTGCGCCCGGCTTTGTACAAAGGTTTACATGCAACAGCGGCAAGACTCGTACAAAAGGTGGTTGCCGGAGCGGATCACGGCAACCGCGCCTTATGGGTGAAACTTTCGAAGATGCTCTATGTTCCAGGAGTTGCTCACCGGTAAGCCCTCTTCGGTCTCAAGGCGGACAGCGCCGGGCCTTGTGACTTGTCTCACCCGATAAGGGCCTTCCCACTTCGGCGTCAACTTGTTGGAATTCTTGGCGGACTGAACACGCCGAAGAACAAGGTCGCCTTCCTCAAGACTCCTGGCCTTGACCTTGCGGCTATGGTAGCGGCGCAAGGCTTGCTGGTATCGAGCAGCTCGTACAGCAGCCTGGAGACGTTCCTCCTCGAGGAGCAATGCATCATCTTGTCGCAGTTGCTCTTGCTCGAGCTCATCATAAGAGAGCACTCGAGGAGATCCGTATACGAGTTCCGTGGGGAGAACTGCCTCTGCCCCATAGACAAGGGCAAAGGGTGTCTGTCCGGTGGCTCGACCTGGTGTCGTTCTGATTGACCAAAGAGCCGCCGGCAAATCCTCTATCCAGTTTCTTCCACACTTGCGCAGCCTGTCGAAGGTCCTCGTCTTGAGCCCGCGCAGCACTTCAGCATTAGCCCTCTCCGCTTGACCATTGCTCCTCGGGTGAGCAACAGAAGCGAAGCAGACCTTGGCGCCAAGGTCTTGAACGTATTGCATGAAGGTGCGACTAGTGAACTGCGTACCGTTGTCGGTGATGATTCTGTTAGGGATTCCGAAACGGCAAACAATTGCTCTAAAGAACCTGACCGCTGACTGTGCTGTCACCTTTCTCACTGGTTCCACTTCTGGCCACTTTGTGAACTTGTCGATTGCTACGTACAAGTACTCAAAGCCCCCGACAGCACGGGGGAAAGGGCCGAGGATATCGAGCCCCCAGACCGAGAAGGGCCAGGACAAAGGGATCGTCTGGAGAGCTTGAGCTGGCTGATGAATTTGCTTGGCATGGAACTGGCACGCTTCACACTTGGTTACTTGTGCAGTTGCATCTTGGAGGGCTTCTTGCCAAAAGAACCCTTGCCGGAATGCCTTTCCGGCAAGTGCCCTTGCGCCAATGTGGTGGCCACATATGCCTCCATGTATTTCTGCCAACAGCTTCTGTCCATCTTCTCTGGAAATGCACTTCAACCTGACACCATTGAGCCTTCTTCTATACAGTTCATTGTCCACGAACTGGTACATACTTGACTGCCTGGTTATTTTCTCTATCTCTGCTGGGTCGTCGGGAAGTTCTCCAGTTTGCAGAAAATGGACGATCTGCTGTGCCCATGCCGGAGCCCGTGGCTCATCGGCAAGGACTAAAGGCATGAGGGCCGCTGCGGGAACCCCAGCTTCTACGGCAAGAACCTCTGGTTCTGTCGGAGCTGAAGGCTCCCCGGCAAGCCTGCCGGGGCAAGGCTTGTCGGGGACGCTTGCTTCAACTGTACAGACCCTTGGGTCTGCAGGAGCAAACTGTTCCTCAGCGTTCTGGTCGTTGATCTTGGGGACCTTGGCGGCGGCTTCAGGAAGATCCGCCGGCAAGTAGTCGCCGGAGACCAACTTTCTCTTCTTGGGCTGCCCAATTGATGGTGTAACGGATGGCTGAGTCAGCTTGAGCAGGAAGGTCCCTGGTTCCACAGGTAACTTCATCACAGCACACTTTGAAAGGCCATCTGCTATATCATTCTGAGCTCTCGGGACGTGCTCCATTTGCAGACCTTCAAAGTGTTCTTCAAGCTTCCTCACTTCATCTACATAAGCTTCCATCAAAGGGCTCTGGTAACTCTTGTTGACTTGTCGGACCACCAACTGAGAATCTCCCCGCACAATCAGCTTCTTAATCCCAAGTTCAGCTGCAATTCTGAGGCCGGCAAGCAGACCTTCATACTCAGCAGTATTGTTTGTCGTTTGTTCCCTGGGAAAGTGCATCTGGATAACATACTTGAGGTGTTCTCCGGTGGGTGCTATGAGTACCACACCGGCTCCAGCGCCTTGCAGCGAGAAGGCACCATCAAAGTACATCACCCATTCGCTTGTCGCTTCTTGTACGGGTACGCTCGTCTCTGTAACTTCTTCATCGGGCGTTGGGGTCCACTCAGCTATAAATTCTGCCAAAGCTCTGCTCTGTATAGTTGAAGTACTTTCAAACTTGAGACCAAAGCTCAACAGTTCCAGTGCCCACTCGACGGTCCAGCCTATTGCTTCTGGATTTTGCAATATCCTCTTCAACGGAAAGCGAGTGACCACTGTTATCTCGTGTGCTTGGAAGTAATGGCGCAGCTTTCTCGAGACCATGAGGAGGCTGAAAAGCAACTTCTACACGCCGGAGTATCTTGATCTAGCCCCCCTGCAAGAGGGAACTCACAAAATACACCGGGCGCAGCACCATCTTCTTCCGCACTTCTCCTTGCTCCTGCGCAGAGTTGTCCTTGTCGGGGCCAGAGCTTGTCGGAGCAGCCCCCTTCTTGTCGCTGGATTCGCTTGCCGGTGACGTAGACATCTCGTCGGCCTCCCTCTCCGCTACTAACGCAGCACTAACCACTTTATTGGTTGCTGCTAGGTATAGCAGCAACTTCTCTTGTGGCCTAGGTGCGACAAGTATTGGAGTGGAGGATAGGTATCCTTTCAAGTCTTGCAGCGCCGCCTCCGCTTCCGGAGTCCATTTCATAGGACCTGCCTTCTTCAAAATCTTGAAGAAAGGCAGGGCGCGTTCTGCAGACTTTGAAATGAACCTACTGAGGGCAGCCACACAACCTGCAAGTCTCCTTACGTCCTTGACGCGCTTCGGGGCTTCGATCTGCTCGATGGCTTTAATCTTGTCGGGATTAGCTTCAATCCCCCTCTAAGACACAAAGAACCCGAGAAGCTTGCCGGAGGGGACTCCAAAGACGCACTTCTCGGGGTTCAACTTGAGCTGGATCTTGCGCAGATTTGCAAAAGTTTCTTCCAAATCTTGTATTAGGGTATCCTTGCTCTTGCTCTTCACCACTATGTCATCCATGTAAGCTTCTACATTTCTATGGATCTGTGGCTCAAAAGCAGTGTGCACCACCCTTGCAAATGTTGAGCCTGCATTCTTCAATCCGAAAGGCATGCGAATGAAGCAATATGTGCCACATGGAGTAATGAATGCAGTCTTCTCTTCATCTTCCTTGGCCATAAAAATCTGGTGGTAGCCTGAGTATGCATCAAGAAAGGAGAGCAGCTCACATCCAGCAGTAGAGTCAACAATCTGGTCAATGCGCGGCAAGGGAAATGGATCCTTGGGACATGCTTTATTCACATCGGTGAAGTCTATACACAGTCTCCATTTCCCGTTAGCCTTACGCACGACAACTGGGTTTGCTAACCACGTCGGATGTATTACGCCTCTAACCAGGCCCGCTGCTTCTAACTTCTTGATTTCTTCGGCAATGAATTCTTGGCGCTCCACGGCTTGCTTCCTGACCTTCTGCTTGATGGGCCGCGCATGAGGGCAAACAACAAGCTTGTGCTCAATTACCTTCCTGGGAACGCCGGGGATGTCAGATGGTTGCCACGCAAACACATCGACATTCACCCACAGGAAGGCAACGAGCGCGCTTTCCTAATTGCTATCAAGTGTAGCACTGATGGTGAAGGTACCACCAGTGCCGTCCTCCTTGGCGGACACCTTCTTGGTTGCCGGTGGAGCGGCCATTCCTTTCTAGCACTTGCCGGTGGAGCTCGATGGAACGTCCTCAACGGCAGCGCAGCACTCCGAAGAGGTGCGTTTGCCGGAGTGGGCCCCAGAGCACTTGCCGGACTTGGTCTTGGTCTTCTTCCCCTCGGGAGCTTCAGCGGCAAGTGTGTTGCTCTCTGCTGCGGCTGCTGCATCCCGGTAGATCTTGTCGGCGCAGATAAGCGCATCCTTCTTGTCGCCATGTACAGAGATGACGCTTATCGGCCCCGGCATCTTGAGTATATTGTAGGCGTAGTGGGAAGCTGCCATGAACTTGGCGAGGGCAGGACGTCCAAGTATCCCATTGTATGGCAATGGGATATCGGCAACATCAAAGGTTATCCTCTCCGTCCTGAAGTTGAGCTCCCCGCCAAAGGTCACTGGCAGAGTGATCTTCCCCTTGGGCTTGCTCCTTCCCGGGTTTATTCCTTGGAACGAACCGGTCTCTTCGAGCTCGCCATCTGGGATCTGGAGTTTCTTGATCACAGCTGAGGAGATCAAGTTCAGCCCGGCCCCTCCGTCAACCAACATTTTGGTGACCTTGAGGTTGCGGATGGTTGGTGAGACCAACATCGGCAAGCACCCGACCGCTGTGGTGCGGTCAGGGTGATCCTCAAGATCAAAAATGATGGGCGTGCTGGACCACTTCAGGAGCCTGCGCGACTCAACGGGCGGCTCCGCTGCGTTTACTTCCCGCACCCATTGCTTGAGTTGGCGGTGGGAAGTATGCAGAGAGGCGCCCCCGTCGACGCACAGTACTTCTGTGGCCTTCTGGAACTCCTGCTCGCTGTTATCACCTTCCTCCATGTCGTCGTCGTCGTCTTCCTCTTCATCCTTGTCGCGGCCCCGGGGAGGTCGATCACCTTGCCGCTGCTTGGCCTTGCCGCGGCGTCCTCCCCGGCCATTGAAAGGCCGCTTCTTGCTTGGCTCTCCCCCGCCACCTTGAGCCTTCTCCTTGTCGCGCCGCTCGTATTCAGCCTTCTGCTGCTCTACGAGGTACTCGACGCGTTTGCAGTTGGAAAGGTCGTGGCCCTTGGTGCGGTGGATCTTGCAATATTGCTTGTCGGAGCCGTCTGGCTTGTCGGCTACCGCTACAGGGGCAGGCTCCTTGCCGGAGCCGCCAGCCTGTGCTGTCTTGGCGAGAGCTTCCTTGCCGGACTTCTCGACGACAAGCACCTCCTTGTTCTTCTTCTTTCTATTGTTCCGCCGCCGGCTCTTCTTTGCCGGGGCAGCATCCTCGCTGTCGCTTCCCCCTGCGCCAGCATCCTCCCCGGGGAGTCTCCTCCCCTCTTCGGCGCGCGCGCACTTGTCAGCCAGAGCGTAGAGCTCGCTGACGTCCCGGATCTTCGTCATGGACATCTCCTCCCGCATGCGACAGTTACGCATGTTCTGGTGGAACGCGCTGATAACAGCGGCGGGGTGAACGTCGGGAATGTTGTGCTGCACGCGGCTGAAGCATTGGATGTACTTGTGTAGAGGTTCTCCTTCCTTCTGGGCCAGAATGTGGAGATCACTCTCCTGGCCGTGGGGTTTGTGGCCGCCCGTGAAGGCGCCGACAAATTGGTGGCACAAATCCGCCCACGAAGAAATAGAGCCTTCCGGCAAGTGCATAAGCCAAGAACGAACGTTCGGCTTTAGCACCAGCGGGAAGTAGTTCGCCAGTATCTTCTTGTCACGCCCCCCGGCAGCCTGCACCGCGATGGTGTAGATACTGAGGAACTCCGAGGGGTGCGTCTTGCCGTCGTACTTCTCGGGTACGTCGGGCTTGAAGTTTTTCATACTGGGCCACTGGACACGCCGCAGCTCGCGGGTGAACGCAGGGCAACCTGCCGCGTACGGCAAGTCGCCTAGTTCACCGGGCGCGTGCGCGTCGACAGCGGTCCCAGCACGCTGATCCGATTGCCGCCGGGCTTCTCGCCGGCGCTCGATCGTTGTTTGAGCATCTTCTTGCCGCCGATCGTCAAGGACTTGGCGCTGGTCCCGACGAGCCCGCGGATCCGACGACGCCGTGGAGTCGTCGTCGACGTTAATCCGGCGGGGAGGCGTCTTCTGCTTCCGCGGCGGGGAGTGCACCGTAGTTGCACCCCCGGCGGTCTTGTCGCCGTCGGCCTTCGTTTTCTCGACTTGCCGTGGCCGCGAGGTCGCCGGCTGCTGCGGCGTGTCGTTATTGGCAAAGGCGATCAGGCTCTAGATGGTTGCCCTCCAGTCTTCGGCCTTGTCTGCCGCTGGAGGGAAGTCGAGGAGCAGCTGCGCTCTTGCGAGTGCTTCTGCTGGAGAGGAGGGGAGCGGTGGCGAGCGGTGCGAGGAGCGAGATATGCTCGGACTTCTAACAGGGTTAGAAGGGGTAGGGTCTCGCCCCGGCGACCGCGCCTTGCTTGTGCTAGGACGATGGCCTGGAGCATCCCGCGATCCTCCAGTTTGCCCTTGCCCCAGCAAGCGGATGGTACCTCCTGTACCACGGCACTGCTGGGTGGTCGTCTGCTGAGATGGACGTGGCGCGTCTATGTCGGGGGAAACTGTCCACCACGAACACCTATGGGACCGGAGCCCCTTGTCGTTGCGGTGATGGAGCGGAGGGAGCACAAAGGGCGGATCGAGGAGAGCACGCGGGCAGTTTACCCAGGTTCGGGCCACGAGGACGCGTAAAACCCTACTCCTGCTTTGATTTGTATTGAGTTTGTGAGCTCGGGAGCTTGAAGAACTAGCTACACCGAGCGAGTAAGCTATCTAGGTTTCGAACCCTTTCTACGTTGTGCATGGGCCTCCTTTTATAGCTCAAGGGGTCACCGACAGGTGTCAACGTAGAAGAAGGGCAAAAGTGTAACTTTGGTGGTAGTTGTAACAGTGTGGGAACAGTACATGGGTAGTGGATGAACAGTGGTCATCACCTAACTTGACAGTGGGGGACAAGAGCATTAAATGCCCGTCGCCGTCGACCCCAAAAGCGCCCGTCCTTGCGTCTCCGTTCGCCACGGCGATAGCCTCGTCACCGTGGAGTGCCACCGTGTCCCCCAGGCTGCACAGCCATCCGCCACGCGTCCCTGGAAGGGCCCCAGGGCGATGCGTGGGCCGATGAGCTGGAGCGCGGGCACACAGTGCAAGCTTCCCCCGGCAAGCACCTTGCCGGGGTCTTGATCTTGTCGGGCCGGGATGCTTGTCGCTCCCCGGGTCTTGCCGGGGCGCAGAGTGCGCCGAGGCTTGTCTTCTAGATACAGTCTTCTGGTCTTCCTGGCAAGCTCCTCTTGCCAGGGTCTTGTGTTAATGACATAGTCTTGAGCCTGGGACGGCCTTCCCGGCAAGCTCCGCTTGCCGGGGCCTTGATCTTCTGTCTTGTATACTTTGTTTTTGAATGGCTTAATAAGGATCAGAAAGGGTTTCCGGCAAGCGCGTGGTGAGCCCTGCCGCGGGAAGCTGCTACTGCCCGTGCACAAGTTGGGGTACTAAGGTACCCCTATCTTAGTACACCGACAAGGAGACATCATCAACATCTATCAGGTTGCTAATCACAAATCTCATCTCCTTGCAATTTACATAATTTCCCATTTTCCTCGCATTTTCATCTCCTCCAATTCACAAAACAAATACTGTTTTTATTCGTCCTCTTTTTCGTTCGTCGTTTTTGTTGCCGGATCTATTCATGTTCTTGCTTTCTAGTCATCATGGCTAGTTCTCCTCTCGTCATTTGCACCATCGAGAACGAAGTTCTCAATTTTAAGAAAAGAGGAGAAGATAGTGTAAAAGATCCCTAGTACAGGATTTGCAATGCTAATAACAAATCTATTCATAAGCAATCCACTATTGTTCTTCTTCGAATTTTTTATGTGGGAATCACCACTTTGGTTTAGATTTGTCCTTGACACCATTACCGGAGGAAATTTCTTAAGTTTTCCTCCGCTTGATTCTTTGAATGCTATGGGAAGTTTAGTTGGTTCTCCTCCTATTATTATCAATGAAACAGTTTTGACTCTTGAGCATGTTATATAAACATTAGATGCTATTGAAAAGGGAATGCTCACTAAAGAACATATTGAAAATCTAGATAAAAAGTTGCATAATCTTGCTAATAAATTTAGGTAAAAAAGGGTGATGTTTTTAAATTGTTAAAAGAGAAGGAACCCGTAGTCAATGAAAGAATTGTAGAAAGTCCTTCTCCGATTGATAAACTGGAAGAATTTTTTAGTAATTTGAGCACCGCTTTTTCTTCTGTTAATACTGTTGAAATATATTGCCTACCTCTCACCATCATTTAGAACTTTGGGATGAGTTGTCTAGTGCATGAATTCAATATGGTATCAGAGCCAAGAGTTCTTGGGCTCAAGACCCTGCCAACGCAGTATTAAATAAAATGATTCTCCGGCCTACATCGATTGCCCGTCTAAGGACTAAAATAGCCTAGACGTGAGGGGGAGTGTTGAAATATATTGCCTGCCTCCCTCCATCAGTTCGGACTTTTGGATGAGTTGGCTAGTGCATGAATTCAAAAATTTTTACCAAAAAACACCCGTAAAGAGTCGCATGAACAAGGGGGCTACTTCTAGTAACAACAAAGGGGATCTTAAAATGATTAGTATTCATCCCAATTTTATTGAGGTAATAAAAATCCCCCTTTACAAAAGAAAATTCCTTGATCTTGTCCCTAGGAGTAATATTGTTGAGTAAATGTATGCCAAATCTTTGAAGAAATGTGTTATTGAGCAGTTGGAAAACAAAGATGACAATACTTAAGATCTTGGTATTATGCCTAGCTAAGGGCGTAAAACGACAGCGCTCGTTGGGAGGCAACCCAACTTGTATTTTTTTTGCTTTTTTTGCTGCTTTCAATAAAATACCCAGTAATACTTCTGGTTGATGTGTTTTTGTGGTTTAAAGAAATGTTTGTGCCAAGCAAAGCATGTGGGATGATTTGGTTGATAGTTGACTTGATTGTGTAGAAATTCAGAAACTTTTGTGTCCAGAGTTAGAATTTATGAAGATTACTGGAGCATGATAAACTCTTGAATTTTTTGACATTATCAATATACAAATTATCCACATTATGCTAAATTTTCAGAATTTTTATAGTTACAAAAGTATGGTAAAAAATCGCATCATTATAGACGGTTCTGTTTTTGACAGATTCTGTTTTCGTTGTGTTATGTACTTGTTTTGATTGATCATTGGTTTCTTTTGAAGAGTTTTTGCCATAGAAAAGTCAAATACAGTAGATATAATGCAATTTCAAAATATTAATTGGTTTGCTACAGTACTTAGAGTAGAGATTTATTTTGTTATACTAAGGGATCTCATGAGGTTTTGTTAAGTTTTGTTTGATTTAAATTTTCAAGTTTTGGGTGCGATCGCGATGGATGAAGGAATAAGGAGTAGCAAAATGCTAAGCTTGGGCATTCCCACGGCACCCCAAGATAATATTCAAGAAGTATCAAGCAACTAAGCTTGGGGATGCCCCGAGTGGCATCCCCTCTATCTTCTAACAACCATCCGTATTTTACTTGGAACTATATTTTTATTTGTCACATATTATGAGTTTTGATTGGAGTGTCTTCTATGATATGAGTCTTTGATTGTTTTTCTTTTAAATTTTTAATAAGTATCCTTGCTGTACAAACCTATTTGAGAGAGCCAAAATTATGCTATGATTGCTCTTATACTTCACCTAAACTTTTTGAGAGCTATGGAATTTCTCTAGTGCTTCACTTATACCTTTTTGAGCATGGTGTTGATAACCCTCTACCGTAAGGGATCGAGATAGTCTTCGCGGGTAAGAATAACCCAATTTATTGATTCGACACACGGGGAGCCAAAGAGTATTTATAAGCTTTAACAGTTGAGTTGTCAATTCAACCGCACCTGAAATATACTAACTTGCTACAAAAGATAAGTGGTAACAGTGATATGATAGTGATGATAGTAATAGTAAAGGTAAACAGCAAAAGTAAATAGCAGTAGTAAATGGCAAAAGTAGCAACTAGTGACAAGCAAGGTTTAAAATACTGTAGGCTAGGGAGATGGATGGTTGGGCGTTGCATGGATGAGATAGTTTCTAACTCGGGGCACGACACATGGAAAAGTAATGATCATCTAGGCAAATATCAAACATTAGGCATGTATCCCGTATGTAGTTGTACGTGCTTGCAATAAGAACTTGCACAACATCTTTTGTCCTACCATCCCGCTACGAACGGGGCCAAAAGGAACTAATGGATATTAAGGTGCTCCTGTCAAAGAGCACCGGAACAAAGCAATGAACTCAATGGATACATGTGATCCTCAAACTACGGACCATCCCCTTTGGTGTCCCAAGCTGTCACTTTTGGGATCGCCGGTTCCGAACCGTAACAGGTGCATACAACTCATAGATAGGATCAAGAACACAAATATATTCATGCAAACACATATGGTTCAGATCTGAAATCATGGCACTCGGGCCCTAAGTGTCAAGCATTAAGAATATCAAGTTGTAGCAAAGATGATAAACACCATACTAGATGATAGGCAACATGCCCCCAACAATCTGACGAACTATTACATGATCTAACTCATCCAATCCCTACCACCCCCTTCGCCTACAGCAAGGAAATTACTCACACATGAAGGGGGAAGTCATGGAGGGATGATGGAGTGCTGATGATGATGTCGATGGCGACGATCTCCCCTCTCCGGAGGCCAAATCAGCTTCCAGATTAGCCCTACTGAAGAAGAACAGAGGGTGGCGGCGGCTCCGGGACGAAAAACAGCGAAAGGACTTCCGATCTGGGGTTTTTGCGTCGGGAGGAAAAATACGGGCTAAAGTAGGGCACCAGGGGGTGTGGGGCCCACCCAGGCGCCCCCCCGGCGCGGCCCAGGGGGGTGCCCACAGGGCGCCTGGGCACCCCCTGGCCCCCCTCTGGCCCCACTTCTGGCATTTTGTTTCTTCGGGTGCGTGGATTTTTCGTGATTTTTCGTGGATTTTTCTGAGATGCTTAAAAATCCGTTTTCCTACACACAAATAAACCATACAGGCAGCTCTGCTGAAAACAGCGTCAGTCCGGGTTAGTTTAGTCCAAATCATGCAAGAATGAGGTCAAAACAATATCAAAAGTGTTTGGAAAAGTAGATACGTTTGAGACGTATCAACTCCCCCAAGCTTAGCATATTTCTTGTCCTCAAGCAATTCAGTTCAACGAACTGGACGCGACAAAGAAAACTTTGACAAACTCTTTTGCTTCATTAGATGTATATAAGCATGTACTACGAAAAGAGTTCAGCAAGTATTAAAACAGTACTTATGAGAACAATGCAAGGAGCAATCCTTCTTTCAAGTGACCAGTCACAACTAATTAAGAGTAAACAATATATTACCGAAAATCAAGACAAGATCCCATTGCACATAGCTTGAGCATATTAAGGTGGTATCTCGTTAGCCTCCATGAGTGAAGCAAAACATAAATGCAGAGACTCCTCAAGAGTTTTAAAGGAGACTAGAACTAAGAATTTCAGAATAAATCATATCACAAGTATCCAGAAGACAATGTAATACGTTGGGACAATGCACATTACACTCAGAATGACAATTATGCTCTCCTAGTCAGTGCTTTGAAGAAAGAAGATGAGACTCTCGAACCGTGGCTTTTATTGGCAAGGTTGAAAACCCGTGATCGGAAACAAAAAACTAAACATGTACCAGAGCTCTTTGTTTTAAAAAACAAAAGTAAATATGTTTTTGAGAGGTGCATATTTCGTCAACGAATGCTAGCAGATAACTCAATTACTTTTTAAGCTAGACAAGTCTCGAGGAACGGCTCCCGCATGAGGACGATCACATCCTCTTAATCTCCTTTGTTTATCTCTGCCAAAGTTTTCTGATTTCTCATGAACAAAGCGTGAAGGAGGGTTTGTTTGTTATATTATCTTTTTGAGCCGGGCGCACTCAATGCCAGTTCCTTTTCATATTAGGGGTTTGCACATTATACATGCAATCCAGGGGTGAAACTTGTCCAACTTAAAGAGATCATGAATTAACTACTACTTCCTCATGAGCTAAAACATAGGCACAAAAAAGGGAAATGCTTTTGATTAATTTCGAGATGGTACATGAAAGTCTTCGTTAGGAATGGCAGGTAAATACCATATATAGGAAGGTATAATGGACTCATATGGCATAACAGGTTTAAAGGTTTTGGATGCACAAGCAGTCATTCCGCTTAGTACGGGTGGAGGTTTAGCAAAAGACTGGGAAGCGACCAACTAGAGAGCAATAACGGTCATAATCATGGAGAGTGACAAAGCAACATTGAATCGGGCATGAAAGTGATATAACTATTCTAAAATTCAAAGATCATCAAGGCAAAGTAGACTTTTTAGTCTTAAACATGTGTAAGCATGTGCCAAGTCAATCCAAAAATTCTCTAAAGGGAAATGCCAGCTTAGCATGCCAGACTATGAACAGTGCGATGCATGTAGATCATTTCAATAACACATTATATACTCTAGTTATTGGAGACTAGCCACAAGGAAAGCATGAACCACTGGAAGAGCATTGTAAACATAGCACTATGTCGCTACAAGCTGGTCTCTAGATCATAAGTACAGGCATATGTACAAAAGTAGAAACAATAAGAGTTCATACCGGTCTTCCTTGTTGCTTCCTTTCAGTCGATCTTCGTCATTACTGCTTGTCACTTGCACGATCGAACGTAGGAAATATAACAAAATGCCATCACGGACTCGAGCTGATCTCTGAAAACAAAGCAAACTAAAGAGAGAAAGGAAATCTTTTTGGGTTTTTCAAAAGTTGAATAAAAAGAAAAAGAAAAAGAAAATCTTTTTGTTGTTTTTGCAAAGAGAGAAATAAAGAAGAACAGGCAAAAACTTCGAAAAGATCAAAGTGAATCAAACGGATAATACAATGAAAAAGTGAGAAGGGCACGTACTCCCCCAAGCTTAGGCTTTTGGCCTAAGTTGGTAGCAGCTACTGCCCCCAGGAGCCTCCTGCTCCAGGGGTATGGTGGTGAGACCAAGGGTCGTAGAAGGATGATGGCGCGTACACCGAACTCCTCGGAGTCTCCCACGAGGAAGGTTCCGAGCGCCAAACAGAGGAAGACCCTTCACCAAACTCGGTGGCGGTCTCATCCTGAAAATGTGGTATCTCACCGTGCCTCTCCTCGTCGGGCACAACCCCCTCCATGGGGTTATGGAACTGGTGCTGGACCATGAACTCATCGAACTGGACGACATCAAAGGACCATCCGTTCCTGCGAGAGAAATCAAACAAAAGAGGTGCAGGTAGACGGATCTCGCGTTCCGCGGTAGTTCCGAAACGCAAGATATAAACAAGGTTATCAAGTTCAGAACCCATGGTAACAAACTTATGCCTCTTCATAGCAGCAAGATCAAAGCTTAAATAAGTAAAAGGAGTATCATCAGGGTGTGGGGTGCCTCCAAGATGCTCTAAGATAAGCGTGGCATAAATGCCACCATATAAGTCCCCCTTGTTACCGTTCATAGCAAGGCGTCGAGCAATTAAGGTACCAATATTATAATCAGACCTCCCTGAGAGGGCTGCTGCCAGGATAGCAATATCCGGATCAGAAATGTTGCTCGTGTTGTCGCGAGCTAACACCCCTCTAGCAATATAATATGCAAAATACCTGAGGTGAGAAACAAGATGCTGGAGATCTTCGACCGATGAATATCCCTCGTACCCATGCTGCAGAGAGAGTTGATGACGGTTTTCAGCTCGGAGGGCTGTGTGGCCATCCTTGCCATCCTCCTAACGTTTGGCACACCTATTACTTCACAAAAATTTCCCAGAGTCATGGTGATAAGATCATTATAAATTTTAAACTCAATAGCACCTGAATCGGGATTATATCTAAAACTGTTGATGAAACCGGAGGTGAGTTTCTGATACTGAGTAACACGGCTCATGACGAGTCGTGTCAAACCTGCATTAGCACAAAGATTATAAAACTCATCCTTGATTCCCGCAGCTTCCATGAATTCATCACATGGAAATGTCATTGCACGTGCTGGACTTGTGTCCTCCAACAACTCCAGGGGCACATGATCTTCATTATAGCTCACCCTAACAGTCGATGGTGAAGCTGCGGCTCTAGTGACTCGATCGGAGTGTGCGGGCCTCCTCTTCTCAAGCCATCCTTTTGCCCTTCCTAACAAACTCATTTCTGAATTTTTTTTATAATTTACAAAAACGAGGATTAAAACAAAGTGAGCTAAGGCAAACTACTCAACTCACTTGCCAAAGGCATAAACTTGCATCAAAACTTGGAAAACAACTTTCTACACATGCATGCAAGCTCATCTCTACAGCGCCAAGAACTACTAAATACTCACAAATGAGGCCACCAATCAAAAATCTAATTGGAGGGGTGGAGGAGTCACATACCAGGGAGTATTTGCTCAAAATTTCAGCTCAGATGATGGGCTGTAGAGAGAGATCGAAGAATCGCCCCCAAGAACAGCAAGAACAGCAAGAACAAGACCAGAACTCGGGTTTCTAGAAAAAGAGAGAGAGAGGGGAAGAAGAAGTACCTGGAGGGGGGTCCTGTGGGCCCCAGGCGCCCTGTGGGCGCGGCCAGGGGCTGGGCCGCGCCAGCTGGCCGCCTGGGCCACTGGTGGCCCCCCCTGGCTGGCCCCAGGACTTTTCGGGTCTCTCCCGTTGTGGAAATTTTTAATATAATTTTTCTGGAATTTTTCTGAAAACTTCACTGTTGAAATTTTTTCGAAGTTCAAAAAGCTGCGAAACTCTCTGAAAACTTGAAGCAGTTAGTAGAATTGTGAAGTTTCAAAAACATAGATACTTGGTACAACAAATATGACAACACTAAAAACAAATAAAAACATAGAAAGCTCAACTTTTTATCCATATATAACACGTTCACTAGTAAGGTTGATCAAGTCTTACCAACAAACAAGCGGTATATAGAACAAAAAGTCTCACCTCCTACGAAGTAATCACTGAACTTTTACCTTGATGGACATTGTCCCTACCATGATAGTTTTGTAGTTGTGAGGCACATGTAGTGGACAGTCCCATTCTCCAATTTTCACGGTTTCGATATTCTCTATAGAGTTGAGGGCATGCCTCCTATCGGTCTTCTTCGGAAAATATACCGTGTGTTCTTTATCATTCACATGAAAGGTAACCTTCCCTTTGTTGCAATCAATAACAGCACCTGCGATGTTAAGAAAAGGTCTACCAAGGATAATGGACATGCTCCCATCCTCGGGCATGTCGAGCACAACAAAATCAGTAAGAATTAAACAATTAGCAACTTCAACTAGAACATCCTCACAAATACCTATCGGAACAGCGGTTGACTTGTCAGCCATCTGAAGGGAGATATCTGTAGGAATTAGTTTCTCTAAACAAAGCCTCTCATAAAGAGAGAGAGGCATAACACTCACTCCTGCTCCAAGATCACATAAAGCAGTTTTGACATAATTATTCTTTATGGAGCAAGGAATGGTGGGTATACCTGGATCACCGAGCTTCTCAGGAATCTTTCCACTGAAAGAATAGTTAGCAAGCATAGTAGATATTGCATCATTAGGAATTTTTCTTTTGTTAGTGACAATATCTTTCATATATTTTGTATAAGGAAGTAACTTAATAGCATCAGTCAAAGGAATTTGAAGAAAAAGAGGTTTAATCCATTCACAAAACTTATTGTAATGCTCTTCTTCTTTAGATTTGATGGACTTACCTGGAAAGGGCATCGGTTTCTGTACCGATGGTTCTTTCTCCTTCCCATGTTTTCTTGCGATGAAGTCTTCTCTAGTGTACCTTTTACGTTTGTCAGGTGCTTCTTCTTCTCGAACTTCAGGCAGATCGTTTTTCTCATTATCATTACCTTCAGGTTCAGCACCGTCTTCAGTCTCAGCATCGGAAATAGATACACTGTTGGGATCAATAGCTGGCTCTTCATCTGCAATAGGATCATTAGAATTGTCAGTCTCTTTATGTTTCTTCTTCTTATTTGGAGAGTCAACAATTTCTTCTTCCTGCATTTGAGAATCTTGCTCGATTCTCTTCGGGTGTCCCTCTGGATAAAGAGGATCTTGAGTACTAGTTCCTCCTCGGGTCTTAATCCCAAAAGCTTGCAGTTTATCTTGTTTGGCATTGTTAGCAAGCAAATCTCTTTGCACATTAGAAATTTGATCAAGCTGAGTTTGAACCATATGAAAATGCTTCACAAGACATTGGACATCATTAACTGTTTTATCTAAAACACCAAGCAACTTTTTAATAGCAAGGGAATTATCATGCAACTGACTTTCTATCCTCTCATTAAAATGATTATGTTTCATAATAAAATTATCAAACTCATCTAAACATTGATCAGGAGGCTTACCATAAGGGATGTCACTTGCGTTGAAATCTAAAAGAGAGTGTACCTCTACCATAGGAGGGTGAGTGGTAGGCTCACACAACTTCTCAATAGGGGGTAGATTCTTCACGTCTTCAGCTTTAATACCTTTCTCTTTAATAGACTTCTTTTCTTCTCGCATATCCTCGGGGCTTAGAACAAACATGCCCCTCTTCTTTGTTGGTGGAGGTGGTTCAGGGACGGACCAATCTTCATGGTTTTTGGCAATCCTGCCCATTAAATCTTCCGCGTCATCCGGCGTTCTTTTCCTGAAAACACAACCAGCACAACTGTCCAGATAGGACCTAGATTCATCAGTTAGACCAGCATAGAATATATCAATTAATTCATTCTTAGGAGGTCTATGTCCTGGTCTAGCCTGAATCAAACCGCAGTACCTCCCCCAAGCTTTAGGGAGGGACTCATCCTGCAACTGTTTAAAGTTGTAAATTCTTTGTAAAGCAGCATGTTGCATATGAGCAGGAAAGTACTTATCAACAAAAGAATGAGCTAAGTCCTGAGGACTCTTAATAGAACCGCATGGGAGTGAATCATACCATGCTTTAGCACCTTCCTTCAAGGAGAAAGGAAGAAGCTTGGTCACATAAAAGTAGCGTATCTTCTCATCTGTGGTAAACAAGCTACCTAGTTCACCAAATTTAGTTAGGTGTGCAATAGCATCATCATTTTCTCTGCCATAAAAGGGGTCAGCTTCAACCAAAGGTATAAGTGAAAGATCAACAGAGAAATCAAAATCAGGATCATCAATGCATATAGGAGATGTAGCAAACTCAGGATTAGGAACGGTTTTGTTTTTTAAAGAGTGTTTTTCAAATATTTTCTTAATAGTTTCAGGGTCAGAGCCGGCAAACTCTGTCAGTTCCCTGCATAAATCTTCATCAAGTATATAATAATCATCATCAAGGAGCCTTTCCTGAAGTTTACTCAATTCAGGAAAATCATAAGTTTCACCAATAGGGTAGCGAGTAACAGGAAGTTCAATTCCATATTTTTCAGCAGCAACAGTAATTTGTTTCTCAAGAGAATGACCAAGCGAACTAATATCATCATCAAAAGTAGTAGAAGCATCATCAAGAGTATCAGACATAGTAACAGATTCAATAGGAGCATCATGTGGTGGTGGTGAGTCAAACTTACTCATAACAGAAGGTCAATCAAGCGTAGCACTAGTGCTCAGAGCACTACCTCTTCTTGTAGTGGATCGTAAGATCGGAACCTTGGGGTCTCCTTTCTTACCCATGGTGAATAAAGTGCAGCAGGTAGGATACCTCAAGTAGACTTGTAAATATTGCTATGATCCCCGGCAACGGCGCCAGAAAACGGTATTTGATAACCCTCAACCGTAAGGGATCGAGACAGTCTTCGCGGGTAAGAATAACCCAATTTATTGATTCGACACACGGGGAGCCAAAGAGTATTTATAAGCTTTAACAGTTGAGTTGTCAATTCAACCGCACCTGAAATATACTAACTTGCAACAAAAGATAAGTGGTAACAGTGATATGATAGTGATGATAGTAATAGTAAAAGTAAACAGCAAAAGTAAATAGCAGTAGTAAATGGCAAAAGTAGCAACTAGTGACAAGCAAGGTTTAAAATACTGTAGGCTAGGGAGATGGATGGTTGGGCGTTGTATGGATGAGATAGTTTCTAACTCGGGGCACGGCACATGGAAAAGTAATGATCATCTAGGCAAATATCAAACATTAGGCATGTATCCCATATGTAGTTGTACGTGCTTGCAATAAGAACTTGCACAACATCTTTTGTCCTACCATCCCGCTACGAACGGGGCCAAAAGGAACTAATGGATATTAAGGTGCTCCTGTCAAAGAGCACCGGAACAAAGCAATGAACTCAATGGATACATGTGATCCTCAAACTACGGACCATCCCCTTTGGTGTCCCAAGCTGTCACTTTTGGGATCGCCGGTTCCGAACCGTAACAGGTGCATACAACTCATAGATAGGATCAAGAACACAAATATATTCATGCAAACACATATGGTTCAGATCTGAAATCATGGCACTCGGGCCCTAAGTGTCAAGCATTAAGAATATCAAGTTGTAGCAAAGATGATAAACACCATACTAGATGATAGGCAACATGCCCCCAACAATCTGACGAACTATTACATGATCTAACTCATCCAATCCCTACCACCCCCTTCGCCTACAGCAAGGAAATTACTCACACATGAAGGGGGAAGTCATGGAGGGATGATGGAGTGGTGATGATGATGTCGATGGCGACGATCTCCCCTCTCCGGAGGCCAAATCAGCTTCCAGATTAGCCCTACTGTAGAAGAACAGAGGGTGGCGGCGGCTCCGCGACGAAAAACAGCGAAAGGACTTCCGATCTGGGGTTTTTGCGTCGGGAGGAAAAATACGGGCTAAAGTAGGGCACCAGGGGGTGTGGGGCCCACCCAGGCGCCCCCCCGGCGCGGCCCAGGGGGGGTGCCCACAGGGCGCCTGGGCACCCCCTGGCCCCCCTCTGGCCCCACTTCTGGTATTTTGTTTCTTCGGGTGCGTGGATTTTTCGTGATTTTTCGTGGATTTTTCTGAGATGCTTAAAAATCCGTTTTCCTGCACACAAATAAACCATACAGGCAGCTCTACTGAAAACAGTGTCAGTCCGGGTTAGTTTAGTCCAAATCATGCAAGAATGAGGTCAAAACAATATCAAAAGTGTTTGGAAAAGTAGATACGTTTGAGACGTATCAGGTGTGCTTTGTTATTTTTGAAGAAATTTTGTCATGCTTCACTTGGAATAATTTGAGAGAAGAAAATATTGTTATCATTTTCTTCACTTATATTTGTTTGAGCTTACCAAAAGCAACATATGAAACTAGTCCCAAAGTGATAGATCTCCAAGGGGGATATAATAAAAACGTTCATGAAGATTATTGGACAAAATAAACTTGATTCTTTGTAATAGTTTTGAGATATGATGATAGTGATATGTGAGCCATGTTAATGAGTAATTATGTTTTAGTAACAATATTGATGTTAAGGTTTGTGATTCCCTATGCAAGCATGAAAATCAACAGTCATGCAATGAGATTACATCCTACTTGTGTTGCATTATTTGGTGTTAGTTATGTTTAATGTTCTCATATGATGGTTTTCGCTCCTTGGTTGGTCGCTTCTCAACCTCTTGCTTGCCTCCACCTTGTACTAAGTATAAATACTACTTGCGTATCCAAATCCTAAAACCCAACTTGTGCCAAATGAGTCCACCATACCTACCTATATGCAGTATTTCCTTGCCGTTCTAAGCAAATTTGTATGTGCCAAATCTAAATTCAAAATAAATTTCTCTTTTGTGTGCTAGAACCGCTCGCGGCGAGGGGTGGCTAATATTTTTCATGCTAGATGTGTTATTCTCAAGATGAGTGTTTATTCACTTGTCATTGCACAAGAGTACTGCGGTAATCGGGATTCCGAGTCCCGAAATGAAAAGAAATTTACTTTATGTTGTCAAATAATAAATTCCTTGGAAAGTGTTGGAATGGAGGGCACCCGGGGATACGGATAAGCCATCGATTGTGAAAGAATGGTGGAAAAGGGAATAAACTTATTTTTTGTTTGGGAACCGCCTACGATATATCTAGCACGGAAAGTGTTGGGAACTCTAAGTTATTCTCGTTGACGGGAAAAGTATACCTCCCAAAATAATGTTATCTCTTAATTTAAGCTTTGATCTCTGGCACCTCTACAAATCCCTACTTCCCTCTTTGAAGGGCCTATCTTTTACTTTATGTAATTTTTATTTTTATTTGAGTCTACATCTTCTCTTATAAAGCACCAACTACGGAACACTATTATCACACTTGAGCATTGGATGTAGCTAATATTTGGATGTGTTGCATGAATGGATCAATGGTTGAGCATAATGGGCTAGGGACAACTTGCTTTAGTATTGATATTTTGAATGACATGGTTGTTTGTTGATATGCTTGAGCATTAAAGTCTTCATGTCAAAACTAGAATATTGCTTTGAACCATATAAAAGTCCAAATGTCCATGCTAGAAAGAAAATAATATGTGATGAACATGATAGACAGCATACCACATCAAAATTTCTATTTTTATCATTTACCTACTCGAGGACGAGCAGGAATTAAGCTTGGGGATGCTGATACGTCTCCAACGTATCTATAATTGTTTATTGCTCCATGCTGTTATATTATCATTCTTGGATGTTTTGCAATCATTTTACAATCATTTTATATCATTTTTTGGGACTAACCTATTGACATAGTGCCCAGTGCCAGTTGTTGTTTTTTGCTTGTTTTTTACATCGTAGAAAATGGATACCAAACGGAGTCCAAATGCAGCAAGACTTTTTGTGGATTTTTTGGACCAAAAGACATTCAGTGCGCCGGAGAAGCACATGGGGGGGGGGGTTGCCCCGAGGGGGGCACAACCCACCAGGGCGCGCCTGGGCCTCCAAGCGCGCCCAAGTGGTTCGTGCCCACCTCGGTGGCCTCCCGCACCGCCTCTTCGCTCTATAAATACTATAATATTCTAGAAACCCTAGAGGAGTTGACAAAATTTTATTCCAACCGCCACAAATTCTAGATCCACGAGATCCAATATAGAGACCTTTTTCGGCACTCTGCTGGAGGGGAACACGATCACGGAGGGGTTCATCATCCTCCTTGGTGCCTCTCCGTTGATGCGTGAGTAGTTTACCACAGACCAATGGGTCCGTAGGCGGTAGCCAGATGGCTTCTTCTCTCTTTGTATCTCAATACAACGGTCTCTTGGAGATCCATTTGATGTAATGACTTGTTGCGCTGTGTTTGTTGGGATCCTATGAATTGTGAGTTTATGATCAGTTTTGCTTGGATTTAATATACATTCTTGATTATTGTAGCCTCGTATTTCTTCTTCGATATTTGGGTTTTGTTTGGAAAACTTCATCTATTTATCTTACAATGGGAAGAGGTGCTTTGTAATGGGTTCGATCTTGTGGTGTCCTTTCCCAGTGACAGAAGGGGCAGCAAGGCACGCATGTATCGTTGCTATTAAGGATAAAAAGAAGGGGCCTATTTCTACATGAATATACCTTGTCTACATCATGTCATCGTTCATATTGCATTACTCCGTTTTTCCATGAACTTAATACACTAGATGCATGCTGGATAGCGGTCAATGTGTGGAGTAATAGTAGTAGATGCATGCAGGAGTGGTCTACTAATCTTGGACGTGATGCCTATATACATAATCATTGTCTTGGATATTGTCATAATTATTATTTTTTCTATCAATTGCACAACTGTAATTTTTCTACCCAACTAATCGAGAGAAGCCACTAGTGAAATCTACGGCCTCGGGGTGTATTTTCCAATCATATACTTTCAGATCTATATTGCCATCTGCATTTTCCTTTATTTGCAACTTTTATTTTCGGATCTATATTATAAAAACACAAAAATACCTTGCTACGTTTTATTTGCTTTTATTTGCATCTTTAAATCTACTACAATTTTATCCCGTTAACTCGTCAATTTCTGGCACCATTACCCAAAAGGGATTGACAACCCCTTTAACGCGTCGGGTTGCAAGTATTTATTCTTTGTGTGCAGGTATTGTTTAAATAGTTGTGTGGTTCTCCTACTGGTTCGATAACCTTGGTTTCATAACTAACGGAAATAGTTACTATCGATGTGTTGCATCATCTCTTCCTCTTTGGGGAAATACTGACATATCTCAAGCGCACATCGGACATTTAAATTGAATGTTTTTCTCCAGATGATATGAAACTAAAAGTATTTCCTCACACTCTATCTAAAAAGACAAGGAATTGTTTAGTGTTTCACCCAATAGGAACCTTTGACACATGGAGTAAACAAGCGGGAGCTTTTCTATCAGATTTTTATCTAGGGAAGAAATCATATGAAGAAAGGAGGAGGATCTTGGACTATCGACGGAGGCTTGGAGAAAGTCTGGTAAAAGCATATCAAAGGTACAAATTTTTATTGAATGATTGCCCTCATCATAAGCTCCCTGTGCCGGTGTACAAAAAGGGGGGGGGGTACACTTTTTGTACCCTATGACTGTGCACGGGCAATCTAAGCCACGGGCACCGCCGCACCAAGCAAGGCAAGGGAGGTAAGCCAGGGTAAGACCGAAGCCCAAAAGACCAAGACCACAAAGAGCAAAGGGACGAAGCGGGTCCCCCCGGCAAGATCCTTGCCGGGAGCCAGTTTTAGGAGCCCCGGCAAGATCCTTGCCGGGGCCGGCTTTAGCAGCCTCGGCAAGACCCTTGCCGCGGCAACTCGCCCCACGCCTACGGAGCGAATCACCCTCGAGTCCACTGCCCCCATGGGGAAAGGATTCGGGAGATATCCCCGTAGTGGCATGCAGATCTTTGTGAAGACATTCAAGATCAGATACGCACTAAGAGGACGACGACCCTTGGCGGGATCCTAGCCAAGGAAGACCACAAGACCTCCGGCAAGCACCTTGCCGGGGATGGTAGCAGGCGCCGCGGCAAGACCCTTGCCGAGGACATCCGCAGGGCCACCATCAGGCCCACGCCGACTAAACTTCCAACGCCTTATGCAGCTGCCGACCCAACCAGCTGGGCAGGCACCTGCGTGGCGGCATGCAGATCTTCGTGAAGACCCACCATTGCGCCACCTCAGCTCCCTGCCTACCTACATGGCATCTCAGGCATCGCTGGACAGGGCGCGTCTCGACACAAGAAGGGGCGGCGACGGACAAGACAGATCTCTCCCCCGTCCCCGATAAAGCAAGGACACCTAAGCAAGATGCATTAAATGCGCCTTGTCATGTAATGCGAGGGATAACCTCGCATCACTGTACCCTTTCCACCTCCTGTGTGCCACTGTGGTAACCCCTTTTTCTATAAAAGGAGGCCCGAGGCGACCAGGAGGAGGATTCGGCTTTTTGGAGCTCCTCACGCCCCATAGCTAGCTGAAGAACACAGATATACTATCCACCAAAGCAGGAGTAGGGTTTTACGCATCCTCGCGGCCCGAACCTGGATAAACGAACCGTGTGCTATCTGTTTGATCCGCTCTTCTCTCAACCCCGCACCCCGCTAACCGTAGTAGGGATTCTTGTGATCCCATAGGTGTCGTTCCCAATACACCGACACCCTGAATGGCTAGTATTAATTTTTTATGGAGGATTGTAATATTACTCAAAGTAAGAATTAGATTTAGCATATGCTGGTTCTTTTATTATATGAGAGGTCACATAAGCGTTGGTATTGCTAGAAGGGAAGCTTGCTAATCCCAAAGCTTGGGGGAGCAGTGAAGAAGAAGAGGGTAAAGTAGAAGTGGATTTTAATTGCATAAAAGCCTATTTAACTCGGGGAGAGTTGAACAAATAATTAATTAATTATACCTTGATCCTGATGTTGTTTGAAGATTTGTTCAAAGCTATGCAGAGCATATGGATTTCCCAAAGAGGAAATGGGAGAATTATACTGACGAGGATCCCGAGGAAGAGATCATAGTTGAGACCCTGGAGATAGAAACATCGGTACTCCCCCTGGAAGAAGTTTATGATCCTGAACCGGAATTGCCATATCTGGTGAGGAAAGCACAACTTGAGTATTTTAGCAGGGAACATCCTAGGGACGGAAGTGATAACAAGAGAAAAGCTAAGGTGAAGCCTCCAAAAAGGAGGAAACACGAGAAACCCATTGAAACAATGGAAGAGGAGGTGACTTGTTTTGTGAAAGGTTGCATTAAAGCAACAGCTACACATAAACCGGTAGTGCCTTGTTATTTTGGAAGTACCTTTTATT
Source organism: Secale cereale (assembly GCA_902687465.1). Lineage (NCBI taxonomy): Eukaryota > Viridiplantae > Streptophyta > Magnoliopsida > Poales > Poaceae > Secale > Secale cereale. Next base: position 482,903,946 of record LR738709.1, on the reverse strand, counting down.
TTGGCGTTTGTGATATAGGGTCCTCTGTTAATGTTATACCTTACACTCTTTACACTAAACTTCATGATGAAATTTATGCTTGTGACATGCAGTCAACCGACATGAAATTAAATTAGAAGATGGTACTCTAAGGAGACCTTATGGATGGTACCAGATATTTATGTCATTTTGGGAACCTTTACTTACCAGGTAGACTTTGTTGTAATGGAAATCTCTAAAGATGATTTTTGTCCTATAATATTTGGAAGACCATTTGTTAACACTACAGGTGAAAGCATTGATTCCTAAAGGGAAGTTGTCTCTCTCAAGTGTGGGGAATAGGTAAGGGAATTTCATTTCTCTAGATTTAAAAATCGCCCACAACCAAGAGCGCATGACAACAATGAAGAGAAGACCATAGATCAATGTTGGGACCATGATCCTAAGTCAGACTGGTCTAGCAGGTAACACATTGTATCACTTTGTGGCCTCACACACGGTAACCCACGGCTACTGTCTTTACCTGGCCGAAACCGTTTGCGTCTTTTGGCTCACGTATATGATTGTGTTGCTAGCATCCATATGATAGAGATACCAGGCCGACATGACTAGTCGTAAACCAAGGTGGCATAAACTTACAAGGACACGCATACATGACCCAACAGTGCTTGTGTCGGTCAGCGGCGAGTGTAACCGAGTCGTAGCAAGGCTACAAAGGACCCCAGTAAACACCGAGTGACATTTCCCCATAGGGACAGACACATGATTAAAGAAGGACACATGCCAGTCAATCCATGTGTTCCATATGGAATCACTAGGAGGCATTTCCCCATAAGGAAGGCTACCAAGAATAAACAACTAGGTGTCGGATCCCACACATACCAAAGCATTTCAATAACATACACAATATGCTCACAACATACCTCGATGACTCAAATTATTTTTTAAGAGGCTCTGTGGAGCCTTACATAACATGATATTACAAACATGGGTCAACATACAGAGTCATACAAGCAACAAGAGGAAGCATATTCTGTTTGAGTATAGATAGCTACAAAAGAAAAAGGCTGAGAAGCATGACTATCTACAAGACCCTCCATAGGAACCAGACCTCTGTCTAGAATTCCCAAGCGAATCATCGAAGCCCACGTGGAACTACTAGTGAGACTGAAGTCTCCACTTCAAAAACATAAATTAAGCAAACATGAGTACAAATGTACTTAGCAAGACTTACATCAGAACTAACTACATATGCATCAGTAAAAACAAAGGGGTTGTGGAGTTTAACTACAGCAAGCCAGCTTTGACTCAGTGGATATCATGTACTATGGCTACCAGTAACTTCTTTGAGGTAAGAAAGCGCACACCAGTCTACATATTCACCATATCAATACACCACTATGGATCCGCTCCGGTCTCACTACGAGAAGGTCATCCATAGCACTCACGCTTATCTTGCTTATTTAAGAGTATCCACTTCGGTTATCTATGAACAATATAAGCTTTCCAAGTAGTCCATATCCGCAGACATGACTATTCGAATAGTTTGATAACCCTGCAGGGGTGTACTTGTTCACACACGCTCACACCACTTATTGTTGTTTACACGACATGTACTTGGCAACCTTCAAATGGAAGCCTAGCGAGGGTGTCGGCCACGACCTGACTGAGGGAGTCCTGGATTAAGGGGTCCTCAGGTGGTAGGTTTGCTCGTTATGGGCCGGACTGGTGGGCCGGGAAGATTATCGCTGAAGACTATCCCCCATATTTGGATAGGGCTCCCAAATGTGTGGAATAGCAAGATTAGAGTCCGGGTGTAATATTTTCCTTCCTCTGTGTTGACACCAGATTTTGGCACGACCGAGAACTAAATTAAGATGGCTTCAAATGGAGAAGTTCTCAAAGTAAGAAAGTTCCGTATCGTCAAAAGGAGAAACTTTGATGTTTGGGCCATCGCCATCCGATCTCATCTCGAAGGCCGAAGTTGTGTTCGAAATACCGAGATTTTGTATTCAGAACACTATTCGGCTGATTACACACCCATGACTTCCTCGTATGGAAACATAATCTACACAGATTGTCTTCGTCTCGTCGAAACGATCGATTTTGATATAAAGATCGTTCCAATCCGAGTTCGCATGCAAAAGTTAGAGCAATCGGAGTGCAGCCCTGTCATGAGGCAAGATATGGCGCGCCCTACCAGACGCATCTCTGATGGGTAGCGCGAGGGAACAGATGTTTGGCGCGAGCGATTTGACCCTCAAGATGACCTCCGATCAAAAAACTTTCAACATGAAATTTGTTTTTCTCGTCGAAACGGTCAAGATTGCTTTTGGGCTCATTTTCATCCGAGGTCGTTTACTGCCACAAAAAAGATCCGCAAGGTGCAGCCAGTTTAAACCGAACAGTTTTGGAAAGTTTGGACAAAACCAATCCGAATTTGACTAGGGTTTTGGGCGTGAATCCAAACCTTTTCCTTGCACGGAAAGTCTAGCCGCCACTTATATACCTAAGGGGTGACGGCCGATTGAACAACAACACACAATCGCAAAACCCATCTACTTTTTATCCTAGTTTTACATCTCCCTCTTGTTCTTTCTCTCTCGTTCTTCGTTCGTTCTTCGTTTTGAAGGGAAGCGATCCTCGAGGCTCTAGGGGCGGGCGAACCGACCTAGGGCAGCCCATAGCTACCGCGCGTCCAGACGGGGTCCCTTCCGGACGCGTGGGGTTTCGGGTGCTAAAAAGCGCCCACCGGATTGCTTGCGTACCGCGCTTCCGGACGGGTCTCCTTCGACACGAGTTGCGGTGCATCACCCTCGGCGTTGGAGGTACACGGTGACGTGTTCGTGTGCGAACACACATTTTGGCGACTCCGCTGGGAGGAAAGATCAAGAATTATCATCAACCATGTCTAATCTCCCCAAGCCCTAAGAAGTTGACGCCGATAACATCATTAAGCATAGTCTTGATGAACTATCGGAGGAACATCACCAAGCCTATGAGACACGCAAGAATCAGCGTTTAGAGGCTTTTGAAGCACTCAAGAAGAATCATGAGGAGGAGGATTTGGAGGCATCTCTTACAAGTTTCAAGAAGGATTGTCAAGGCAACATCACTCCGGTTGGAAACGTCAATTTTTCTCCTCTCATTGACGAACAAGATTTAATCACTGTGAGTAAAGTTTTTTCTCCAGAGCAAGTGGCTGTGATTGAAAGTCTTGTTAGTAAGGGTAATGTGATGACGTACAATTATTTTGTGGCAAATACTAATGCTAAGAAAAATATGCCTCCGTCATCTAGTGGTACTATTGGTGCATCTGAAAACCCTAGTCTAACTTTACCTATTTCATCGACACCTCCTATGTAAGAACAATATAGTATCCCGTTGAATTTTTACCCTAGTCAAACCAACCAGCTTATGGCTGCACCTACATATCCTAATCCTATTATGAGTGTGCCCAATTCGGCGTCAATGCCGAATCACTTTGTCACACCACCCATAGGCGCAAGCATGTTTGGTCTTCCACCAATAGCTAGTACTCAGTTTGCTCCTATGTCATTGCCACAAACATCTTCATCTACCTCGGATCCAATTTTAGCTAAATTAAGGGAGGATTTGCATAAGATGTTTCTAGAAACTTTCGGAAACGAGCCGAAAGTAAAGATTCGTGTGTACCAAAAGCCTTATCCTAAACACTTCGATGCAATTTCTTACCCTCAATGTTATAAGGTTCCTAATTTTGTTAAATTTAGTGGTGAGGGTATGAAAACAACTTGGGAGCATGTTAGTCAGTATCTAGCGCAGTTGGGTGAAGCAGGTTCCATAGAAGAATTGAAAGTGCGTTTATTTCCATTATCTCTAACTAGTACCGCATATTCATGGTTTGCCGCTTTACCACATGGCTCGATTCTCTTATGGTCGCAATTAGAGGAAAAGTTTCATGATCACTTTTATAGCGGCGATAATGAGCTAAAGTTATCACATCTTACATCGGCTAGGCAAAACATGATGAATCGGTCATCGATTATGTCAAGAGATTTAGAGATATAAAAAACCGATGTTATAGCTTAGTGATAACTGAGAGAGACTTGGCGGATCCTGTTATTAATGGTTTGAAAACTCACATTAAAGAGAGGCTAGAAAGTTATGAGTTTTTCAGCATTAATCAAGTCTTACAAAAAGCTTTGGCCCAAGAGAGTCGAAGTAAAGAGGTACATAGGTCTACAACTGATCGTCCTAGAATGCATATGGTTGAACACAATGATGATAATTCGGACGATGAGGTTGATGTCTATACTACTGAATTTTTTTGGTCCTCAAAGGCCAAACCTTATATGTGCAATGCTCTTAAGCCGATTCGCAAGAATCATGATGAGGAGATGAGGTTTACTTTTGATATATCAAAGAGTGATAAAATATTTGATGCTCTCTTGCAGGACAAGGTGATTAGAATATCACACACCATACCGCTGTTTGAGGAGCTAAAACGGCGTGCTTATTGCAAGTATCATAATTCATTTTCTCATGCTACTAACGATTGCAATGTTTTCCGGCGACAGATACAATCGGCCATTAATCACGGACGATTGAATTTTGCTGAGATGCAAGTTGATAAACAACCCTTCCTGATAAACACCATAGACTTGGAAGGGAAGAAAATGTTAATTCGGCCTAACATAGCCGAATCCGCTAAAAAAAATAAAGTTGTTATTGGTGAACCCATGAATAGCAATGAGGGCGACAAGGTCTTGGGAAGAAAGATTGTGCTTGAGAAGCAACCCGATGGCAAGGAAGTGCTGAACATCACTATAAAAAATGCTACACTCGGGGGGAAACCACAAGTGCAAGAGGATACTCATGTCAAATTGATCAAGCCCAAGAATTCAGAAGTTGGCAAGTGGAAAAATAATGATATTAAGCACAAGAAAATCAAGCGAACTTTTGATATGTTGTTATCCAAAGATGCAAGTCAAGCGGCCGGTTCTAGCTCTAATCGGCCATCACATTCAAAGCGTTCAAGATCGCCTCTGGAGCAAGAGTTTCGATGTTGTGCAAGGCTATATGGGTCATGGGCACCGACACCTTGGATGTCACAACCCCCCTATGCGCCATATTACATGGGAGATTTCAATGGAGGATGGGGGCAGCCCCCAGTGGCTCCTTATGCTTTTCATATGGGTGGGCAGCACCTAGAAGGCCTGCTCGTGACAGGCTTTATTATCCCACACAAGGCCGTTCGAGCCATGTTGCTAATCTGCCAACAAAAATTTCTCCAAGCAAGGTCAATAAAAAAGTGTGGCGTGTTAAGTCACCTAATGCGGAAATTTCAGAATGCGAAAAGCAAAAGGAGATCACAAAGCCAATTAAGGGTAATCTGGCCAATTCTAATGGTGATATTCTTATTGTTCATCAGGGTTCCATGGCTATTGATCATGAGGCTAGCAAAAGCAGGGCCAAACATAGGGATCCCAAATGTATTCAACCTAGGTGGTGTCCTCCAGTTTTGACTAAAACTAAGAAAAGGAGATTACAATGCATGAGGAACCATGAGAAGGTAGAGCATCAAGATAAGAAGCAAAGGGACGAATTGTTCAATGAAATTCGTCCCACGACACTCAGAAAACAAGTGTGGAGGCCTAAACAAAAAGAAAACACATATGCTTCTACATTAGCTACAGCAACACCTTCACCATCAAAAGAGGATGATGCGACCCCTATTACATCGTCCACACCACCTGAAATATCCCTTTCAACTGAGGAAACTTTAAGCCCAATATACACATTGGGAGATGAAGATGAGATGGTGGATTACGAATGTACGCTGGCTCGGGAAGGTATGGATATTAATATGGTGTATTACTTTCCTGCCGAGTTTCGTGCTATAGGTGAAGAAGAGGAGGTGGCCCAGCTGGATTTTGGTCCTAAGAACGCTATCTTTGAGAAGCCAAAAGAACCGGTGAAACACTTGAAGCCATTGTACCTCAAAGGTCATATTAACGGATCGCTGGTTGCTAGGATGCTCGTTGATGGTGGTGCTGTGGTAAATCTTATGCCCCACTTGGTCTTCAGAAAATTGGGGTTAGATGATGATGCATTGATGAGGACCAATATGGTACTTAATGGATTAGAGGGTAAAGAAAAGATAGAGGCCAAAGGTGTGATGTGCATGGAACTCACCGTGGGAAGCAAAACTTTGGCCACCACATTCTTCATCGCGGAGGTGCAAGGAAACTATAATGTTATATTAGGCCGCGATTGGGTTCATGCTAACCAATGTGTGCCATCTACCAGGCATCAATTCTTAATACAATGGGTCGATGATGAGGTAGAAGTCATTCACGTGGATAATTCGGCTTGTGTTGCTTTGGGCGATGCATTAGTGGATTGGAATCATCCCGATGTTACTTGCTTAACAGGTCGTGACTTCTCGGAGTTTGATTTCCTTATTGCTACAAGAAACGGGTTCAATCACATCTCTTTAAAGCCGATTGGTGCTGTCGGGGCCGGATTTCGGGAACATAATATTCCAGAAATTAACCCCTAGTGTCGTCACCAGCCCAGGATTACTGTTACTGGTGGACACATCCTTGTTACAGATGACCAAGCATTTACAAAAATTTGATACAAGACCATAAAGGTCTACTGATATAACAATGACTCCGGTGGTGGATGAAGGAATTGGCTTGTGGATCTCCACATCGATGGGGCTCCATTCCAACAGGAACAGCTGACCCGGATAACTCCTATCCCGCGTGGCTGCACTCCTAGGCTTCGCACGGACGTCACTGTGGTACTCCTCGCAGAACTCCAAATCCTGGCCAAGTAAATAGCCAGGGACAAGCCTGTGAGTACGTTCGAATGTACTCGCAAACATCATGGACAAATGATATAACAAATGCAGCAAACAAATATATGGTCATGATAAATTAAACTATATGCATATGCTCATGATGGACTTATACTAAATGCATGCTGACAGGAATTAAAATATGGCATGGTGATTAATGGTTAGTGCAGGAAATAAATATTAGCATCAATAAAATATAAAAGACATGCCGGTCGGATGTCAAGTGACACCACGGTCGGTCTTGAAAAGAAATGCCAGTCGGGTGTCTAAAGGAGAAATCGGACGATACCATCCGAGAACTCAGGCGACGCCACAAAAGGACTTGAAAAGAAATGCCAGTCGGGTATCCACAAGAGTAGTGGCGTGATAAACCGCCTGACACTCGAGGGACGCCACAAAAGGACTTGAAAATAAAAACGAATGTCCGGGGTAGACTAGCCAGCCCCTGAGACACTCTGGAAAGTAAAATAAGAGCAGGGGTTTAGTTCACAAATATAATCATATCATCAAATATACTAATGGTAACATCAGTAGCAACGATAATTATCGTGCAAAATAACCATGCTCAATCTTTAAAATATTTCCTCCGGAGACCGACTCTAAGACCGACACTTGACCAACCCAGACTGTAGTCCTTAACCGCGGACACGGCTATTCGAATAGATACGACTCTGCAGAGGGTGTACTCTTTACCCACGAGTATAGGATTTCTTTAGTCAGTATCGGGACACTGACTAATTCCCATTATGGTCTTTGGGTTGAAAACACTCCTGACCAGCACACACCAGCTTAACTTTTCTGCTGCCAGGAATCACCCAGAACAACAATTAAGTAAAACTCTAAGTCGGAGAGGCTACAACCTCCATGAGCATGGGATCACTATTCATACGCGCGGATTACAAGGGTACACTCCCTCTCGGCATCACAACAGCCGGAAACACCCATGCCCCCTGACCCGATGACTGGATTTAGTCCAGGGCCCTGGAAACCCTCATCGTGGCCCTCTGTACGGTGTGTGCATGGAAAGGGGTTAACAACTTACTAAACCATACCTTACCCGAGGCAGGGACAAGTGGTAGAACGAAACAAGTATGGGGGTTACCGGAACAAGACTCGATCTATGGTCGACTCAGGAGGCTTATGTTCCCTGCGGTGGTTAGCACAACAAAATTATTCTTTCAATCATATCACCAGGACAGGGCCACAACCCTTGCCTGTTTCCACATATATCACATGACACCATTGTGTCAAAAATGGCCCGTGCCCACCGGCACGTCCAAGCAGGAGCACACTCCTGAATTTCACAATTTATGCATAATAGAACTCGAGTAGAATGCATGCAAAAGAAAATATGCACATGACCATGTATTCACTACTAGCATTATGCAAGTTCAATTTGAATTATAACATAGTCAAGCTTAAACTATCCTAGCAAATAATTCACTATGCAATCATCATATCAAGTGTTCAAGATGCTTGCCTTAGATATGAAAAGGTGCTGGTTACTTTGCAAAGAATCATCTCCCCTTCAATTCCTATTTTCAAAAATATCTAAATTACCACATAATTCAAAAACAGCACTAAAAAGTATTTCAAATGTTTTTGAAATAAATACTAAAATAGACTAGAGGATATTTAAGGAATAACAGAAAAAGAATTAATTCATTTAGAGTTCATATGAATTAGAGATGGTATTACTAAGTTGAAAAACATTATTAAAGGCAATATTAAATTCATTAAACAGAAACTATGCACAGTATATATAAAAAAATATTCACTTAATTTAAATAAACAGGGCATGATTTTAGGAGTCTAAATAAATTTGAATAATTAAATTAGGATTTGAACTGGTGGCTGAGGAATTATTTGAAGATTTGCTGAAAAAGAAAAGGGAAAGGTCAGAGAGGCGCCTTGAGCGCTGAATAGCCGGACGGCGTCACTGGGCCGAGCCCAGCTGCTTCGGCAGTGTGGGACGCGTCGACGTCGAAGGCGTACTGGCGGAGTACGCCTCCACTTACGCCGAGCTGGCGCAGCCTGTGGTCACTGACAGTGGGCCCGCCTGGCCCACTGGTCAGGTTTGACCAGGTCCACGCGAGCGTCTTCTCGCGGCAGAGCGGGGCGGCGCTCCGGCGGAGCTCGCCGGCGAACGGTGGCGCCGTTTGAAGAGCCAAAGGCACCGTTGGGTTCAGGAGGGGGAGGCGGTTCGTCCGGTGCTTTCTGTGGTAGCTGGGATGGACGGAGTTGCCGGCGACGAGGTCCTCGGCGGACGGCACCGTCGGACGAAAGGGGAACTCCGGCTAGGGTGCAACTCCAGTGGAGTTGAAGTTGGGGACGGGTTTGTGGATGCTCCAGGAGTCTAGTGGTGGAAGAGTTGGTGGTGGGGAGGCCGTGGTCTCGTCGGAACCATTGGAGGGGTGGCGGTGGCCGTGGTTGTCGGGGAAGAAGAAGACGACTGTCTCCGGTCGTTTTGCTTCCATAGGAAGCTTGCAGAGGGCGAAGGGAGTGGGGTGGTCCGGAGTGGAGTGAGCTCGGGGCTTTATGTAGCCGGGGCGAGGCGGTTCGGCGGGTTCCAGAAACGGACACGGCGGAGATCGCCATTACTCCGGCAGGTGAGGTCGCTGGGTGGCCGGTGAGGGTCGGTGAGGACCGCAGTTACTTCCCAGGCGAGCTGGCTGCCCCGGGAGGCGCCAGGTAGCTTGGACGGCGCCGTCCACGGGCGGACAGAGGCGGCGGCCATTAATGGCAGACGCGGCCGGTGGCGAGGCCGTTGATGGACGGCGGGGTTCGGTGAGGACGGTGGCGGCTTGCAGTGATGGCGGGCGTCGTGTTTGGTTCGGAGGCGAGCCACGCGTCCAGGGCGTTGGAGGTCGGTGCGACGTGGCGATGCGGGACTCGTCGGGCGGCGCCTCCGGATGGCGTGGACGGCGCTGGCCGGCGCAAGCGGCCAAGGGAAGGTGTCGGCGAAGTTATTGATGGTCGAGTTGATATGGTGGGAGGCTCGGGCGAGCAGGGGAGGCAGCAGGGCAGTGACAGGAGCCCGATGTCAGCGCGTGCAATAACTGCGCTCTGCTCGTGCTCCGGACATGCCTCTGAGGCGTTCGACGAAATGCCAATGGCATCTACAGGGACCCAAACAAGTTTACAATTAACAGAATGGTGCCTTTAGACATGGTAGAAGTGATGGACATGGTGTTTTGGGGAGAGGGGCTAGTATCTAGTGCAACCCAAAAAGATGCCCAACTTCTGTCATGAGCTCAAGGTGCTCGACAGAATGTTAGGGTGACCTAGGTGATCTTTCTGGATGTGAAACTTGGCAGGATGAGGTCTCTTTAGATGGTAGAGATTATGGTGAAGTTATTATGGGAAAAGGAAATACTGGCTAGTGCAAGTTTTACGGAAATTTAGTTCTGGGCTGAAAATTCAGAGGGGTATTTGGTGGGTCTAAAAGATGCTAATGGAGCTGATCTTCTGGAGTTAAGGTTTTGGTTGGAAGAACAAGAAGATGGTCAAGGCTCAGAATTTTTGGAGCAAGAAATAATGGGGTTGCAGTAGAAACCTAGAAGATGGACAGAAATGAAAAAGGGGATGGTTCACTCAAATTTTGCAAAACACCAAGTTGGGTTTTTGCACCAAAGTGACATATAGGCATCACAGGACCTCTCAGAATTATGGTGGAATTTTTAGAGAATTATTTAAAATAGTAGTAGTGCAACAGAAGCAGTTAAAACACTGCAAAAGCTATTAAAAGAGTTTTCTAAGGCAAAATTTTATTATGAAAAATAATTTCTAATGTTATCAAACAAATAATGAAATGACCCAAGTTACAACCAGAGTCCACAAAATTATTTTCAAAAATTTTCTATATGAAGAGAAGATTGTCTAAGACAGGAATAGAAAAGGCTCTGAAAATTATTAAAGAACCTAATATAATTCAAAATTTTTATTTCTAGCCAAATTTTATTTAATAAAAAGTGGTTAAAATTTTGGGGTGTTACAGGTGCTAATCGGTTACAAGGTATGATGTGAACAAGAAGTTCAAATCAATGGCCGATATAAAATTATCGCCCTAAGCATAAACATGGACGATATAGAAATTATCGTCCTAAGCGCATATAAATGGCCGATGGAGTGTTGACATCGTCCTTAGAAAAAGCATCGTGCAAGTTATTTTTTGGCACACAAGTTTGCCGAAAAACAGGGGGGCATATGTTGGCACCAGATTTTGGCACGACCAAGAACTTAATTAAGATGGCTTCAAATGGAGAAGTGCTCAAAGTAAGAAAGTTCTGTATCGTCAAAAGGATAAACTTTGATGTTTGGGCCATCGCCATCCGATCTCATCTCCAAAGCCGACGTTGAGCTCGAAATACCGAGATTTTGTATTCAGAACACTATTCAGCTGATTACGCACCCAAGACTTCCTCGTATGAAAAAATAATCTACACGGCTTGTCTTCTTCTCGTCGAGACGATTGATTTTGATATGAAGATCGTTCCAATCCAAGTTCGTATGCAAAAGTTAGAGCAATCGGAGTGCAGCCCTGTCATGAGGCAAGATATGGCGCGCCTACCAGACGCATGTCTGATGGGTAGCGCGAGGGAACAGATGTTTTGCACGAGTGATATGAGCATCAAGATGATCTCCGATCAAAAAAGGTTCAACATGAAAGTTGTTCGTCTCGTCGAAACCGTCAAGATTGCTTTTGGGCTCATTTTCATCCGAGGTCATTTACTGCCACAAAATAGACCCGCAAGGTGCAGCCAGTTTAAACCCAACAGTTTTGGAAAGTTCGGACAAAACCAATCTGAATTTGACTAGGGTTTTGGGCGTGAATCCAATCCTTTTCCTTGCACGGAAAGTACAGCCGCCTCTTATATACTTAAGGGGCGACGGCCGATTGAACAACAACACGCAATCGCAAAACCCATCTACTTTTTACCCTAGTTTTACATCTCCCTCTTGTTCTTTCTCTCTCGTTCTTCGTTTTGAAGGGCAGCAATCTTCGAGGCTCTAGGGGCGGGCGAACCGACCTAGGGCAGCCCATAGCCGCCACGCGTCCAGTTGGGGTCCCTCCCGGGCGCGTGGGGTTTCGGGAGCTAAAAAGCGCCCGCCGGATTGCTTGCGTACCGCGCTTCCGGATGGGTCTCCTTCGACGCGAACTGTGGTGCATCACCCTCGGCGTTGGAGGTACACAGTGACGTGTTCGTGTGTGAACACTCTGCAAGATGGTCATGTACAACCCTAGGTCCCTCCGGTGCATATATATAAGCCGGAGGGTTTAGTCCATAGAGACAAGAATCACAATTGCACAGGCTAGACTCCTAGGGTTTTAGCCATTATGACTTCGAGGCAGATCAACTATTGCAACCCAATATTCATCAAGATAAATCAAGCAGGAAGTAGGGTATTACCTCGATCGAAAGGGCCTGAACTTGGGTAAGCATTATGTCCCCAGTTTCCTGTTACCATCGATCCTTAGATGCATAGTTCGGGACCCCCTACCCAAGATCCACCAGTTTTGACATCGACATTGGTGCTTTCATTGAGAGTTCCACTGTGACGTCCGTGGAGATTTGATCTTTAACGGATTCGCACCCATGGTGGATGTTCCTTGCCTCCATGATGAAGACGTCTTAGATCTGTCATCGAACCCCGTCCAGGGGTCAACGCCTGCAATAGTTCTGGCCCTAGATCCGGAGCAGATCGCTTCATCTGAGGACGGGAAGATCAACTCCGCCACGGAAACCGCAGATTTAGAGGCGCTCGAGCCGCTCACAGACCCATCATTGAGCGGGACTCCCCCCGCCACTGGAGCACTGGACTCGTCCCCGATTACGAGTTCTGAACCTTTGGGATCCGCGCCTTTTGGACACGATCGAGTGGTTGTCACCGAACTCTGCCCCGCAGGTGCCCGAACATATATCGAGCACTCGCTCTTAAATGAAGCACTGGACTTACTAAAATCTCTCACCCTAACAGAGGATTCCTAGCCAAACTATGCCCAGTTTGAACTGGGGGCTGAGGACAGGGAATTTTTTTCCCACCCACCACCCACTTGGTAGCCACGGTCGAAGCTTAACCGATCTACTAGATTACGCTTCCGAAGACATCGATGCGATGGACCACGACGTCGAAGCCAATCTAAGTGCAAACCCGCCTGCAACCGGGCGATGGACGACTACTTCTACATACGATATATACATGGTGGATACACCCAACGAGATGGAAGACAATGATGACACAAATCCAGAGCAGCATAAGCCCGTCGATGAACCTCCTAAACGCCGGCTTCAGAAATGTCAATCTCGATCTTGTAAAGGGAAGGAGAGTAACACTATCACTAAAGACGATGACGATCCGGAGCAAGCCGATGACCTCATCGAGCCAGCGGTGGAGCAGGACAAATGGAAGATGGCGAACACAGTCCCGAACTGCTGGTCGATCACGGTGATGCCGAAGACATCAATTATCAACCTGTCTCCGAAGAGGACGTCGGCCTGGGAGACGAAGAATTCATCGTCCCTGAAGAACCACTCGAACAGAAATGTTTTCAATAACAGTTCATTGCTACAACAAGGAGCCTGAGGAAGCAGCAGCAGCGGCTTAGAGCCGAATAGGATACACTCAAGGAGAGATGGAACGAAGAGCTAGACATTGAAGAAAGATATGGTCGTGAGTGCCAAACAAAGAGCTATCCCAAGCGCAAACTGCTGCCCCAATTCAACGACGAGGCTATCGCTCCCATACTACCGAAGTACAACAAGGCCAATCAACTAGACTGACCACCTCATTGACGGGATAAAGCGGCCCGCAACGCCGTACAACAGCCCGCACCTCCCCGCCGTAAAGGAAAGGATACAGTGGCTCAGGGCCATAAGTACGATCTGCGTCAGGACCTGAATAAAAAAGCTGGTCAGGCCAGATCAATCTACGGATCAAGGGAACGTGCTCCCACTTGGGACGACGGCTATCAATCCAAATATCCCGGGCACAATCAAGTTCAGAACCAACACCGAACACAGACACCATCCGAATTATGCCATGATATCGCAAAATACAGGGGTGCCGCACACCCTCTATGCTTCACTGATGAGGTGATGGATCAATAATTTCCATAAGGGTTTAAACCCGTAAACATTGTGGCATATGATGGAATGACGGACCCTGCTATATGGATAGAAAACTCTATTCTTCACATCCACATGGCTCGCGGAGATGACCTCCACGCCATCAAATACTTACCTCTCAAGCTAAAAGGGCCAGCTCGGCACTGGTTAAACAGCCTCCCAGAGAACTCCATTGGAAGCTGGGAAGAGCTTGAGGATTCTTTTCGGGCTAACTTTCTGGGGACTTATGTCCGCCCCCCGGATGAGGATGATCTAAGTCACATAATCCAGCAACCCGGGGAGTTAGCCCCCAAGCTTTGGAATCGGTTCTTAACTAAAAAGAACCAAATTGTTGACTGTCCGGATGCCAAGGCCTTAGCGGCGTTCAAACACAGTGTCCGGGATGAGTGGCTGTCTAGACACCTCAGCCAAGAGAAGACGAGGACAATGGCAGCCCTTACTACACTCATGACCCACCTTTACACGGGCGAAGACAGCTGGCTTGCTCGTAGCAGCAATAGCACCGACGACCCTGGCACTTCCAAAGTCAGGGACGGCAATGGCAAGCCACGATGCAATAAGAACAAGCGTCGAAACAATACCGGAAGCACAGATGACATGGCAGTAAACATTGCATTCAGTGGCTCCAATCCTGGTCAATGGAAGAAGCCATTCAAAGACAACATAGATAGTCCACCTAGCTTGGACAAAATACTAGAAAGGCCTTGCCAGATTCATGGCACCCATGATAAACCTGCAAATCATACCAACCGAAACTATTGGGTCTTCAAGCAGGCCGGCAAGTTAAAGGCCGGACACAAGGGGAAAGGACTTCAAAGTGAGGACGAGGATGAACCTCGCCAATCGAAAACTGTGGGACAGAAGAAATTTCCACCAGACTTAAAAATCATGACTATGATCTACGCTACCCATACCCCCAAGAGGGAACACAAGCGCGCACTCAGGGACGTTTACGCGATAGAGCCTGTCGCCCCCAAGTTCAACCCATGGTCAGCTTGTCCGATCACCTTTGATAAAAGGGATCATCCAACCAGTATCCATCATGAAGGTTCAGCGGCCCTAGTGCTCGATCCTATAATTGATGGATATCATCTTACTCGATTCCTTATGGATGGCGGCAGTAGTCTCAATCTGATATACCAAGACAATGTCTGCAAGATGGAGATAGACCCGTCCAGAATTAAGCCCAGCAGCACTACCTTTAAAGGAGTGATACCAGGCGTAGAAGCCCGCTGCATGGGCTCATTAACACTGGAGGTCGTATTCGGCTCTGTTGATAACTTCCGAAGCGTAGGGTTAATCTTCGACATCGCTCCTTTCCGAAATGGCTATCATGCACTACTCGGAAGAACGGCCTTCGCCCGCTTTAATGTGGTCCCGCATTATGCTTACTTAAAGCTCAAAGTGCCCGGACAACACGGCGTCATCACGGTCAACGAAAACATGGAGCGCTCCCTCCGCACGGAGGAAGACACTGCGGCTCTAGCAGCCGAGGTCCAAAGTTGCTTATTCAAGCCGAACAGTTCATCTGTCGTCAAGACCACAGACATTGTTAAATGTGTCTGATCCGCACTACAATGTGGCAACTTAGAGGTACCTGAGCTCGATTAGCAGTCACGCCCCTATCGACTGCCCTATAACATAGTAGCATATGTACCTCGCGTACACAATTACACCCTTAAAATACATTGGGCGGTGCTCAGGGCACAGTGCATACAAATAGTCCATAGTTCGGCTTGACCCTATTCGGACCCAAAAATACATTTTCTTCTTAAGGTTCATTAAAAGAACCAACCTTACTTACTGTTGTGCAGAAGATTCCTCTCGAGAGTTCTCTTTCCCTTTTTACAGGTGGCCATTATAATTCCGCTTTTCAAGGTCACATTACAAAGGAGAAAACGGCGCACACATGCATCAGGGCCCCGCATTGAGATTTCTTTTTAGATTCAGGCTCTGTGTAAACCTTTTTCTCTCCTTTTTGTTTCTTTTCTTTTTCTGTTGGCATGTAAGATGCCCAAAGATGTTATCGGCATTATCTTTAATCACACTGCTCGCCGTATTAAAAGGGATATAGAAGCAGTTTGGTTCCAATTCGCTTGAAGTTCATTTTATTACCACATGTGTTCTCTCCCCTCGTTAGATTGCCACATGTGCCTTAATACCTGGACTTAATACCAAGGGTTGTATTCGGCGTGGCACACCTTAAAAGTCCGAACACATGTAGGGAACTGTTCGGCGTCCTGGATATTTCATTATATGCATCGGCTCCGAATCATGTCTTGGGTCTATAGTTGGGTTGCCCGGCTCCTGTGCTTACCACCTTACGTTCCACATTGTTTGTCTAAGGTAGTAAAGAGAGAACTACTGCGATTGAACTTCTGGTTCGTCCGGTCAAGTACCTCAGTAGATAAAGACGACAACTGACTGTCATAATGAGGCAAGAGCCTGTCAATCGATTCGGTGACCTAGTGCCATACTATGATCGATAGTGATCTACTCTGTGTTATACGAGGGGTTGGTCTTTGCCCAACCGCGTAAAGTGGGCACCATAGTTCGAAAAGCCGCACATGCACCAGGGGCTAGTACATAGCACCACAAGTCAAGCTCCTATGGCTAAGTGAAAGCACTAAAGCCGCATAGTCTAATTTCCTTGTTCACTCCGGGGACACCTCCTTTATGGACCAAGACATTGGATAAAGAGTGTTAAATGCGCATTACCAAACACACCTGTAATATTTACATGGGTGCTGAAGCCGACAACTGGAAACTTTCAAATTTAAGTAAAATAGCCGCACAGGAGGAAAAGTCGCTTGTAATACAAAGGCACAAAAATTATATATACATCGGCACATAAGCTTAGTCCTCACAATCCGGATACAATCATTCAAAGATTATATCCTTTGAGCACTGGCCCTCTACAAGGCGGTCTCCTTCCAGGACATCATCAAAATACCTTTCTGGCTTCCGGTGATCCTTGCCCTTTGGTGGGCCAGTAGTCGCTATCTCAGCATCCTTCATCTTCGCCAAGTGCACCTTGACGCGGGTGAAGGCCATTCGCACACCTTCTATGCATGCCGAACACTTAATAGCATCGACTCGTGAACTCGCGTCGACGAGTCGCTTCACCAACCCGAAGTAGCTACTTGGGATTGGATCAGCGGGCCATAGCCAGACTATCAAGTCCTTCATGGCCATACCCGCCATATTATGCAGCTCGACCAGCTGCTTCATCTGTTTGTTGAGGGGCACTCAACATTTTGGCGCAAGAAACTGCAACCAGAACCGCTTATCCGTGTTGTTCCCCTCCTAGGCTCGGAAGTATTGGGTGGCGTCGGTGATGCTCCTCGGGAGATCCGCAAATGCGCCCACAGAACTCCATAATCGCATGAGCGCAAGATACGACCGACCTCCGAAGATACTCTACAAGAGAAAAGTCTTACCAGCAGCTATCTGCCGCGCTTGTTTGATCTCCTCGTGAGCACTGCACGAATCACTCCACGCCTCCTTGGCATCATTGACTCCTGTATTAAGTGTGGATGCTTGCTCTGAAGTCTTCTACTTCAACACCTCGCACTTGCTAATGGCGTCAC
This sequence comes from Secale cereale, assembly GCA_902687465.1. NCBI lineage: Eukaryota > Viridiplantae > Streptophyta > Magnoliopsida > Poales > Poaceae > Secale > Secale cereale. The sequence goes on along the minus strand of LR738709.1, from coordinate 482,886,403 downwards.
ACAGTTCTTCCTCACCTTCGGTCACCCGCGACTCATGTTGTTGATGCACGGCCTGTTCGGCACTCAGGTCGGCAGCCGCTTTCTCAGCGGCTGCTTTGCTCAACCTGGCCTCCTCCTTGGCCTTCACGAGCTCGCCCTTAAGGGCCTCAACCTCAGCAGTGTCAACTGTTACACAAATCACATCATACAATGAGCTCATATTCGCAGAGATCAAACATATAATGATTCTCACATATCAATTTTTTCAACAATCCGTATACCTTGCGTTTCCTCAAAACACTCGTTGATGAGGCTGAGTTGCTCATCAGCTAGTTTAAGCTTCCGATTGAGCTCGGAAACCTCTACGGCCTCGACATATGCCGCTACTAGTGAAGCCTATTTCAAAAAAGTATACAGTTGAGCTCTGTTCAGAATCAAACAAAGCATTAGGGGCTACTATCTATCTATATATGTATAAAATGAGAGAGTTCTTTTTGGAACATTACGTCGCATACCTCGAAGCCTATTAGTAGGCTGTTGAAGCCTTCGTTCAGTCCGCCTTTGACGGACTGAATCTTCTTCATGACTGCACTCATCAGACTGCGGTGTTCCACTACGATGGAAGCACTTCGCAATGCTTCCTCTAGAGTGTTCGGCGCCTCCGGATTGACGGCGGGCACCGTTGGAGCAGTTGCTCCTTCCTCCTTCACGGAGGGCTGACTTCTCAATTAGAGAGCCGCATTGGGATCTAGAAGGGTGTTCGACAGGGGGCCAACTTGCTTGGGCCCCACGCCGTTGGTTGCCATGGGGATTGATCCCCCTTGGCTGGCGGCGGTCGAGGGATTGGCCTCGGGCGCGCTCTCGTCCGCCCCGCTCTCGCCTGCTCGAACAAGGGGAGCTTGTAGGGAGGACACCTCGGTGTCCCCTAAGATGGGCGATGAGCCCCACAGAGGAGTATCGCTCTCCGCCATCTCCGGCGCTAGAGAATTCCACGATGACAATGAAGCCTCGGGGAGTACGTGCAGAGGACTGTATGAAGACAGAATGACATTGGTTAAATACTGAAAACTAATTCAACCGAACATAATTAGCAATCATCTGAGTACTTACGGTTCGGCCAGGGGCTTGATCTTGGGCTGAAATCGAAAACCGTGTTCGGATGTTGAGTCCGAAATGTCCAGAATATTCAGCTTCTTCCTGGGCGCAGCCTTGCCAGTGTCAGCGGGGGCCGCTCTCTTCCTCCCCTTTGCCTTGACACGGGAGTTTTCTTCTTCTTCCTCCTCCTCCTCTCTATCGTAGGAGGGGTGGGAGTCGGTCTCCCTAGACACTATGTCCGCGGGACCCTTAGGGTGGAGGTTGCTCTTGACCTCCTTGCCCTTCTTCTTGGCCTTCTTCTCCGGCGCCTTGTACGACACCGGAACCAACATTGTCGTCAGTTGGGGTGTCATTGGGTCTTCGGGCAGAGGAGCCGAACACTTGATCTGCTCCGCCTTTTTTGTCGAGGCCTGAATTGAACGTAAAAACTCTAACTCCTGTTATAATCGAAATATGGATGGGGTATGTATTCAGCAGAAGTTTTGATTACTCTGAAGCAGTGAACATGTTGCTGAAACCCTTGTCCTTGGTCTCCGCCGGCCACCCCTTTTGAGCTGTGAAGAGTTGTTTCTAGATGTCTTCATGCGTGCTGCCGAAAAGGTGCTTCAAGGGCCGGGGCTCTTCCAGAATGAACTCCCATAAATGGGAGTCCCGGCGTTGGCAGGGAAGGATGCGGCGGAAGAGTATTACCTGAATCACGTTAGTGAGGAGGGTGCCCTTTGTTATCATACCAGAGATGCAATTTTGGAGGGCTTGCACCTTCGACTGAGACCCCCAATCCGGACTATCATCGGTCCATGAGGTTAGCCTCTCCGGGGGTCCAGATCTGAATGCGGGCGTCGCCGCCCACTTGGCGTCGCAGGGCTCACTGATGTAGAACCACTCCTGCTGTCATACCTTGTTTGTTTCCACAAAAGCCCCTTTGGGCCGAGTGGCGTTGGGGAGCTTGCTCACCATGGCTCCTCCGCAATCTGTATGTTTCCCATCAACCACCTTTGGTTTCAGATTGAATATCTTAAGCCATAAGCCGAAGTGTGGGGGGACGCGGATGATTGCCTCACATACCACTATGAAAGATGATATGTGGAGGATAGAGTTCAGGGCTAGATCATGGAAATTCAGCCCGTAGAAGAACAAGACGCCCTGGAGAAAGGGTGGAGAGGAAATCCTAGCCCCCGGATAAAGTGACAGAGGAAGACCACCCACTCATCCGGCTTAGGGACGGGAATCACCTAGTTCTTATTGGGAACCCGGTGTGCTATGTCATCAGCAAGATAGCCCGCGCTCCGCAGACTCTTGACGGTCTTCTCCGTGACCATGGAAGCCTCCCACTTGCCCTTGGAACCGGATCCGATCATTGTAAGGATGGGAGGCGGTAGCGGAAGAGTTGAGATTTGTGGGCATAGGAGGTGTGTGGGCGCTGGGGCTGAGGAGATTGGAAACTTAGGGCTTGAGTAGAGCATGGGGTTAAAGGGGAAGGATTTGTATCATTTTATAAGCGGTGAATTCTAAATGCCCCCCACTCCAGCCGTAAACCTCGCCGGTTCCAAATGTAGTCGTGTGTAAGGAGCGGTTGGGATGCCCACGTCATATTGATAAGGATCCCATGATAAGCGGGCATGATCTCTGCTTCGACAAGATGTGCCAATGGGGCTATGCCTCGTAACACAAAACTGGAGCCAAGAAAACGGTTCGAAATATTAAAGGGCCAGACGTGACGCTTCATTGAAAAGATGTCAGTAAAGACATAGAGTCCGTTTTTCGATACCTTACCTTCGAGGCTAACGGTTGTACTAATTATGCAGAGACGGACACAGTACCTTTGTGTAGGGAATATTGCTCCAAATAAGTTCAAGAGGAGGAACCCGCCTTGCAATGTCGAAGAAAGTATGCGAGCCGAACTCATCGTCATCAAAGACTGGTTCAGGGGCTACAGAAGGAGCCTGGATTAAGGGGTCCTTAGGTGTCCGGATTGCTCGTTATGGGCCGGACTAGTGGGTTGTGAAGACTATCGCTGAAGACTATCCACAACTGTAGGATGCTGCTAATGCAACACTACGATCACAGACCCTTCGAGAAACTACGTGCGATGCAATAATCGCAAACGGTGCTGTATGAAAATCGTCAGAAATGTGTAAAACGTTTGCGATGATGGATGCATCAAACATGGTTCTGGTTATAGTTGCGTGTGCGATGAGGGGCATATGGTTGATCTGTACGAACTGTTTGCGATTAGACAGAACAATAGAAACAGGCAGCCAGATCAAGGTGTGTGCGATATACGGCGTACAGGTCACTCATATGAACCATTTGCGATGAGTGAGGTGAACACGAATGATTTGGTGTAACAAGATGTGTGTGATACCCGGCAAACAGGTCGGCAATCAGAATTGTGTGCGATCATTATAGACAGCCCATACGGTCTTTTTTGTGAATTCTGTGCTCGTCAGGGCACCCAGTTCAACAAACCAACCTATTGGCGATAATGTAGAAGATCTCTGTCGAATATATATTACTAATCGTCTGCGATGAGATTGGCGGGATAAACAGAGATATATACAGTCTGCTTAATTTAGTCCTTCTTCTTCTTGTTGTTCTTCTTGGATGGCCCCCCCGATATCGTCTTGGCGAGGACGCTTCTTGCCGCTAACCGTTGGCTTTTCATCGATGCCGCCGTCGTCATCGTCGTTGCTGTCATCGTCGTCCTCCTCCTCGTTCGACCATTCCTCCTCCTCATCATCGTTGTCCTCTTCTTCGTCCTCCAACGGCTCCTCGTCCATCTGGTTGTCATCTGACGACTCGAGAGGCGGCGTCCCTTCCATGAACCAGATATAATCGAGGTCTAGGATCGACACCAGACTGATGGAAGACGAGCAGAATGATTCCGATGTTGACCTATCATCGGGCGCCAGACTGTTGGCCGAACTGTCATCCTCACTACCGCTCGACATGGCTGTAGAGTGTGTGCCAGTGTGTAGCGTGGCCTGCCGGGGACGATGAAGATGGTGGACACTTAAGCGAGGTATGCAGAGAAGAGGAACTGTCAATTCAAGCGGGGATTGAAGCGGGGGTTGACGTATTATCTAACCGCTGATATAATCAACCGCAATTATTTGTACCCAGTCACTCCAAATTCCTGAGGTTGCGCAGGAATCCTATTGGCTATTTGGATGGTTTCCTTTTTCAGGACAAAAACAAGGAACAAATTTTGGAATTATGCACCGGTACCGGTACGAACGGAGTAGGACAGTTGGTGAGCAATACATTGAGCTCTTCTTATTGATAAAGCCAGTAATAATCAAACTAGAAAGGAAAAGAAAAAAGACAAAGAAAAATATCTACACGAATCTTCGCGTAACATCAATCGCATAGGACCTAGATGTGCATTACTTAGAGCACATCTAGATGTGCTTTAGCAATATTGTCAAACAAAACCCCTAATCATCATTGCAAACAGCGCATAGAACATGGCTAATGCGACAACCACAAATACACATGCTAGTTCCTTCTTGTCTCTTGCTTTCATCTGTTGCCTGTGATTGATTCTTTCTTGCTTCTTCGTACTGACTGTACATTCCAGATCAGCCAGTTTCTTTTTCAGCTTTACGTTATCTTCAGCGAGCTTGGTGATAGCACTCCGAGCCCAGCCATGCCACTCTTCATCCAGCCAGTTAACAAAGGCACAAGCCTCATATCCCTGCCAATGTTACATAGTATTCTGGATGAGCGGTGGCATTAACTGAAGTAAAATGATGAACTTAATTAGCACTAACCTCTAAGGGGCAACTGAGAAATCGTCTGCCAATGTCGAATCCCTGTGTGCATACACGTCGAGCGGGGGTCTGCCCGTGCACATAGCTCAGCTTTTGGTACTTCTCGGTGGCGCAAAACTCGGAGTTGAACTCGTGTTGCGGGAGTCTGGAGTCAAGCTCCGGATCCGGCGGCAGATCGCTTTCCTGGGGGAGGGGGTCATTCAGGATGGATTCAGCAAGGATCTATACTTTGTACATGCTAAAAAAGATCAGGATAGATTCTAACATGACAGGACGAGTCAGATCTGTAGTACACTTGCCTTCTGATGACCATAGGCAAGTGCTCGACAGCGATACGAGCAGGAGCAGCCGCATCGAAACCTTCACCATGACTCGTCTGCATTCCCTCAATGTCAACGCCACGCGAGGGAATTTGGAGGCTATGTAGGGATATGGGGTAAACGGGGAAACTGTGGAGATAAGGTAACGGTCGGGAACTACTAATGGCACTATATATATGTTGTATAGGGTACACTTTTGTACATGTCATTTGTGTTGGGTATTATAACGTCACACACGATTTCCGCACCAAACCATGTGAGAAGACAACGTAGGTTAGACACGGTTGTCGATACATAACCGTATGTGATATACTACCCTGTCCATATAATTGAGTTACGATGAGATACCGTGTACACAACCGCTCCACGGATATCCATAAAAAAACAGCCGCTCCGCATATAGAGATGGTGGCGGAGGCCTAGGCAGCGGCTACCGAGAAGAGGTCAATCCTCGGTCGGTGGGCGGTGGCGGCGTCATAGGAGGTCAATCCCCGGTCTGTGGCAGGAGATAGGAGAAGCTCAACCATCGAGGTTGGCGGCAGCGTGATTCAAGCACATCCATCGCGGTTGATGGCGGGATAGTGGAGGTCAAACTTCACGCGACAGCCGCACTAAGCTTTGCTCCTCGACCCTGCTCTCTCGGCATGCCGCCGCATCGTGCTTGTCCGTCTGCTGGGTGGAGGTCGCCGCGCGGCTAATTAATTAAGGTATTCTTTTTGTGAGTGGCTTAATTAAGGTATTCAATTCCTAAGTGTAGTGTTGTACTAGTACTCTGCGTGTTAATTGACTAGCCATTAATTTTTGTCATTGCACATCTGGATAACAACATGAAGCGCCCTCGGTAATTATTAAAAAAAAACCTTGTGATTTATGCACGCATCTCTGGGCAGCAGTTAATCCATGTATTAATGTTGTTGTTTTGATTTTAATTACCATTCATCTACTGCAGATGGAACGATCTCGATGAATGAAGAATCGGAAAATCGCAGATTTTATTAGTGGCATGACAAAGTTCATGAATTTGGCTGAAAGTACAAAGAGGAGAATTGGTGATGCGGATTACATCCCTTGTTCATGTTCTGATTGTGCCAATACAGAGTCACATGAAGTTGCAGATGTCCATAAGCACTTAGTTTCTAGGGGATTCATGGATGGATATACACGTTGGACTAGACACGGTGAAGAGGAGGTCATGGATGAAGATACCCAGGGCAGCGAGATGCCAAACCCCGATCAGTGTCACATGGATGTTTAATCTAACATCCGGGCAGAGGCGTCAAGCTACCAATGGAACATTGGAAAGCCGAAACGCCCACCGGAAAACCAAGACGTCCACGCAGATGACGACGATCTTAATATGCCAGATTTTGCTGCAATGATTGCAGATTTCGAGGGCCCGGAAAAGGATATGATTGGGTACAAGGATCTGCCAACCATTGCTGCGGACTCCAAGAAAGAATTGTATCTAGGTTGCAAAAAGAAATATTCCAGGTTGAGTGCCACCCTGACGCTTCTCGGATTTAAAGCATCAAACGGTCTATCAAACAAGGGCTTCACAGAGATCTTAGGTATTTTCAAAGATATTCTTTCGAATTATAATGTGCTCTGATACGTCTCCAACGTATCTATAATTTTTGATTGTTCCATGCTATTATATATTCTGTTTTGGATGTTTAATGGGCTTTATTATACACTTGTATATTACTTTTGGGACTAACCTACTAACCCAAGGCCCAGTGCAAATTGCTGTTTTTTGCCTATTTCAGTGTTTCGCAGAAAATGAATATTAAACAGAGTCCAAATGGGATGAGACCTTCGGGAGAGTTATTTTTGGAACCGTATCTACACAGAAGACTTGGTGTACACGCCAGGGAACGAGAGAGGTGGCCACGAGGGGGCAGGGCGCGCATAGGGGGCAGGCGCGCCCCTACCCTCGTGGGCCCCCTCTGGCTCCCTCGATGCCCTCCTTCTTCCTATATATATCCTTGTACAGTGAAAACATCGAGGCAACAGAGAAAACCCTAATTCCACCGCCGCAACCTTCTGTTCCTGTGAGATCCCATCTTGTGGCCTGTTCCGGAGCTCCACCGGAGGGGGATCGATCACAGAGTGCTTCTACATCAATACCATAGCCTCACCAATGAGTTGTGACTAGTTTACCACAGACCATCGGGTCCATAGTTATTACCTATATGGCTTCTTCTCTCTTTTTGGATCTCAATACAAAGTTTTCCTCGATCTTCGATGAGATCTATTCGATGTAATCTTTTTGCGGTGTGTTTGTCAAGATCCGATGAATTGTGGGTTTATGATCAGGATTATCTATGAACAATATTTGATTCTTTTCTGAAATCTTTTATGCATGATTATAATATCCTTGCAAGTTTCTTTGAATTATTGGTTTGGTTTGGCCTACTAGATCTATAGTTCTTGCAATGGGAGAAGTGCTTGGCTTTGGGTTCAATCTTGCGGTGTCCTTTCCCAGTGACAATAGGGGCAGCAAGGCACGTATTGTATTGTTGCCATCGAGGATAAAAAGATGGGGTTTATATCATATTGCTCGAGTTTATCCATCTACATCATGTCATCTTGCTTTAAGCATTACTCTGTTCTTATGAACTTAATACTCTAGATGCATGCTGGATAGCGGTCGATGTGTGGAGTAATAGTAGTAGATGCAGAATCGTTTCGGTCTACTTGTTATGGACGTGATGCCTATATATAATGATCATGCCTAGATATTCTCATAACTATGCGCTTTTCTATCAATTGCTCGACAGTAATTTGTTCACCCACCGTAGAATTCTACTATCATGAGAGAAGCCACTAGTGAAACCTATGGCCCCCGGGTCTATCTTTATCATATTACTTTTCCTTCAATTTATGTTGCCGTTGTTTATTTACTTTCTTTACTTTATGTTCTTATACCAAAAATACTACCATATCATATCTATCAGATCTCACTTTCGTAAGTGACCGTGAAGGGATTGACAACCCCTTATCGCGTTGGCTGCGGAGTTCTTATTTGTTTGTGCAGGTGCGAGGGACTCGTGCGTGGTCTCCCACTAGATTGATACCTTGGTTCTCAAAAACTGACGGAAATACTTACGCTATTGTGCTGGATCACCCTTTCCTATTCGAGGCAATACAACGCAAGCTCGAGAAGTAGCAAGAAGAATTTCTAGCGCCGTTTCCGGGGAGATCTACGCAAAAGTCATGTACCAAGTACCCACCACAAACTCTTATCCCTCGCATTACATTATTTGCCATTTGCCTCTCTTTTTCCTCTCCCCCACTTCACCTTTGCCGTTTTATCCACCCTCTTCCGTTTGCCTTTCTATTTGCTTGTGTTGCTATGTGCCCTCTCTTAGCTTGCATCTTCGCTTGGTAAATTATGGATTCTCATCTACTTGCTAAACTTTTTAAAAGATCTAATTATGTTGAACCTATTGCTAGTGAGTTGAGTGCACTAGATTATCTTTACGAGGTTTTGCTTGAAATTCGTGAATCTGTAATTTGTGATGACGTGTTGAAAGAAGAAATTTATGAAGCGATTCATGATAGTTCCTTCAATGAAAAGCATGATTGCAATGATGTTATTATAAATTCTATTAATGTCAATCGTTCTAATGATATGCAAAACCCTAACCTTGGGGATTCTTATTTTGCTATGCCCACTACTTGTTGCAATGATCATGATTGGGGTGATTCTTCTTATGATCTTGAAAATTTATTTAATGCCCATGGTTAATGTCAGATTGATAATAATGATTGCAATAATACTGAAAGTGGGTTTGGAAAAGTGTCAACTTTAGATCCCACATATTTGGAGAATGTTCAATCTTATGAAATATTTGATAAAAGTGGGTTTGGAGAGGTCGTGACTTTAGTTTATATAAATCCCACTATTTTGGAAGAGTGTCAACTTCTCATGCATGTGGATCGTGTTGAGAATATGTCTTGTGATAGATGTATTGTTGAATTTTCTTATGATCCTATATGCAATTATTATGAGAGATGAAAATATCGTTGTAGAATTCTTCATGTTACTAAATTACCTCTCTTCATGTGGAGATTGATCTTGTTTCTTTCTTTTTCCTTGCATATGTTAGATCTTGGTTGTCTTGCTAATTTTTTTCCCTATAAAATGCCTATGCATAGGAAGTACGTTAGACTTAGATGTGATTTTCACATGCTATATGATGCTCTCTTTGTGCTTCAAGTCTTATCTTTTATGTGAGCATCATTGAAATCTCAAGCCGATCTTAATGGCTATAAAGAAAGAGCTTGTTGGGAGGCAACCCAATTTTATTTTCTTTGTTTTTTCTTTGTTTAGGAATAAATTTTGCATCTAGCTTCTGTTTAGATGTGGTTTTGTGTTTTAATTAGTGATTGTGCCAAGTAGAACCTTTGGGAAGACTTGTGTGAAGTTTATGTGATCATGCTGTAAAAAACAGAAACTTTAGCGCTCATGAGATTGGTTGTCATTTTTTACTGGAGAATGCTTTTCAGTTGATTCTTTTTGCAGATGATGAATATAAAAATTCCTCACGTCCACCAATTTATTTCAATTTTTTTGAGTTACAGAAGTATTCTAAAGTTACAGATTACTACAGACTGTTCTGTTTTTGACAGATTCACTTTTTCGTGTGTTGTTTGCTTATTTTGATGAATCTATGAGTAGTATCGGGGGGTATGAATCATGGATAAGTTGGAATACAGTAGGTTTAACACCAATATAAACAAAGAATGAGTTCATTACAGTACCTTTGAGTGGTGGTTTGTGTTCTTATACTAACGGAGCTCACGAGATTTTTGGCTAAGTTTTGTGTTGTGAAGTTTTCAAGTTTTGTGTATGGCTTTGATGGACTGTGGAACAAAGAGTGGCAAGAGCCTAAGCTTGGGGATGCCCAAGGCATCCCAAGGTAAAGTTCAAGGACAACCAAAGCCTAAGCTTGGGGATGCCCCGAGAAGGCATCCCCTCTTTCGTCTTCATCTATCGGTAACTTTACTCGGGACTATATTTTTATTCACCACATGACATGTGTTTTGCTTGGAGCGTCATGTATGATTTGAGTCGTTGCTTGTTAGTTTGCCACAATCATCCTTGCGGGACACACCTTTTGAGAGAGATAAATATGATTTAGAATTTATTAAGATACTCTATGTGCTTCACTTATATCTTTTGAGCTAGATAGTTTTGCTCTAGTGCTTCACTTATATCTTTTAGAGCACGCTGGTGGTTTTATTTTTTAGAAATTATTGATCTCTCATGCTTCACTTATATTCTTTTGATAGTCTTTTAGAACAGCATGGTAATGTTCTTTTGTTATAAAACTAGTCCTAATATGATAGGCATCCAAGATGAGTATAGGAAAAACTTTCATATAAGTGCATTGAATGATAGGAGAAGTTTGATACTTGATGATTGTTTTGAGATATGAAGATGATGATATTAGAGTCATGCTAGTGGAGAGAGTTTTTTTAAGGAGAGAGTCGGTGCCCGTGGTCGAGTCTGCCTCTCAGGCCGTGTCAGGGGGCGGCGCAGGCCCTGAGGGTGCTGAGCCGCCTGGTGGTTTTGGGATCCGGAGCTTTTCCTCGCGCTCCACGACCAGCGCTGCGCTGGCGGAATACGGCGTTGCGGCGAGGTAGAGCATCATGGGCTGCAGGGGTCATGGTGCTACCATGACCGGCGAGATGGTGAGGTACTTCTTGAGGTCTTGGAAGGCAGCGTCGGCTTCCGGAGTCCACTCAAAAGGCCCCTTCTTCTTCATGAGCTTGAAGAACGGGAGGGCGCGCTCCCCGAGCTTAGAGATGAAGCGCCCCAGGGATGTCACACACCCGGCGAGCTTCTGCATTTCCTTCAGGTTTGTGGGTGGCCTCATCTTTCTCGATGGCCTTGATATTCTCCGGGTTGGCCTCGATGCCTCAGTGTGAAACCAGGAACCCTAGCAACTTACCGGAGGGTACGCCGAACACACACTTCTCCGGGTTGACGCACAGCTTCACCTTGCGCAGGTTGGCGAATGTTTCTTCTAAGTCCTGGATGAGGGTCGTGGACTCTTTGGTCTTTACCACTATGTCATCGACATAGGCCTCCGCATTCCTTCGGAGCTGAGGGCCGAGAGTGATGTGCATCAAGCGCTGGAAGGTAGCGCCCACGTTCCTCAGCTCGAAGGGCATGCAGGTGTAGCAGTAGACCCCGTATGGGTTAGGAACGCCGTCTTCTCCATGTCTTCCACCACCATCTTTATTTGGTGGTAGCCTGAGAATGCGTCAAGGAAGCAGAGCAGGTCGCACTCAGCTGTCGAATCCACGATTTGGTCGATGCACGGAAGAGGGAAGGGGTCTTGAGGGCAGAACTTGTTGAGGCTCGTGAAGTCGACGCACATGCGTTCTTTGCCTCCTTTCTTGGCACGATAACGGGGTTGGCCAACCACTCCGGGTGCCGTACCTCCCTTACGACACCAGCCTCCTCCAGCTTCCGGACCTCCTGGAAGGCCTGCTTCTCTGGGGCTTGTCTACGTGCCTTCTGCTTGATGGGACGCGCATTGGGGCACGCCGTGAGGTGATGCTCAAAGACATGCCTTGGCACCCCGACAAAATCCGCGGCCTTCCAGGCGAACACGTCCTTGTTGGCCCTGAGGAAGCCAATCAGCGCCGCCTCTTGTTCTGGATCCATGCCCGTGCCGATGATGAAGGTGGCTCCTGAGCCTTCTTCGTCGGCAGGCACTTGCTTCGTCTCGGCGGTGTCCTGACAAAACAACTGCTTCTTCTTGGTAGGCGTGGCCTTCGGAGGCTCCGGAGCCCCCTTCGCCGTTGGGTGAGCTGCGGCAGTGGCGGCCCTGTACGCGCGCCCGAGGACCTGAAGGGCGGCCTTAGGGTCCCCTTTGACGGTGATGACGCCGCTGCTCCCGGGCATCTTGACGGTGTTGTAGCCCGGGTGAGTTGCCGCCATGAACTTTGCCAGGGCAGGGAAGCCGAGGACGGCGTTGTACGGTAGGAGGATGGGCGTGACATCAAAATCGATGAGCTCGGTCCGGTAGTTAGCCGGTGCACCGAAGGTGACCGGAAGGCGGATCTGGCTGAGCGGGACGGCCGAGCGCGCGGCCCCCGAGAAGGGCTTGGTGGGAAGGAGCTGCCTGTAGGACAGGGGCAGGTGACCGAAGGCTTCAGGAGAGAGGATGTTGAGGCCGGCGCCGCTGTCGATGAGGGTTCTTGTCACGGCCATGCCACAGATGGTAGGCGTGCATACCGTGGGGAGAGCACCAGTGCCGGCCGCCTCGGGGGCGAGGTCACCAGGGCCAAAGGTGATAGCGAGCCCTGGCCCGTCCTGCGCCCGCAAGGCCTCTCGTGGCTGGGCGGCAGCTCCAACTTGCCGAAGGTGCGACTTGGCGTGCCGAGTAGACGCCGGTGCTAGGGACCCACCAAGGATGCAGGCGACTCCGCGGCAAGGCTGCCTCTCGCAGCTGACGCCCCACGGCTCGCAGCTACGGGCCGTTCGGGAGGTACGGGTCTCGGCGGGCGGCCGGTACTGGGCCCGCCGCCGCCCCACCAAGAGCGCGACCGGCGTGGCCACGGGAAGTGGTAGTGGTGGTGCAGGTCGTCCTCTAGTGGCTTGGTCGGTATAAGCGTCGGGGAAGAAGGAGGAGGGGCGCGCATTGGTGGCGCGGTCCGCTGATGCTGCCGGGTCGGCGAGGGAGGAGCCTGCCCCCGCACGGCTATGGCTGGCCGCAGCCATCGTAGGGACGCCGCACCGGAGAGGGGAAGCGAGGTCGTCGGAGAGGCGAGATTTCGACACGCCCCCTACCTGGCATACCAAATGTCCGATTCAGGGCTCCGCAAAACCCGTTAAGTTCGAACACAAGGGCGTGAACGAAGATCTCTCCCACTCTCGTCTACCTAGCGCCTCGCTCTCGTCTCGGTGGAAGGATTCAAGCAAACAACGAACAAACACAACAGAGTTTATCCAGGTTCGGGCCACCGCAAAGTGTAATACCCTACTTCCTGCTTTGGTGGATTGGCTCCGGGTGAGCTAGAGTATGAACTGGTACAAGGGTTCCTGAGCTCAGGAGGGTCAGGAGGCTTGTGTTCTTGCTCCTTGTGCGGTGGTCGAATGTGTGTGTGTCTCCCTCCTTCTTAATGCGAATCCTAGCTACTTATATAGGCGGCCACGCTTCTCTTCCCCCGAAATGTTTAGGCGGGAAAGGATTCCACAACAGCCATATTTGAGCGGGAACACAAGGACGTTTCTACACTGACAAAAGCAGTCTTCGCCTGCAAAAGAATCAGGCGGTGACACGGTGGTGGGCTCGATGGTGACATCCTCCTTATCGTCCTTGCGGTCTTCGGTCTTGTTGCACCAAGAGGAAACCTTTTCCCCGCTCCTTGGGAACCAACGGCTGCGCTGTCTCCTTTGCACCGAAATGGCAACTGTGCCGCTGGCGGGCGCTGGCACTCGCTGGCACGGTGCGTCACTGCTGACCTCACTGCCTCCTCCTGAGGCAGCCTTGGCCTTGGATTCCCCGACCCTCCGGAACGCCTTGCCGAGGCCGCTCTCGAGGGGGTCGTGGCGTCGTTCTCCTCGCGAGGCTTGGCCCCTTGCGAGGGTCTTGAGCAGCTGGTCGATCAGCTAGGCCGTACTAGGCCACTTGTAGGAGTGCGTCGCGGCCTGCAGACAGGCAGGTCTGGGTACCCTGGTTCCCAGTACGCCGACATAGGCATTTGAGACCCCACCCGTATGTACGTACGTGGCCGTATTTACTTTCTTGCACCCTGGCCGTTGTACGTACTTGTACAAGCTACGTGTGCGCCTCTGCTACGACACGTGCACGCCTCTACACCGACCAGTATGTACATACACATTCGCGACCAGAATGACACACGCTTCGTATGCTTCGACCAGGTGGGTCCTGACTGTCACGCACTTCCTTGCGTGCGAAGATGTAGCTGGTGTGTCCCAGCAGTCAGGGGGGCGAATCGTTTTTTTTTTGCCCGGACGTACTTCCTTGCGTGCGAAGATGTAGCTGGTGGGTCCCAGCAGTCAAGGGGAAACGTTTTTTTCACGAAGTACGGTGGCCCATCCGGTGAGTCCCCGCTGTCAGGTGGAGAAATAATTACTTTGCGTGTAATAAGGAGGCACTTCCTTGCTGCGGCCGTGGACCCAGCTGTCAGCCTCTCCACGTATAGTCCATGTCTGATGAAGCCGTTCCTTGACCACGTTGACCACGCCGTGCCGAGAGCACCAGGGCGGTGGATGAAGGCAAGGCCTAGGAAGGGGACGACGCGAAGACGGGGAAGACGTGGCAGTGGATGCGCACGAGTAGAGGATTACGAGGGTTCACTGGTTCGCTGCGGTGTGAGGCTGCCGTCGCCGCAGAATAACAGGGGTGTGGGTGAGTAGAGGGATGGCCTGGCCAGCGGTGGGAATAGTAGGGGCGGTGAGGCCTCCGCGGCAGCATAGCCGGCCATGGGAGGCATGAGCATGCGACACGACCGGCGCTGCTTTGGGCGGCTGGAGCAACAAGACCAGATGTTGAAGAATCACTATGGTCGTTGGATGGACATCGTACGGTCATTGGAGCTAGAATCGTTCATATTGACTAAGTTGACAAACCACACCATCCCCGTCAACTTAGTAGGCCCACAAATTAGCCTCCCACCAAGGTGGGTCCCAACCAGCAGGGGGAGTATTCATTTTTTTGTGCGTAATAAGGAGGCACTTCCGATGGGTCCGAGTTGACAGCGGGGGGAATGTTTTTTTCTCGCAATACGGTGGCCCATCAGGTGGGTCCCAGCAGTCAGGGGGGAAACGTTTTTTTTCACCAAATACGGTGGACCGTCCGGTGGGTCCCTGCTGTCAGGTGGAGGAATAATTATTTTTCGTGTAATAAGGAGGCACTTCCTGGCAGCTGTCGTGGACCCAGTTGTCAGCCTCTCCACGTACAGTACTCTTCCAATGCAAGTCATTCCTTGACCACGTTGACCACGCCGCACCGAGAGCACCAGGGCGGTGGACGACCGTGAGGCCTAGGAAGGGGATGACGCGGAGCCAGGGAAGACGCGGCAGTGGAAGCCCGCACGGAGAGGAGTGTGAGGGTTCACTGGTTCGGCTGCGGTGTGAGGCTTCCGTCGCCGTAGGGCCTAGCTAGCGGCGGGAATAGTAGGGGGCAGGGAGGCCTCCGTGGCATCGCAGCCGGCCACGGGAGGCAGGAGCACGAGGCACGACCGGCGCTGGTTTGGGCAGGTGGAGCAAGAAGACCAGAGGTTGAAGAAGCACTACGGCCGTTGGATGGACAATGTACGGTCAATGGAGCTAGAATCGTCCATATTGACTAAGTTGACAATGCCATCCGTCCCCGTCAACTTAGTAGGCCCACAAGTCAGCCTCCCACTATTCTGGGTCCCAGCTAGCAGGGGGAGTATTCATTTTTTTGTGCGTAATAAGGAGGCACTTCCGATGGGTCCGAGCTCACAGCGGGGGGGGGACGTTTCTTTCATGAAATACGGTGGCCCGTCCAGTGGGTCCCAGCTGTCAGGGGGAAAACATTTTTTCGCCAAATACGGTGGCCCGTCCGGTGGGTCCCCGCTGTTAGGTGGAGGTATAATTATTTTCCGTGTAATAAGGAGGCACTTCCTTGCGGCTACCGTGGACCCAACTGTCAGCCTCTCCACGTATAGTACTCTTCCGATGGAAGTCGGTCGTTGACCAGATTGACCACGCCGCGCCAAGAGCACCAGGGCGGTGGACAACGGCGAGGCCTAGGAAGGGAACGACGCAGAGGCAGGGAAGACTCAGTAGTTGTTTCCCACGCGGAGGGGAGTACGACTGTACGAGGGTTTATTGGTTCGTCTGCCGTCTCCGGAGAATAACAGCAGGTGTGGGTGAGAAGAGGGATGGCTAGGCCAGCGATGGGAGTACGGTGGGGCGGTGAGGCCTGCGCGGCAGCGCAGCCGGCCGCGAGGAGGAGATATCAGGTAGTCCCGCCCACGCTTGTTTGAGCGGCTGGAGCAGGAAGAGCAGAGATTGAAGAAGCACGACGGTCGTTGGATGGACATCCAACAGTAACTGCTTGTGCGCCAACCTTTTTTTTAGGAAAGCCTCAAACCTCTGGAAAACATCATACATCCCATCTGCCATTATTTCTAATAATTTACAGCCCATTTGCTAATTCTTAAGTTTTTTTGGAGCCCATATTATTTTTGTTAGCATTACAACCCATATTGTGGCCACAGTTAAAAAATTATACGAAATTTTGCATATTTCGGTGCGGTCCGAACTGTTTTTAATCCCGAAATTTCGAGTCACGTTCAAACTTATTTTAAAAAAAAATATATATCAATATAAAATCCAACAAATTGTCCACGCATAAAAATCAATGCAATTTAAAATATCGAAATGAAAAAAAGAAATTTGAAACTAATTGCCGGTTTGATGTGTTTCAAAAATGTACATCCCATTTCTCATTACTGATAGGCCATTTTCTCGGCCAGCCAAATGAAAACTCTCCTTGTCTTGAAAGATTTGCAGCCCAACAGGCCTGACAAAGCGACTTACTTGGCAAAGCACAAAAAACTGGGCTGTGGCCGTGGACCCAGCTGTCAGCCTCTCCACGTACAGTCCTCTTCCGATGGAAGTCGGTCGTTGACCACATTGACTACGCCGCGCCGAGAGCACCAAGGCGGTGGACGACAGCGAGGCCTAGGAAGGGCACGACGCGGAGCCGGGGAAGACGCGGTAGTGGATGCCCACGCGGAGAGGAGTACGAGGGTTCACAGGTTCGGCTGTGTTGTGAGGCTGCCGTCGCCACAGGGCCTGGCTAGCGGTGGGAGTAGTAGGGGCGATGAGGCCTCAACGGAAGCACATCTGGCCACTGGAGGCAGGAGCACGCGGTCTCGCCGGCGCTGGTTTGGGCGGTTAGTGCAAGAAGAGCAGTGATTGAAGAAGCAGCAGGACCGTTCGATTCAAATCCAACGGTTACTGTTGCTAGAATCGTTTGTTGACTAAGTTGACAAGCCCTGCGTACGCGTCAACTTAGTAGGCCCACAGGTCAGCCTCCCAACCGGTGCGTCCCAGATGTTAGTGGGAGGAATCATTTTTTCGCGTAATAAGGAGGCAGTTGATTGCGTTCGGCCAGGCCAGCGGAGGGAGTAGGGTGGGCCGGGGAGCCGACGCGGCATCACAGTGGGCCACAAGAGGAGGGAGCAGGCAGTCCCGCCGGCGCTAGTTTAGGTGGCTGGAGCAGGAAGATCACAGATTGAAGAAGCATGTCGGCCATTGGATGGATATTCAACAGTCACTGCTGCTAGAATCGTGTGTTGACTGACAAAGCCTTGCGTAAAAAAGTCAGCCTCGAAATCTATGGCATGTACAACCCATTTTCTATTATTTTTATATTTTTTACTCATTTTCTAATTCATATGGAATTTATTGCAGCCCGTTTTCCATTTTTAGAATTGCTGCCCATTTTCTGGTCAGTGCCAGGGTTAAAAAAATAACTAAATATGTGGGAAATTTTGAAAATTCGGAAATTTTTGCTTGGGAACAAAATATTCTTAATCCAAAAATTAGTAGCCATACTAAAACAAATTTAAAAATAAATTAGTACTATGTCATGTTAAATCCAATGAAATGCGTATAAGATATCAGTGAAGAACAAAAACAAAAGAAGAAACTAATATCCCATTTGCTATAATTTTTTTGGAATTTTCAACCCCTTTTGATATTAATTTTAACAGACACTGACCATACTCTTTGGCCAGGCTGGAATGCATCCCTACTCGTCCTGAAAGATTTGCAGCCCAGTAAGTCGGAGAAAACAATAGGCCTAGCTTGGGTATTCTTCAAAAAGAAATACTGGGCTACCTATTTTCCCAAAGAAAACACTGCTGGGCTGGTCATGTTGTTAGACGGGCCACAGAGACCGCACAACCCAGTTTATAGCTTGCTCCTCCGAATTACTTATTTATGTTTAGGGGACCATGAGCATGTACTTGGGACAGATTCATGTGAGAGCCTCCCTTCTTGTTAATTATGGGCTTCTCTATTGGGCCTCCATCAGTGGGCTGCATGTTATCAACAAGTGGAAAATGTGTTCCGTACGGAAAATAGTATGCGCTACGTATAGTACGGGGCACTAAAGGATCGAACCGTGCAACGACTTCCAAAACATTGTGTTTGTTGTTCTAACAACACATTTATTCAACCAATAGACGAAATATACTACTGATTGTACATTGAAAACAGCAGCAGCAAAAACCAGGGGTGGGGGTGCAACAGAAGCATTAAGCAAGCCAGAAGAGTGAAGACGCAGCTCTCTCTTCCAAACCAAACATCAGCAATCATTACAAAAGGGCTACCAAAAAAGAACAAGTGTATGCATCAAGCTAAATAAAGATCCTACTACACAAGTGTACGCATCTAACTAACTGGCTCAGTTATACGTTACTATTTATTAAGATGTGGAGATTGGCTGACGGCTTGAACCAGATGGGTGCCTGACGGGGGAAACTCCCACCAGCAGTTCGAAGTCTGATACTTGCGACCCTCTCTCCTACTTTGGGCTGCAGAGCGTGGCGGCACATATCAGGGTGGTGCATGCAGAGACGCATGGTACGCTGTGTACACACAGTTTTTGCCTGATGAACGAAACCGCGCTGCCATCATGATCCTTGCCATCCATTATCTCCTGGTTAATCAGATAGTTCAGTCCGACAAATAGAGAGCGTGTACCAAGGCTACTTACCAACCTCCGGTCAAAAATTCCTGAAGGCCCAGAGAAGCTGGGATCCTGCTCAAAGACCTTGCAGTGACTGTGATTGTATTCGGCGAAACAACACGTCCGGTACGTCCGAACGAATGATCGTTCGCCGTCGTCTGATCGAGCCAGGAACCACCTGCAACTGCCATGCCGCTTTTCTTTGAAAGGTTCTGGGATTAGGAAGGGTAGGGACACCAGGCGGCCTACAACATCATATCAAGTTGGAGTCAAATCACCCTCAAAAAAAGTTGGAGTCAAATAAAAAAGGGCTCTTGATGTAGTCAATCTTAAGAATAGCATGTTATGAGCATGAATATTTTTTCAGTAAATGTTGACATTAATATAAGAAAGCCATCATGATATCATTAGAAAGTAACATACTCCTTTAACAGCCATTTGTAGCGATGACTGGAGTAAGCCAGCAATACGTCCAGCCATAGAAGGAGTCGACAGCGTAAATGAAGCCCTTGTGTTCAATGGCATTAGAGAACCATGGAGGATGTATGATCATACGATGGACGTGCAGATTTATCCACTTACAGCAGTGACCTGTCAGATAGGCGAGACCGCGGTTGAAGAACGCAATTAGCCTGAAGTCTTTATAATTCGCAGATCACTACTGGCCCTTGCCAAAGAACATCAAGTATGAGACTTGCTACCCGTTCACCGTGCTGGAGACGCTGGAGGATCAGCGCCGCCTGCTAGTCTCGGAGGAGGACGACAGCATCTTCCTCTTGATCGTGGGCACCGGCGAGGCCCGTGCAGGCCGCCGCCACATCTTTGTAGTGTGTGTTAGGGACGACGTGGCTGAAGCAGACACTGACACGAGGCCGATGTACGTGTGCGTGCTCACTATTACTACCCCTCGGAGGTACGTGGGCGGCGACACTGGCTACGTCAAGCTGAATTGGACTCTGCCGAGCTGGGACCTTCCCGCCAATGTGGACATGGAAGATGCACGGTATTATTTGACCCCCAACAATGTGCACGGGGACTCCAAGGAGGTTCACCTGGACATATGCATTATCAAGTTAAATGTTGATCATTAGTCTTCGCTCAATGTAATTTGTTGTCTAAGCATGTGGAGACTTCCATGCATGATCTTGCTCTATTGGAGTATCGCACATGAATAAAAGTGTATCCATTTATGGTTTAGTCTAGAATCTTCAATGTACGAATTTTTACTACAGTACTGGTGAAAGACTTATGATCAACCATTTCTTACATATCCTCTGCCCCCTTCAAGTCATCCTGATTTAATCCCTTCGTCTAGGTGTATAAGGGCATGGTTAATACTTAAATAGTATAGCCAACTGTTGACTATAAGAAAGTGCCATGTCATCTGTAGCCAACATGTATAACAATGGATACTCAAAAACTAATTCTTGAAGATCATTTCCTGCAAATCACAATAAGAGTTATTTCTTCACAAGTTTTGGATGCAGGTTGAATAGTTGAACACTTTTGTTTGCAAAAGATACTTTTGTATCTATTTCACCCGGATGTTTGTGAGCTCTAGAGATGAAATAATATCCGAACAAACCTATCGATACCCGTTACACATGAGATGACCCCCACATCCTTTATCAAAATAAACAACTCCCCGATCAATGCATCTCACTCTTCTGTGCAACGCACTGGCACCTTACTATTGATTAGTACGACCAAAAATTGAAGTAACATTATATATAGTACGATAAATGATGATGCATGTCACCTAGAATTATATCATTGAAAACTATGTTCAAATACGAATCCAACGATATTGTTTTTGTTGACATGCACTAACATTTTGTCAGTTAAATCTTCAGTCAAATTCAATGGGGGATAAACCACGATCGATGTAGTAGTGCTAGTGTAGAGGGCGGCACTGCACGGGAGTCTCACCCCGCTCATGGCGCGGCAGTAGAGCCGTCATATCACAAAACCCTACCACTCCCAGTAATAAGTGGCCTGGTAAAATAAACGGACAAGCAACCATCAGATCCATGTGTCTTTTTTGCATTTCATCTCTCTGCATTTACTTTCTCCTGTTCATCTCGCACACTCGATCCCTAGCTACTACTCCTAGTATCCCTAGCTATTACTCCTAGGGCCAATTCTTTTGGCGGCTTCCCCAGCTTTTCCCATAAGACTAGTCACAGTGGAGAGTAACATTAAGGCGCCTCACTCATTTATTTGGTCTTCTAAACTAGTACTACCAGTAGTACCTCCATCCTGGTTTATTCCTCACCATTGTAATTTGTGCTAAATTTTGACCAAAGATTTAACTGATAAAATTTTAGTGCATGTGGCATGCACTAACATTTCATTCGTTAAATTTATGATCAAAATTTGACACAGATTACAATGGGGACCAATAAACCAGGACGGAGGTACTTAGTAGTTATGGGATTACTAATCTAGAAGCCTAAAAGAACTGGCCCCTGGTACTCCTACAAGTAGTATTCCCTCCGTCTAGGGGTGTAAGTCAGCTAAGGTGGAGCAACGCGACCTAGGTGGTTGCGGATTGGAAGATGCCAAAGAATCAGACCGAAAATTCGTCCAATCACCGCGCCACTTTTTTCCTCCTAAACCAAACGGAGATTAGCAATGAATCCCTAATTAATAGGGCTGCTGTTTCAGCCAACCCATGAAGGTCCATCGACGTGCATGCAAACTCGGGTCAATCCCTCCCCTAATCAACATGTTCCTTCTCTACATGCATAGGTCGCTCATTCTCTCCCGCATTAACTTCCTCCCCCAAGTGGTTCAGCCAAAAAAATTGCTCGCTCATGAACAAGGCTGTGAGGGGAACAAGGACGAAATTTGATACATTGCGCCTAAGTGTTTTGGGAATATCTGATTTTTGTAAGGTGAATTGCACACCTAGACGGAGGGAGTAGTACTCAAGTTGGAATTCCAATTGCACGGCACAACTTGTTAGGCAAAAAATTCGATACAGGGTGTAGGAAGCGGTTTGGGAATTTGCATGCCTTTCCGACCAATGAAATACTCTGTACAAAGTACGACGGAGAAATAACCACACAGAAGGAAGCTAAAAGTAAACAATCAAATGAGCATTTTTGCTTTTTTTTGCATTGAATCGTTTCACAAGCTTGACTAGTGCTATTTTTTTACTTTTACAAAAACCGCATCGTAGTGTTAATACGTGCATTTGCATGTACATAAGTAATAGTAGTACTCCCTCCGTCTAGGTGTATAACTCTTCCCTCTTTCTTGGTCACGATGCACAACCAAAGATGACTTATTGACCTAGACCGAGGGAGTAGCACAGTCTGCAAGCATATATAGAGAGAGACGTCTAGTGCGATAGTATATAGTAAAGTTTGTGCTATATGCATGTACTTTGCGTACGAATACACAAGGTTTCCAAACTTTCTATTTTAAATACTTAATTAAGGATGCTAATAATTTTTGAACGTTTGGGATTTATCATTTGCTTCCCAAAACTAATGAGATCGCCTTACGACACAAAAATTATACTCCTACTAAAAGCCACGACGCTCGCAGGAGCGCTTGCGGCGCGCCATGAGTGCCCTGGTGCGCGGCCATTTCCCAGAGCGCCGACACAACGCCTCTTCCTCAGCCTCGCAACTCACGAGGTGCTGATTGGCGGCTTGCCGGCGGGCGAGCGTGATCTCAGTGTTGTGGAGATCCGGCGACAACAGGTACTCCTCCTGGCTGGAAGCGTGCACCCGGTCCACATACCATCAAGCGTAGATGAGGCGCTTGGACTAGACTGCACTCAGGGCTTTGGCACGGGCATCCTCCGCCACCCTCACGGCCCTCGCACAAGCCTTCTGCCAAAGAGCCAATTGTCTCACTCTCTCGGACTCGACATAGGCCTCCTAGACAGCTTGTCCCACGGCACGCTTCTCTTCCTCGGCCTTCTTCTCCGCCTCTATTTTGGCATGCTCTGCTGGAGGCAAAGCCTCCCACAAGGCGACATCCATTTCTTTCCAAAGCTCCTCAAGGCTAGGGGGCTCGGCGGGCGGCGCGGCGCTCTCCTCGTAGCGGGGAGCCGACGCGTCCTCCGACGCGCGTGCTGGCGAGATTGGGAATGCCGACGCGTCCGCCTCGACGCATTGCGGCGAGGAGTGGAACACCGACGCGTCATCCTCAACTAGTGGCGGCGAGGAGCGGAACACCGACGCGTCCTGCTCGACTAGTGGCGGCGACGAACGGAACGACGACGCGTTACCGTCCGCGCGGTGCAGCGAGGGGCGCCTAGGGCTTGGGAGGGGCGATGCCATGGTGGTAGACGTGAGAGGGAGGGGGAGGAGATAGCGATGAACGTGAGCGTTCTTCCGAATGTCGTGGGAGGAGCAATATTTATAGCGAGCAATGGCACACCTACATAAGAAATGGACTGAGCTGCACTGACTTAATTGCAAGTCTTGCTGCGTCACTAACATGTGGGCCGGACCCCTGTTGGGCCCATATGTTAGTGACCCAATGCACCTGAAGTTAAGTAACTGAAGCAGCATCCCGGGTGGAGTGGTGGGACCGCCGGAGGGAGAAGGAGAGTCTGACAGGCATATTGTTTCCACACATGGAGAGGAAAAGATTTGGAGACGAACGAGCTTCCTGCGGGTATGGGGAACGGTGCATAAAGACTCATCTTGCATGCCGGGCTAGGTATAGTCTCAAGTCATTAAAAACATACACGCCCCACACATGCCGGGCTAGGTGCACTAAATTATTGCATGCGATGGTTAAGGCTGGCCATAATGGTGGTATCTTAGCTGGTACTCCCTCCAATCCTTTATACTCTGCGCATAACTTTTTTCATTTTTTTCCCAAGTGCTCTGCGCGATCCCCTGGAGTAGCGCACCTTTCCCAGCCTGCCCCTGCCTTTCCGCTTTGCTAGCAATTAATCTCCTCAACTGGCACAACTTCCTAGTTTGCATGTAGAGACATATGCAGAGGAGAGAGAGATTACGTGTGACATGCATGGAGGGATTCAAGGCGACTAGTACTCTAATCCACGCAAAAGTAGGGGCAAACTTGTCCAGAAAATTTCGAACAGGCCTCTCCTTGGTATGCGAGCTGAAACGGAGGGAGTATCGTGCACACGGGAATGGCAAACAAGCCGGCATGGCAGGCGAATAGGCCGAAGGTCGTGGGAGGCACGACGGTTGATGGAATTAATCAAAGTTACACACAAGCCGGCATGGCGTGCGAACATATAGAAGCTATACCGTCAGGCCTACGATATGGGTCTAGTAGACATGACATCGAGTGGGTCCTGCATAGTTCTCGAGAACTCTTTGGGGGCTTGCAGCCGTTTATCCACCGGGCAAGCCAGCAACCCCACGCCATTCGCACACCCTACTCGTCCCCGTCTTATACTAGTACAGTACCTTACAAAAGTTCACTCCCAGTCGTCCCGTCAATCCTAGCCCTCCTCCCAAATCCATGGCGTCCCAAATCTCCATGATCCACGGTGAGTACAAGGTTAGAACCATCACCGGCGATGAGTTCGACATCATCTACGCCCGTTCTTCTGCAACGGTGAAAGAATGCCTTGCTCGCTTCGAACGCATGTTCGAAAACTCAAATGATGAGTGGGTCGCTTGGCTAGATGTTGAGTATACCACCGTCCTGGGAAGTGAGAAGAAACTAAAGGAGGCAGAGAAGAAGAAGCCCGCCGTGATCCAGGTTTGCGTGCATGACTTATGCTTGGTCTAGCACATATGCCATGCCGACGTTGAGTGCGAGGAATTTAAGAAGTTCCTCGAGGGCGGCCGAGTCAAATTCGTTATTGTAGACTTTAGGAACGACAAGGAAATCTTGGGTCGGATTGGCCTCGTTGTAGGCCAGCCCTTCGATCTCTAGAAGGAGAGCCTTGTGTCCTCCTCTTAGCTTTCAATGCTGACCCTGGCAGCAGCCATGATTGATCGTTCGTACGCTAAACTGAAGAAACCTCACCACGAGTTTCATCGTGCATGGGAGTCGAAGACATTAGATGAAGATCACATCCTCTACGCAGCAATGGATGCCTACCTTTGTTTAAATATCTACAAGGGTTGGATGAAGAGGCAGAGCCCTGTGTCTGGTTCAACCAAAGAAGTGTCGATGAAGAGGAAGAGGAAGAGGGATGAGGATGAAGTCAAGGACGTGGACTCGGACTCCGAGTAGGTGGCAGTGCCGTCGCTCATGTTGGTTCTACTGAAGTGTCAAGAGGACTAGTTGCTTAGTTTATTTTCAAGGGTGTGTTGTGCTGAGGCCCCAACAGTACTATCTTTATGTTCTTTCTCGTTATTTGTACTCTTTAGTATGTACAGTAGTACTAGTACTATGTCTTACTACTGTTCTTCTTGCAGTTGGTACTACTGTAGTTAATACGTTCGTACTAGTAGTATAATTTGGGACAGTCGATTTCTGAAAGAAGTTTGACGGAGTGAAGGAAGAAGATGGCAGGGTGCCCATGATCTATCTTATGAGTGTTGGGTGTGGAATGCAGTTCGCCGGAAAAAAGTGGATCGTGCTCGAGGTTAAACTGATGGCGGGGAGTGGGGGGAGCATGGCGGTGGCAGGCGGTTCAGGGGAGGGCGCGGCGGCGGCGGTAGGCGGTTAGGCATGTGGCGGGCTGAGAAGATGAACCGTGCATCTATTTTGGAGGTTGAAGAACCCCTTCTAGCCATCCATGTTGCATCAAACGTCTCACAAGAGTTGACTGACCAAATTGCTCCTTCAGATTGCAGGATCCACGTGGCATTCAAGGTCTCGAAGGTAGAGTCCACGTCCGCATCCGGTTTGCGGGATCGACGCGCGCGCGACTGGCTTCCGCCGCGACAGCCATCAGACACGCCTCCTTCACGCGGGCGGAGACGACAATGACACGCTAGTTCCTCCTCGTCGGCGTGCTGGAGCACGCGCTCATCCTCCGCGTGCATAGACGCGGCTCCACCAGCTGCTCGCTTGCTTGGCAGCGCGGCGACATCACGAGGAGGGACTGCAGACGACGTGAGCGGGCAAGCCTTCGGCTTGGCGGCAACACGGCGGTGATGGGCGAGAAATTGTTGGTCGGAGCAGGCGGATGCCGGCATGCGCAACGGCAGTGGCAGCATATTGATGAGTGCGCGTATGGGAGCTTAGCTTAGTTTTATATAGGGTTGGTCAAATTTAAAAGAAAAATGTACTAGTACACGTAAACATTAGACTTTGGCAGCGGTTTTATTAGTTAACACAGCCACGATACGGAATCCTGTGCAAGCATGTGGACCGGGGTCGCGTGGTCCATCGAACGGTGCGTCATCGTGTCGCGCTCGAAGGACATCCACCGAACCTTTTTGTGTGTGTGAAAACAATCCCCGAATATTACTCAACTTTTTTTCCGGGAAAAGTTCTTGACGCTACAACATTTCCATATATTTGAATTTAGCTCCAGTTCCTTTTTTTTGGATTTGGACGTTTTAGGTGCGCCCTAGTTTTTTTAATACTTATTTTGTGTGTGTGACTGAGAGAGAACGTGTGTATGTGTCCATATATGTGTTGTGGCGGAAGGGCAATGTGGAGACGATGTGCGTGTGATAGAGACATAGAGAGGTGTGAATGTGCAAATGAACATGCATGAGTGAGAAATAGACAGATGCCGATACGTTGTGTAGACATGAGAGAACGGTCTTCCATTTTACTTGTGTGTGTGTGTGTGAGAGAGAGAGAGAGAGAGAGAGAGAGAGAGGAGCATCCGTAACACAACAACCATCTCTCTCGATTCGTTCGTCCCTCGCATGATCGCATGTAACACATGCATCAACGCGCACATTTTGACACCCTCACCCGGCCCTTGCCCACCTCAAGGCCAGCACATCGCTCTCTATCTCGCACGCACAATCTCTTTGTGAATACCCTGTTTAGCAAGTAGTTTTCCGTCACACACACACACATTTCTCTCATTAGGTTTGTTTTCTCTCAATATCTGACACACACACACAGCACATAGCACACACACAGCACATAGCACACACACACCCCCTCCCCCGAGCACACAATTCATCCCCATCCAAGGTTATATGGCGACCACTCTCGCTTGTGCTTCTCAGCACCCCAGCATGCACAACACCTCAATCTTTAAAGAGGGCATCGAGGATATCGAAGACGGCGACCACACTGTGCTAGATAATGCAGGGCCATTTGGAAGCGGGATGATGTGATAACGGCTGACTGACTCCTCCCCCACCCTCTCTCTCTCGCAAAATTACCGATACCTCTCTCCCCTGCACAAATTTATCAATACCTCAACCCACGAGACCCTTCCCCTCTCGTCCATGTTTTTCCAGCTCTATCATCAAACCTGTTGTCTCTTCTCCTTCCACTTGTACAGAATCCGGATGCACACGCATCTCACGTATATTACATCCTCTCTCTTTCTCTCTCTAGCTATCTCCCTCTCTCTGTTTCGTTAGGTTTGTCTCCTACTCTCTCGTCCACATACATACAATCTTTCCCGCCCTATCCGCTCCATCTTCGCAAGCTCTCTCTGCATGTTTCATTCACACATTGGGATATGTTCAAAATGTTGCTTTTATAATGGTTGATGTAGAATTATTGTTGGTTTTGTTGCATCCTACAAAGTAATAACTATGAAATGCATTTTGATTGTCATTTGACTGGGATTATGCGAGTTTGAGCATGTTGTGAAGTACTCCCTCCTTTTTTACTTAGTTCGCATATTAGCTTTAGTCAAAGTCAAGCTTTGTAAACTTTGACAAAGTTTATAAACAAAGATATTAATATATACAATAATCAATCAGTACAATTAGATTCATTATTAAATGTACTTTCACATCATATAGATTTGTTATGGTAAATGTTTATATATTTTTCTATAAACTTGGTCAAACTTTATAAAAGTTTGACTTCAGTCAAACCTAATATGCAGAGTAAATAAAAACGAAGGGAGTACTATAGACCTCGTATACATCTTGGAATTCGACAATGATTGTAACTATTGAATTGTATAGACCATTACATTCGAAGTCAGAAGCTTAATATATTTATTTCACAATTTCAACAAATGATTAATTCACTACATACTAGGAAAACAAATGTGTACACCCTCCGTTTTTATTTATGTCTGCGTATTAGCATTGGTCAGAGTCAAGTTTTGTAAACTCTCGGAAAGTTTATAACAAAAAATATTAACATAGACAATAAGAAATAAATACCATTAGATTCATTATTGAATGCACTTTCACATCATACATATCTATTACGTTAAATGTTTATATTTTTCTATAAACTTGGTCAAACTTTAGAAAGGTTGACTTCGGCCAAACCTAATATGCAGAGTTTACTAGTACTACTCGCTAGTTGCTTAGCCGAATCACCCAACACGCCACACGGGGAGTTCAGTGTCACAAACTTTTGAGGTCGGCGGGAAAATCTCCCGCGACCCTGATTCGAGCAGTGGGAAGTTACCATCATAGCCTTTGGAACAGGCCGCCATATGACGGTTGGTTGGGGGCTGTTTTCGTAACTTCAGGTTCACCCTACCCAGCCAACCCCACCCCTGCACCCAGAGTAGTACACCTGAATACTCCCCATTTTCTATCCCCACCGCAAAATATACTTCTCCACGGCATCGCAGCCTTTGTGCTCCTCCCCTTCTACATCGGCACACTCGTCCATCGCAGCGCATCTGCCTCATCGATGACCTCGTACGCCGCACTGGAGCCGGTCCACCGTCGTCGTCGTACACTGAGTCTCATCCCCGGCACCGTTTTCCACGGTCTCGGATCTGCTTCCTGGAAGTTGAAGCCAAGCGCAGAAGCACCACCGTCATGGACAATGAACTGACTCCCGTTGCCGACCATGACTCACAGAGGCCGCCACGACCATCGTTCTCCTCATTGATTGGTAATGTGTGTATTGAATCACTTAGCGGTACATGTGCAGTTCCAATTTTGTTCATACCTACCCTTCAAATTTCCTAGGTGCTATTGTTCCCGTAAAAGTAATTGGATATAGCCTCCATTGTCCAATAGAATATCAGCTTGTAATTGTGTGTCGCTCCTGTATCGTGCTGTGCTTGCGTAGGTATTTCATCTGCAACCAGTAGTGTGGCAAATGATGGATAGTTATTTAGAAGTAGCAAGATGCCCATGCGTTGCACGCATCAAGATGCATTTGTATGAGTAGTTTATCTTGTGGGAGAAAAGGGTGAACGAGGGAATGCCTTATTTGCAAATGTGGAGAGGGGTGTGGGTATCTTTTTGCAAAACTGACACATTTTCCTTCCTATCCGTTGGATATAAATCGGATGGCATATATTGCAGGATGGCAGGAACACCATCATCACCAACTCTGTTTTTTAGAAGAAAATTAGGGAAAAAGTAGAAAAAAAATAGAGAGTAGAGAAGTAGAGATAAATATTAAATATAAAATATATATAACAGTAGGGAAGAGAGTAGAGATAGCAGAAACGTCGGGAAAGGATTGCGCGTGCGCGGGAAAAAGCGGACGGGCGTGCGCTAGTTTTGGCGCGCGGCGTCCGGCGCTTTATAAAATCCAACACCCTCCCACCGCTCTGTGCCTTGCCACCACTCTCTCCCCGCTTTGTGCCTCGCCATCCCTCTCTCCCGGCTCTTTCTCGCCTTGCCGCCGCCGCGCCATCATGCCACCGCGTCGCCGGGAAACTTGGGGATACCGTGGCGTCCGCGCACGCCCCTCCGGCCGCTTCTCCGCCGAGATCCGGTTCCGCGGGATGCGCCTCGGCCTCGACAATTTTGACACCGCCAACAAGGCCGCCCGCGCGTACGACGCGACAACGTGGCGCCTACGGTGGACTCATAGAACATTGAACTTCCCCAGTGTGCCGATGCGGGAGCAGACATAGGAGCTCGCGCCTCTGCCACGGCTTATCACCAATGAGGATCGTCGCGACCACCGGAGGCGGTTGCACCGTCTCGGCATCGCTGAGATGGACGAGGAAGCCATGGCGCTGTGGCGCCAATGTTTCCCACACGACATCATCAACGAGTGCGAGTTCTATGAGCAAAGGAGGGCGGAGAGGGATAAGAGGAGGGCGGAGCGAGCTGCCTTTCGCGAGGACAAGCGTAGGCGAAAAGCGGACGCTCAATTCAACACGAGGCTTGGAGCAGCGTCGCCCTGGAAATCCGACGATGATCGGTATCTTCAGGCCTACAGTCAGACGTCGGAGGAGGACATCACCGAGAAGGAGTCGGACGATGAGGAGTAGTTGAATAATCTATTTTTTATCTATCTATGTTGAGAACTATCCTCTACTCTCTATCTCCACTTCTCGATCTCAGCACTATAAACGCTTTTTTAAAGCACCGCGCGTTGCGATTCTGTTGGAGATGCTCTAAGGGCATCTCCAATAGCTGTAAGATAGGTGTTGGTAAAATTTGCCACCTAGGATATGTTATGATGTGGCAACAAATAAATGAGGAAAGAGAGGAATGTTGTATGTTGATTAACCAACAGCTCTTGCACAAGCTCCAAGGTTTAATAGAGAGCAATCACATTTATGGTCTCTTCTTCTATTGGATAATTTAGATGCCACCATTGGAGTACTAGTATGATCCCTTGTTGCTTGATGACTTGGACAGTTTTACCAACAATACTACATATTAACTATTGGAGATGCCCTAACATGGCAGACGAGTGCTTTAATGTTGCCCACAAGATGCGCGAGTATTACTAGTAGTATATTTTTCTTGCCATGTTGAGATTTGAAAACCACGAGTGCGAACATGTAGAGGAGCAATGAAGACCAAACACGAGATATTGGGGACATCTTCAAGGAGCGTGGCAAGTTAAAGAGGAGTTGCACCGAACCTGTAAAACGAGCTTTGGTAAGTAACACCCTTTCAATTGATTTTGTTTAGCCTCATGTTCTTCGATGTGTATATGTTGTAGTTTTTGTTTCTCTTAAGCCTCGTGTTCTTCGTTGTGTCATAAGAAGAGTCTTAATCGTCCTAATGCTTTCGTTTCTAGCTTGATGTAGGAAGTGGGTGTTCTCACCTGGTAGTCTATTTTTATATTTTTTTCCTTTTGAATTCACTTCTCCCAGTTCTGTTTATTTGGCTTCTACTAAATGGATCTGGGTTGCTCTGAGTAATTATCTAAAAAAGAAGTAACTTCATGTCAGGATGCAGTTCCTGTGAGGAGGGAAGTATGGTGAACCTCGAGATCATGTTTCCAGAATGAGGCTGGATTACACACAAAGTGCCAGTTCCCTAATGATGCTGGATTAGACACAAGGTGCAAATTCCCAGATGATGGTGGATTACACACAAGCCAGGTGGAGTCGTCAGCTGTTCGTGTCCTCGTGGCTCTAGTAAAGGCTGAAAGAAAGCGTGCAGCAGCCCTAGAGATTGTAGCTGAGTTCCTGAAGAAGCCAAAAGAGCAATCAGATGCTCTCTTCACCCATGCCAAAGAAGAGATGGAGGAAGCCAGAAATAAGCTAGCAGAGGCAGAGCAGGCTAGGCGTCTCCTGCTATATAAACTGTTGTCCATACAAAATTTCCTTCATAGTAGCTAGGTTCAAATGTTTATCCAATCAGCATGCCTGTTGTGATGTCCGTGCATCTACTGATGTGGCACAAAATAATTTTTTTGGGTCATCTAATAAGAGCAATTACTTTCCAAACAATAACAGACGAAGCATTGGACATGGTATAGTTCACGCGCAAGCCCAACATTCCAACTTCAACTTCCACATCAAACTCATGTTCACAGATATCTCCACATTAATACATAATGTCCACAACCATGATTCACTTCAGAGCCAAATTTTTTTTGAGGAGAGTTATGAATAAAGAAAAACCTCTAGTTCCTGCTACCAGTCCGAGCACAACAAGTCAAGACCATGCATAATTAATTATATTTTGGTCATTTTTTGTGTACTATAATGCCGGCAGCTCGCGGAAGGATGTGTTGCCGGCACACGCGCGGATTCAACGAAGGCAGGCGGGGCAGTCTGAAGTCGGTTGCATGCGGCGAGGAGGCTTGTTTAGCATGGCCTGCGCTATGAGAGGTCACGTCCGTGTCAGAGCAATCACTCCCTCCAGTCCTTTTTTGTTTGCGTATAACAAAATCTCGTTTTCCATTCACATTTTACAAGTAAAATTCGTGGACAAACTTTGACCCAAAATAGGATGGGGACTAGTAAACTAGAACGGAGGTAGTAGTTTTTTTCTAATCAAAGAAGGGTTTCCCCCTTCCGACTATCATTACTGAAAACCAACATCTAAATCTAAACATAGTATTTGCCCTAGAACTACTAGGTTCAACATCTCGCAACATAAACCCATACAAGCATACGCCAAGGAGGTACGTAGTACTATGAATTCCATTTTCGCTCCATACCAATCATTCCAAAAAGTACTTAGTACTTACAACGCGCCATTGAAAATCGGAACTCTTAACCCCGCTAAAAATGATATTTTAAACGTGGCTACTCGATCTCTGGCAACTGGCGAGCCACCGCCTCCAAGTTGTTCACCTGTGGTCCCGACCATCAACTCCTACGGATCAAATTATCATGCGAGCTGACTATTCCTACAAAGGTGCGCTCCACCACGTTCCCGGTACCCGCGAATGCAGCAATCGTGCACCTAGGGTTTTAGGGTTTATTTTTTAATGTTGCCTTTACATAACACTCGTGTGTGCGAGACAGCGAGAGATCGACTGCATGCGTGCGCCTCTTCTCTTCGTATATGTACTCCACTGTTTGTCTGGTGTCCAAAAAATTATACTAATAACTACTAGTAGAAGGCACATGCTATGCACATATTTCTTACTCACTCATTTTTTCTGAAAAAGGTGGCTTATTCTGCCCATGGTTGTTAAGATTGTATTGAACATGTAGCAAACTTTATTGTTCAATTTGTTGCATTTTGAGAAAGGGTAATCAAATTGCTGCATTAGAAGTTTCCGGAGGTGGGGGATAATAATACAAACGTTGAGTACTTTGATTTGTGAAACATTAGTTGTTTAGTGAGTTGTTTTTATTTTCTAGATATTATAGGCCTCCAATTGTTAAGCATTAAAGTTCATAGCCACAGAGGATGGTAAATAGCAGACTTTTGTGTGTGGGCATTTGGCATCGTGAGGGTTCAAGAAAGTTCCTGGAGTCAATTTGGCGGGTGGCCGTACAGAGCGAATCCAAGAAATGTGAGCCGTTAGATCACTTGAGTTGGGTACTGTGTGGAACAAATCATTGCTCCTCAGTCTTGGAGGATAGATAACCTGAATTCAAAAATTTATCTACTATAGTAGTAGAGACTAGCAATGTGCCAATGCGTGGCCACACAATCTGAGTAGATTAATACATATTCACCGATTTGATAGTAAAAAAGTCTAGTTTTGAAATACATATATCACTATAAAATTGTTATGTTTCACTCAAAATATATTGCTTTGGCGGTTTTGATGAGATAAGGGAGGAATGTTGTTGGTTTCAAGATTTGAGAAGTGGTATATGTCTAATTTCTACTCTTACTAGCAAGATGCCCGTGCGTTGCACGGAACATCAAGATCTTGTGGGAGAAAAGCATGAACGAGGGAAGACCTTATCTGCAAATGTGGAGAGGAGTGCGGGTAAATTGACATAGTTTCGTTTCTATCCGTCAGATATAAATTGGACGGCCTATATTGTAGGATGGCAGGCCCACCATCATCACCAACTCTGTTTTTTATCCCTACTCTTATAAAAAGCATAGTCGGTGATGATCGTGTGACTGACATCCTGCAATATAGGTCGTCCGATCTATATCTGACGGATAAGAAGTAAACTATGGCAATTTTGCAAAAAGATACCCACACCCCTCTCCACACTTGCAAATAAGGCCTTCCCTTGTTCATCCTTTTCTCCCACAAGATAAACTACTCATACAAATGCATCTTGATGTTCTGTGCAACGCATGGGCATCTTGCTAGTTGTTGCAAAATGCCCATGTGTGTGAGAGAGAGAGGGAGAGAGGAGGAGGACAGAGTGCATGTGTGACAAAGACACAATGAGTGTGTGTGCGAGAGGTATCAGCTTAAAATGAGGCGATAGTGTGTGTGTACACGATCGAGAGGGCGTGTCTCAAGAAGGGAAGAAACATCTACATAGATACAAGGAGCGGGAGAGAGACATGTATGAAATAGTGGAAGCACGAGTGTGCAGGTGTATAAACCTATCTAGAGGCTAGTCGATAAATGTTCGTGAGAGAAATACGAGTCAGGGGTGCGAAAGCGAGAGTTTTGTGTGTGTGAGAGAGAGGGTAGTCGGGAAGGGGAGTGGAAGCAGGAGTTGTGTGTGTGGAGAGAGAGTGAGGGGGGGACTTTGTCTGATCGGTAAACAAATGAATAATGTCAGTCTGGGATGCATACGAAAAGGAGACCGCAACAAATGTTGTGTCTACATGAGAGAGAGAGAGAGAGTAATTTTAGTGGTATGATTCATATCTAGAGACATATAGGGTGTGTGAGAGAATCCCATAGAGAGAAAGACAAAGTGAAAGACGAGTGGAGACTGTGTGTGTGGCGGTGAAACAGAAAGCTTAGGTGCCTAGTGATACGAGAGAACGGTAGAGACGTGAGAGATAATGAAAAACGTGTAATGTATAATGATAGGGAGAGTGTGACACTTCTCAAGGGAGACGTCGAGAGACCATGTTTGCGAGGATAGGAGAAACATGAAGTGAGCGTGTAGGTGAGGTGGGGAAAAGAGAGTGATACCTACATGAAGGAGCATGCATGCGAGAGAGATTGGCATGAAAGGAGTGAACATAAAAGGGATTCAAATATTTGAATTCGAGATGATGATACATGTAATCCAGACTCGAACCAAAATTGATGTATCAAACATGCATACTCACATGAATTCACACGCATCTATGTTATTTAATATGTAGATATTACTGATCCATACATTTTAGTAGAACATAATTTGGTTTAATTTTTTGATTTCAACCTTATGATTTTGAGATCATTGTATTTATAAATCATATTATACATATAAAGGAGCATAATTCTTTGTTGTGCTTTTGAAAGTATATATAAAAATGATGTATATAGAATTTTTTTCAAACGAAAATGGATCCCGCCCGAAAAAATAGAATACAAACGGGCTTCGAATTGAGTTGGCACGGTAAACGTGCACTCTGCAAAATTTGAACAAAGCGGGGAAAGTCGCAGTAACCGCCCGAAACCAAAATGTGCGAGATGGAAAGTACTAGTGCCTATCCCTGCCACGCAAAGCCCATCTGCTCGATTTCTATAGGTTTCGATAGGGGTAGGTTTGTAATTTCACTCAAACGTGACATAACCGCCTCTCACCCGGATTCATACACGGTGGGCACCAAAACACAGTGTGTCCTCGGCCGAAATCGAATCCCTCCCCAGTTCATACATGGTGGGCGCCAAAAACAAACTCTCGTCGACAAATATTCAGTGTATGCGAGATTACCGTCCTATCCCCAACTGACTAATATTGTTGTGATGTAGGAAATTTGAAACAGGGGCTAAGTTTGTAAATTTCCTCGCATTTGAGACAAGCACGCCCTGCAGACATGGTTCCCCCTTCCTCTCCACCTCCATTTCCTCATTCGTACTCTGTGGGCGCCAAAACACCCTCTCCACCCCAGCCTCCTCCATCCGCCACCCCATCCACCGCCGTCCTCCTACACCATGCCAGAGCTGATACCCCAACACCGCCGTCCATTACAAGAGATCGATCTCTCTCATCCACGGCTTCAGACCGGGATCCTTGCATCCCGTCCTCTCGATTCATCCCCGCCGTCGTCCACCTTGCCGGCGCCGCTCCTACAACCGTCTCGTCCACCGCGCCCCGCCACCACAGTGAACCCTCCTAGATCTGCTTCCACGCCGCCGAGAGCCATCGCTACCGCAGCACCGTCAAATTCTCAGCAGATGCATACATGGCGCCGCACCAAAGGCGGTACTCTTTCGTATCTGCTCAACTTATTTATCGCAGCACCACTGCTTTACTCTGATTTCTTGTCCATCACTTACTTGCTAGTTGAGAGGAAACATTGGTTGCGAAGTTGCCTTTGTCCAGTTTGCACCTTCAGATCTGCCATGGCACACTCAACACTATACTCCCAATGCTTATGGTTTTCCCCTTTTATATTCCACACTAGTTAAATCACAATAGAATAAATTTCAAAATTGGTTCAGTCGATTTTTCAGAGCTCGCCAGAGTTTGCCGGTGCGAACGAAGATGCTCGGGTGGGGACTTTGGTTGTGGGGGCGATGGTGGGGCCTCAACGAACGAAGAAAACTCGATGCGGGTGGGGGCAGGGGTGGGTGTGGGGGTGGCGGAGGAACACAGGCGGTGGGGGCCGGTGGTCCGGCCGGCGGCCCGTGCGGTCTTCTGTATGGGAAGAATCAGAGACGAGGAAGAAGAAGAAGGGTTAGGAGATGTAGTATCTTCATCCAACCGCCTGAAATGGTCGACTAACCCAAATGACAAAAGTCACGCGACTTGCATTCGGACATGCCTTTATATTCAGTACCATCATCGTACCTGCTTAGCACTGCTCCTGAATCCATCAAGCTAAACAACATGCCACTCATAATTCCAAACTTGTTGCTCAAGTACGAATCTGATATGATGTTGATATTACTAAAACAGATAACATTTAATTGGTTAGCTAATGTTCCTACTTTAATTTCGGAAAAGCACGTGCACCACATATAGAGAGACAGCCGGGAGTTGCTTTCTTAATGCGCTCTGGTTCATCATGTGTGGGCACTGCGCAACGAACATTTTATTATCCAAAATCTGCTTGCTCTTCTTTAGCATGTTCCTCTTCCGTTCTTCTTTAATAAGTACTCTCTTCGTTCCTAAATACAAGTCTTTGTATAGATTCCACCATGGACTACATACAGAGCAACATGAGTGAATCTACACTCTAAAATGTATCTGGATACATCTATATGTGATCCATAGTGGAAATCTCTACCAAGACTTATATTTTGGAACGGAGGGAGTATGATAGTAGTACATTATGTTCCTTGTAGTGAAGATGAGTAAGGACATTTGCAGTGTAGATGTCTATACGGTCGGTTGGTATGGACACTTTGAACTCTTCGGGCCTCTTTGATTCGTAGGATTTTGTAAACATGGGAATAGGATGTGTAGTGGCCTGCCCACTTGAATCCTATAAGAATAGCAAGGAAATGCAGGGAGCTGTCTCGCCTTTGAGAGTTACACTGATATTAACAGTACCGCACCTTCAGTTGAAGAG
Source organism: Secale cereale (assembly GCA_902687465.1). NCBI lineage: Eukaryota > Viridiplantae > Streptophyta > Magnoliopsida > Poales > Poaceae > Secale > Secale cereale. Next base: position 482,849,240 of record LR738709.1, on the reverse strand, counting down.
AGCCGGTATCCGAAGCCATTCTAGCCGTACCGGCAATACTAGTACATATATTCCAGCAAGTTCCACTTTGCTGATTTTACTCTGATGCTTATGGTTTTCCCGTTATATCTACACTATGATCTGTGTAGCTGCTTTGTGTCGCACTAGCAGCAGTCCACTCTTGAAGCTAAACACCGCAATGACTTACAAAATTGGCACCAAGGCATTGAGCGCCATTCTGGATGCAATGAAACTCATACGCTCCCCACCTTTTGACTCTTGTGCAGAATATGATCCTAATGACTCTTGTTCAAAATTGCCACATATAGAGAGACATCATGGAATTGCATTTCTTTGGGCGCTGTGATTCATCATGAGTGGGCAACCAACCTTGTATGCAATTAAGCGGAACCTCAAGAATATGCTTCCCCTTCCGTTCTTTAACAAGTTCCTCTTTTGTTATTTTGTATTTAGTACGTATATTATGTTCCTTGTCAGGAAGGGGAGCAGGGACATCTGCAATCAACAGCTGATAGAGCTGGCATGTACTTGATCGATAGGCTTTAAATTACTAGTGGCAATACAACACCGTATTTTCAAGCCAGTTCCACTTTCCCGAATTATATATCGTGGTTATGGTGTACCCCTTTTATGTACACTATGATCTGCCTAGTTGTTGTGTGCTCTTGTTATCATGGTTTGGCAATAAACTCTCTATACAATATTGTTTGAACCTATCATCTGCCAACTATCCTTACTTCTGGAGCCTATTTTTTGTGTACTTGTGCCAGATTATATAAATGCATGCACCATATTACAGCACACATGAGCTCTCTCATCAGAATCCAGTGATAGCACACAAGTATTAGAATATCCTCTACATTACAAAGATAATATCACAACTATTTATGTTTTCATGGTTCTCAGATATTATACGTAATTATAGTGAATATCAGAATCTGCGCATCACAAGAATATTGTGGAACACTACAATGACTTACAAAATTGGCACCAAGGCATTGAGTGCCATTTTGGATGCAATGAAACTCATACACTCCCCACCTATAGATTCTTGTTCAGAATATGATCCTAATGACTATTCTAACCTCGAGGAGTCAAAGGAAGATGGGCTGTCATGTTCACCCATCAAGGTGTCTGCTCTAATTTGGTAAGGTTTTATTGATTGCGCGTATCTTGCATATGTTGTCTTGCATTACTTCTACTTTGTTGCACCGTCATCTGCTTAGTTGACTCAACATATATGTCGAGATGACATGCCCATCCATTATCAATGCATATTCCATCTGTCATCATACCATGTTTTTCCACTCAAATGTTGTTCTTGTGCATCAGACATCAAAAAGGAAGAGGGTGATTGCCGAACCTGAAGGAGCACTAGTAAAGTCCTTGAAAAACATGGTTGTACCGGAGAAATCAGACAGCACCCCACTTATATTGGCTGTACAACTAGTGACATAAAATGTAGGACCAACTCTAGCACACTGTACCCATACTTCACTGGCCACACCACTAGCCCCACCACACAGGACCTGCACTCCAACAAAAGGTATGATGATTTCAGTTACCATAGCACCAACCGTACCACAGAAAAATCCCACTCCAGCAAAAAGTACAGCAAGTCCACCGGCCGAAGACCTATCCCAACTGCAGAGATGGCCAATTCCTGCAGATTGGAACCCCATTCCAGTTATTCCCAGTTTAAAAGACAATGCTTTCAATGTTGTTAGGGACCACGTGCATATATTCCCATCATTGGAAGATTATAGTGAAGACAAACACCATTTACATTACATTGTTGTAAGTAGGCTAGGGTCAATTTGGATAGTCATGACGAGCAAAGCTTGCTTGCGCTTTTCAAGGAAGCATTGCAGCAGTATTGGAGTTACCTAAGGAAATCACACTTTGATGGCAAATCTATAAACGAATTTCTGGTGAAGTCTCATGTGCTAAATTTAGAAGACATCGAATGGAAAAACCTTGTTATGCACTGGTCTCGTTCCAAGGATGAGGTACTGTCTATGATATCGCATGACAATTTTAACTTCTACTTTTCCGCATGTGCCTTACGGATCTTTTTTGCTGGAAATCTTCTCGAAAAAGAATTCCGGTTTGAAAAGAACGAGAGGATATCGCAAATATGCTGCCCGTTGCTTTGCTCTTGTTAGTACCTATTGTCCTGTATCACTGTACTTGCATACATACCTGGTTCATTATGTGACAGCAGTATGCATGATAACTTCCTTATCAGTTGTTCGCTCCAAATTTATTGATCTGTATGAAAGGTTACATTAGTGTAGAATATATCCAATGCCAATGAATTTTTTTGGCTTTGCATTATTCTTGTAAGTACCTGCTGTCCTTTATCAGCGTACTTATATTGACAGGTAGTTGTTCATGTACCATCACTCTGCAGCTTATTTTCCTTTGCCCTCGATTTTCTACACATAAGATCTATATTTACTCTTACCATAAGGTTGGATAACACTGATGGTACTGAAGAAGTTTAGCTATGCATTGCTCTTGGCTGTACCTTTTGCCTGTATCGATGTACTTACATTTATAGCTACTTGGTTATGTAGCATCACTCTTCATATTATCTTAAATATTCTCCATTTTTTTCTTATATTGTCACATCTATATTTACTCTTAACAAACTGTAGAATAAAGGCAATGCTTATGAAGAAGATTATGTGCTGAACTTCTTGAATTGCCCCCCCCCCCATTAGAATGGACAAGGGCTTTATAGAGCCCGCATTCACCAATAATGTAAGTTTGTCCTTCTCAAGGCTTCAAACTTTGTTGTGTATATTTGGTTAGGCATGACTGCAACAGTTGTTTACTTTTGGCGTTTGCATCAAATTGCATGTTTAAAGTTTATTATGTACTCCAGTTCATAAACAAAAGTTTGTCCTTCTCAATTTAAGTTTTCAGTTGTACAACCAAGTTCCTTCTTCATACCATGTAAATTAAACTATACAGAGCAAGTGATCTTATTTTTGCCAATCTGAAATGGGATAAATTGACAGCACACTAACCATTGATACTTATGAGTTCTTGATCTGTAATCCAGTGGTGTCGTGAAGCTGCCAACTCCTTCACAATGTCATTTCCTGCCATGTCTTTGTCGGCGTCCTGGGAACCAGGGTACCCAGACTTGCCTGTCTGCGGGCCGCGACACACTCCTACTATGGCCTGGTACAACCCAGCTAATCGACCAGCTGCTCAAGACCCTCGCGAGGGGGCCAAGTCTCGCGAGGAGAACGACGTCAAGACCTCCTCGGGAGCGGCCTCAGCAAGGTGTTCCAGAGGGGCGGAGAATCCAAGGCCGAGCCTGTTTCAGGAGGAGGCAGTGATGTCAGTAGTGACGCACCGCGCCAGCGGATGCCAGCGTCCGCCAGCGGCACAGTTGCCATTTCGGTGCAAAGGGGACAGCGCAGCCGTTGGTTCCCAAGGAGCGGGGCAAAGGTTTCCTCTTTGGTGCAACAAGACCAAAGACCGCAAGGATGATAAGGGGGATGTCACCGTCGAGCACACCATCGTGTCACCGCCTGATCCTTTTGCAGGCGCAGACCACTTTTGTCAGGATAAGAACGTCCTTCTGTTCCCGCTCAAAAATGGCCGTTGTGGGATCCCTTCCCGCCTAAACATTTCGGGGGAAGAGGACCTTGACCGCCTATATAAGTAGCTAGGACTCCCACTTCAAAGGGGGGAACGAACACACTCTGCCACCACACAAGGAGCAAGAACTCTAGCCTCCCGACCCTCCTGAGCTCGCCTCCTGAGCCCAGGAACTGTTGTACTAGCTCATATTCTAGCTCGCTCGGAGCCAATCCACCCAAGCAGGAAGTAGGTTCTTACAACACGCGGTGGCCCGAATCTGGATAAACTCTTGTGTGTTTTGTTCGTTGTTTGCTTGAATCCTTCCAACACGACGAGAGCGAGGCGCTAGGTAGACGAGAGTGGGAGAGATCTTCGTTCACGCCCTTGTGTTCGAACTTAACGGGTTTTGTGGAGCCCTGAATCAGACATTTGGCGCGCCAGGTAGGGGGCGTGTAGAAATCTCGCCTCTCCGACGACCTCGTCGCGTTCTCATCATCGACCATGCTTCACAGCCATGGTGGACACACGCCGAGCACGCGCCGCCCGCCGTGCTGCAAACGTCGCTCAGACGGCACCCGCGGGCAACGGCGCGCCGCTCCGCCCCAACTCGCCGGTCGTCAATACTGCCACCGACCCAGTTGTCCACGAGCAGCAGGACTCCTCGCTGCCGATGTCCGTGCGGCGGGATGGCCGCACGGCGACGCCTTCACCCTCGCCGGCCGCAGCGTCGTCCTCGCTGGTCCGCCGCGGGCCGGTCTACCAGCAGCCTGGGTTGCTGATGGCGCGGGATCTCTGGCGCTACCGCCCGGCAGATGACCTCTACGACGAGTGGCTCCACCGCATCACCGAGCTCGTCAACGCCGCTGGAGAAGCACCTGCACCGACGCACTCCTCACGTCCTCCATCGCCCCCGGCGGGGAACGAGGGCCATGGGGTCCCGGCTCCGCCTCCACTCCACCATGCCGGCCAGGAGGGCCGGCGTGAGGCCCCTCGGCGTGAGCAACCCCGCGGAGCCCATGCCCGTGACGAGGAGAGCTGACAGGTGATTCCACACCCTCATGCAGGGGCTCGTGGGCCCCCTGGCCCACAGCGCCCGGGCCGCGCGCCACAGGAGGTGGCGGGGCCAGCACCTCAAGAACCAGCACCACAAGCGTAGGGGGCGCCTGTGATCATGAGCGTGGATGGATGTCGCGCCTTTGCGCCCGAGCTACGGCGCCTCGTCTGGCCCGGCGAGTTCAAGCCGGACCTGCCTCCACGCAATGACGGCACCACCGACCTCACGGAGTTCCTCCAACTCTACGAGCTGAGCAACGAGGCGTCCAACGGCACCGAGCAGGTCATGGCGAACTGGTTCCCCATGGCTCTAAAGGACGGCGCGCGCTCCTGGCTCCTGAACCTCCCTGTGGGATCCATCTCCTCCTAGGAAGAGCTTCGCGAGCGTTTCGTCGCCAACTTCCAAGGCACCCGCGACCAAGCCCCTGCAGCTGCTGATCTGCGCCGCATGAGGCAGCAACCGGGAGAAACCTTGCAAAATTACATCCAACGCTTCAACACCATGCGCCTCCGTATCCCCAGGGTCTCGGACGAGGCCATCATCTCCACGTTCTCCGATGGCGTCCTCGACGTCATGATGAGGGAAGAGCTCGCCATTCACGAAGACCTGTGCACCGCCCTCGAGATGTTCAAGCTCGCGTTGAAGTGCGCAAGGGCGGAGGAAGGCCGCCTCTCCCTTCAGGAGCTGCATGAGGTGGAGGCGGACGACAATAAGACCAAGGCCAAGGAGTCGAAGCACAAGGGAACCGCCGTGCTAGCTGTGCAGCCAGAAGTGAAGCGTGGCTGCGGCTACGATGACCTCCCCAGAGACAACCGACCGTACTGCGTCTTCCACAATGTCCACAGCCACAACACCAATGCCTGTCGGGAGCTTAGGGCGATGCGCGGCGGGCACGTTGGGCAGCGCCCTGAGCGCGACAACCACGGCTACGGCCGTGGAGGAGGCCGAGGAGGAGGACGTTGGGACGGCAGGAACTCGTGCCAAGGGTGGCGTGAGAAGCCTCATGAAGACCACTAGCAGGAGCAGCCTCATGACGCCCCCTGGCACGACCAGCCTCGTGAGGGTTGCCCTCAGGGTAACAGAGGCATGCCTCCGCTGCCACCACCGCCGTGGAGGAACGATGACGACCGCCAGGGAGACGGGGCAGGGGTCTTCCAGGACCCGCGTGCAGTTGCATGCATTCTGGGAGGAGCTCATGCCCCAGCTTCTCACGGCATCTTCAAGCAGTTCTCCTATGAGGTGAACGTGGCGCTTCACATGCCTGACTTCGCGCGCAACCTCAGGTGGACCAAGCAAGTCATCGCCTTCGACCCCAAGGACCAGCTCAAGTGCACTGCAGCCCCAGGCGCCCTCCCGATGCTTTGCACCCCAACCATCAGCAACGTCCTCGTGACCAAGACCCTCATCGACGGCGGAGCTGGGCTCAACGTCCTCTCCGTCTAGACCTTCGAGATGCTCCAGGTTCCATACGATCAGCTCCACCCGACCAGGCCATTCTACGGAGTCACGGATGGCTCTGCACTCCCAATGGGGCAGGTCCGCCTCCCCGTCACCTTTGGCGACCGCGACAACTACCACACAGAGCTCATCGACTTCGACTTCGCCAACATCCACCTCCCATACAATGCCATCCTAGGGTACCCTGCCCTCGCCAAGTTCATGGCAGCAATCCATCACGGCTACAACGTCCTCAAGATGCCCGGGAGCGGTGGAGTCATCACAATCGCCTCCGACGAGAAGGAAGCAGTGCGTTCCCTGGAGCGTGCCTACCAGACCGCGGCGGTCGAGTGCTCCGAGAAGGATGGAGTCGTCCTCGCCCTGCAGACCGCTGCCAAGAAGAAGAAGAAGAACCTACCCGTCAACGGACCTCAGGGCACGGGGGCTCCCGATGGCCTGGCCTCAGGACACACGCCTGCTGACGAGGCGCCCTCCTCCCTCGCATAGGGAGGCGTGCTCGACGCCCCTCTCGTGATGGGCTTGGGGGCTCTCCTCTGGAGTGTCCCCGAGCTGACCCGTGCCTGGAGGGAGGTGTTCGAGCACCACCTGCAAGCATATCTTGATGCGCGTTTTTGTGAGCCCAGCGCGAGCCATTCTGCGCTAGGGGCTCACAACTTCATCGACCAAGTTACAGAGGAACTTCAGTAAGCAAGACTCATCTGCGGTGGGCGTAACCGCACAACCCCTAGTTCACCTGCTCGCAGCCCAAGCGACTGCTTTCGCGTCTGCATCGACATCGCGGGTCTCAACCAAGCCGCTTCTCAGGAGCCCTTCTGGCTGACGGCGGGTGACGAGAGGAGGGCCCTCCCCTGCAGCTATGTCTGCACACTCTTCGGCTTCCGCAACACAGCTGCCATGTTCCAGCATCTCGCACAGTGGGCCTTGGGGGCTTGGGAGGCTCTGTGGCAGGCGGTCCGGATGGAGCAAGAGCCGGACCCGCGCGACCACTGAGAGCCTCCGGGGCCCCTGGGCCTCAGGAGCCCGACGATCCTCGGGAGCGACCCGCACAGTTCGCGTCTTCAGCTACCCAGACTCTCCTTCAGCAGACATTAGGTGACACTTCAGGTATCCAAACGAGGGCGCCTCTCGGGCTCCATCATCCTCGGACCGCTGGGGGCTGATCCCCCACGGTTATCTCCCTTTTTGCATGATCAAGGCCAGATATTTCTTTCCATTCGCATTATCTATATGCTCGGCGTCCTCACCGCCACTAAGGTCATGAGCCCTTGTGAGCCCACTCGCGACCGCCCCATGATTAAGGACTGGCATGACGTCTGTGCTCGGGTCAGTCCCTGCAGCGTCGATAAACCAAAGGGCTGAGCTCTGTCTAGCGAGCCATTCCCGTGACGGCACCTCCCATGGTCCTTGGTGCCTTGTTCTCGCATGGGCTAATCGTGGATGGGTAAGTAGGGGCCCGTGACAGGTGCCTCGCTCACGCGGGAACCCCGCGCCGACTGTTTTTCTTTTGGATTGTGGCATGAGAAGACTGGGCACGACGTCTGTGCTCGGGTCCGTCCCTGTAGCGTCGACAAATCCAGTGGCTGAGCTCTGTCTCGCGAGTTATCCCCGTGACGTCACCTCCTGGGGTCGCTGGTGCTGCGGCGTTCTCATACAATATCCCCTAGAGATGCAATCGGCGCAGGTCGACACAACACCTCTCTTTTCACATTTTGCAGAAGAAGACTCAGGCGCAACCCGCCTCAGGGTAGGGTCTCGTGAGTGATGCGTAAGCTCACGAGAACTTCCTCAGAGTCGTTCAGCTCGTCCTGAGGATGACCCATATACACCTTGGCTGTCCTACCGTGCAAAGCCATGTGTCAGGACGGGGCTGTACACGCCCCGGAGTCTCTCCCGGTGGGAGGCTCCCTCCCACGGTCCAGTGGAAGTACCAAGCTCTGCGCTGGCAAATCCAACCGAGGAGCGGTGATGCCCACGAACTAGTGGAAGAACCAAGCTCAGTGCTGGCCGCTACGACCGAGGTGCGGTTATGCCCACACTTCGCGCAAGTGTGGTAGCTCTATGCTCCGCGCTAGTTATAAACAACTGAGGGTGGCCCCCAGTGGTCGCACCAACCTCAAGGAGATTTTTAGCTCACGATGCTCACATCTTATCCCTGGATGGGTGTCGCGAGGGGGGCTAGGCACGGGGGCTATGCTCAAGTCACGCCTGGCAGACGCCACCCTACAAGGTGCCCAGACACCTGGCCTTCTCGTGCCCCCATCCTAGGCGAAGGCTCGTGGGCAAGGTATGGTGCTCGTTCTCCTTCATGAGAGCCGTTCGTACGTCAAAGGGGACCCCTGGGCATCGCGACACAGGGGCCTAACTGGCGACGTAGCCCCTCACCCCTTGAGTCTAGTTATGGCGATAACCCTGGTCATCCGGAGGGCTCAATGGCGATCGAGGTATGCGTGGGGTTGGGCCCTGCCGACACAGAATGAAAACGGGATCGCTTGAACGTCAAGGGGGGCCCTTGGGCATCGCGACCCAAGGGCCTCACTAGCCACGTAGCCCTTCATCCCTTGAGTCTATATTACTACGGTAACCCTGGTCATCCGGAGGGCTCAATGGCGAGTCTAGTTACTACGGTAACCCCGGTCATCTAGAGGGCTCAATGGCGGTCGAGGTATACACGGGATTGGGCCCTGCCGATGCAGAGCACCCAAGCAAACATGAAAGGAAGCAAGCATGGAATCATCTAGCTATTACAATAATGTCATGTTTTTCAAATTCAAACAAAGTTCTTACGCCTCCCCGAGGCACTCGCACTTCTCTCACTAAGCAGGAACAGACTAGGCATCGCCGGGCACAGCAGTACCGGTCGTCTCCCCTTCGGCTACGGTAGTAGTAGCCTGGAGGAACGCCTCCACCAGCGACGTGACCTTCACCCTCAGGGCCTCGGCATCCCAGTTCTCCATGACTTCGGTCACGGGCTCGGACAGCGAGGCCAGGTCGAGGGTGGGGTTGCGAAGACTTAGGTGGCTGCACACCTGCGCCAGGACCAAGGTACGCAGCGTATAGCTCTCAACGTCGGCTAACTGGCCAATCGCGGCCGTAACACCACGCAGGGACTCCACGAGCGCAGCAAGGAGCCCGGCGAAGCCTCCCTCCGGGGCGGCCAGTGGCTCATTGAACCCTTCCCCGTAGGCGGCATGCAGCGCCTTGCGGGCCTTAAGGTCAAAGGCGGCAAGGGCCTCGGGACTCACCGTCGCCGAGGCCGCAAGGGCTTCCTCCTGGTCGCGAGTAGCTTGGGCCGCCCTGGCCTGCTCAACTTCAACCTTCAGCTTCTCCAGGGCTGCGCGGTCAGTAAGCTGCTCGTGTTGCAGCCGAGACGTCGCGGTCTTCTGCGCCTCGAGCTCCATCTCCAACCTCTTGAGCTCCAGGGCGTGCCTAGTGTCTCCCTCTCGGAGGGCCTCCAGCTCGCCCTCTTCCTTGAGGCAGCGCTTCTCGAAGGACGCGGTATCAGCTCGCGCAGCGTCACGAGCCAGCGTGACCGCCGTAGCTTCCTCTCGACCCTTGGCAGCAGCCGCCGAGGCCAGGAGCTACCCGTGGATCCGCCCCAGGCACCCTTCTGTCAGGTGGACATCACCATTTTGCAGATCAGCGCAAAGACGACCCAGCGCGGCGGAGGCAGGCTCGAAAGCCTCAGGACCAGGCTGCGCCGGCTGGCGCACGGGTACCAACAAGACCGACTGCTCGACCAGGGGCTCGGCGGCTCCGGCCTGCCGCGCCAGAGCAGTAGGAGCAGAAGCCAACTCCGCAACCTCATCGGAGACAGGTACATATTCGAGCAACACCATCGTCGCACGCTCGGTGGCCCGGTCGACCGGGGCACCCAGCACTGCGGCATCCTTCCCCGGGGTCGCATCAGTGGCCGGAGGAGTAGGGCACCGCAGCGGGACCTCCCCCTTCACCTTCATCATCACACCCCCAGGCTGCTACATCAGGGACAACGCATCAGGGGTACGGCAACTAAGGATGAGTGAGGAATTGCACACTTACTCGTCGGAGGCGAGGCGCACCCTTCTCTTAACCAGCAGGTTAGCAGCAGCCGATGGCGCCCTCGGCATGCCGATAGCCCGGGCCTAGGCGAGGCGCGAGGCCACGATCCTAGGCGCGGCCGCGGTCGCCAGGTTCGTCGACATGGTACTCTTCGGCGGAGTCGCCACCTTGCTTCCCTCAGAGGCAGTGCGTCCGGATCAACGTGGACTGGTTGCCTGGGACTGTCCGGAGGCACCTGCGCCTGGCGTCATTGCTCTGCCGAACGCCTCATAGGTGTCCCCTTCGTCGTCCAGGGTATCCTCCAAGCCCCCCTCGTCGCTCTCGTCGTCAGCACCAGAAGACACGTCGAACGTGGGCGGAGCTCCCATGGGCGCACCAAAGTCCGGCATGGCCATCAACAGCCCGACCCTGTCAGGGCGGCTGTACAGTGGCATGTAGGCCCCAAGAAGATCCTCCAGAACCATCCCCAGGAGAGCTCTCGAGGTGAAGTCCAGATCGTGTTCGACCAGCACCCGTGGGTGCAGCCGGAGCCCGTCGTTGTCGCCCATCAGTTCCCACATGGGGCGCGAGTGAGCCTGGAGCGGAGCTAGACGCTGCTTGAAGAAATCCTTCATGATCTGGCCCCCTTTGAGCCTCGAGCTCAAGTTAGCCTCAATCTTCGCCAAGACAGGCCCGGCAAGAGGGCCGGTGAGCTTCATGTGGCTCCAGCCGGTAAGCTTCTCCGGACGGGCAATAGGCAGCGCCAGCAGAGGATGGATGTGTTGGGTGTCCAGATTGACCCACCTCTTTCGGTGGGACTCTATCTTCTTCGCGGCCGTCATCAGGCGACAGCCCTGGCACTAGAAGAGAAAGGAAACGCAGCGCGAGCACGGGCCATCGTTGTACCGACGCATGGAGAAGAAGTGGCGGAAGAGGGCGACGGTCAGCCTCATCCCCACGAACGCCTCACAGTAGAAGGCGAAGAGCGACAAGACGAAGATGGAACGAGGTTGGATATGGAGAGCGTGCACCTGGTAATGTTCCAGGATGGCGTAGAAGAACTCGGAGATGGGGGCCACGAGCCCCACGGAGATGCTGTTGAGGAAGAAGGGGTAGCATGACTTCGACAAGGTCCGCGCCATGGTATATCCGGCCCAGATCCACGTCGGGCCGTCTCATTGTGGGAGCTCGACAGGAACGGTTGGACCTTTGAGTAGTCCTCCTCCCTGATAATGGAGGACTCCTCCAGCGCTGCATCAAGAGAATAAGCAGATCCAGACGCTGATGCGGCACCCTTGTTCCTCTTCACCATGGTCAAAGGAGCCGAAGAACGTAGAAAGGCAGGAGGTGTAAAGGGAAGAAATCCGAGCAGGAAGGAAAGAGGGCGATAACTCCCCCAGCAGAGAAGGCCCCTTTTTGTCAATACACACGGTTGCCGAGACGACGTGGGGAGCGGGGTCGCTCGCATCCCATCCAACCGTCACGCGCCAGCCTGGCCCGCAGCCTTTTTGGGGCCCGCGGCGCTTCGTCCTCGACTAAGTCTTCACGCTGAAGCCAACTTCGCGCGCACCTTGGGCCCGGGGGCTACTGTGGGCGTCCTGGGAACCAGGGTACCCAGACTTGCCTGTCTGCGGGCCGTGACGCGCTCCTACTATGGCCTGGTACGGCCTAGCTAATCGACCACCTGCTCAAGACCCTCGCGAGGGGGCCAAACCTCACGAGGAGAACAACGTCAAGACCTCCTCGGGAGCGGCCTCAGCAAGGCGTTCTGGACGGGCGGAGAATCCAAGGCCGAGCCTGCCTCAGGAGGAGGCAGTGATGTCAGCAGTGATGCACCGCGCTAGCTGGTGCCAGCGTCCTCCAGCGGCACAATTGCCATTTTGGTGCAAAGGGGACAGCGCAGCCGTTGTTTCCCAAGGAGCGGGGCAAAGGTTTCCTCTTTGGTGCAACAAGACAGAAGACCGCAAGGATGATAAGGGGGATGTCACCGTCGAGCCCACCACCGTGTCACCGCCTGATCCTTTTGCAGGCGAAGACCGCTTTTGTTAGGATAAGAACGTCCTTATGTTCCCGCTCAATAATGGCCGTTGTGGGATCCCTTCCCGCCTTAAAATTTCGGGGGAAGAGGACCATGGCCGCCTATATAAGTAGCTAGGACTCCCACTTCAAAGGGGGGAACGAACACAATCTTCCACCACACAAGGAGCAAGAACACTAGCCTCCTGACCCTCCTCAGCTCGCCTCCTGAGCCCAGGAACCGTTGTACTAGCTCATATTCTAGCTCGCCCAGAGCCAATCCACCAAAGCAGGAGGTAGGGTCTTACACCACGCGGTGGCCCAAACCTAGATAACCTCTTGTGTGTTTTGTTCGTTGTTTGCTTGAATCCTTCCACCACGAAGAGAGCGAGGCGCTAGGTAGACGAGAGTGGGAGAGATCTTCGTTCACGCCCATGTGTTCGAACTTAACGGGTTTTGCGGAGCCCTGAATCCGACAGTCTTGACCTGAACAATACCATATTGTGTTAATGCTATTTTAAAATGTGTCACTTTATTCGTCAGTAAGAAATGTGATGAATTATCAGCACTGATACTTATATGTGCAAAACATGTCATATGTCTGCTTGTTTATCTTCCAGAGTGAGGAGGATATAAGTGTCAAACAAGTGCAGTCTCACCAGCTTGCTCAGCTGCTTGCGCTGCAGCTCCCGAGCAGGGCTAATGTGATGGCCTGGCTTATTAGGGATGATAGACTACTCATATCAATAAGGAATTCCTTCTTTTCCGGGAGCCCATTCGGATAGAACTCCAAAGTTAAGCGTGCTCAGCTTGGAGTAGTTTCAGGATGGGTGACCGACCGGGAAGTTGCTCCCGGGTGCGCACGAGTGAGGACAAAGTGCGCAGAAAAGACTAGTATTGATATGTGAGGCCAGTCTAGATCCCGCCAGGAGTAACGACCACCGGCGAGTGTGTCCGGGGCGTTACAAGTTGGTATCAGAGCCGACCTCGCGGTTACACGGATGTTTGCGGATAGTTTGCAGTCATGTTGTGCGTGACGTTTGTGACCCGTCGTGGCACACGGCATGGCACATGTGCTGTCCTGGAAGCACAGACGGTTGTGCCAAGAGGGAACGTTCCTGTGGGCCGACGAGGACGTCGGTTCCTCTGAGTGAGGGTGTATGTGATGGCCTGGCTTATTAGGGATGATAGACTACTCATATCAATAAGGAATTCCTTCTTTTCCGGGAGCCCATTCGGATAGAACTCCAAAGTTAAGCGTGCTCAGCTTGGAGTAGTTTCAGGATGGGTGACCGACCGGGAAGTTGCTCCCGGGTGCGCACGAGTGAGGACAAAGTGCGCAGAAAAGACTAGTATTGATATGTGAGGCCAGTCTAGATCCCGCCAGGAGTAACGACCACCGGCGGGTGTGTCCGGGGCGTTACAGCTAACCTTTCTTGAACTCTATTGAAGTGCTGTCGGTTTTGTATATTAATTTGTCGGCATGTTTAGTTGCACTGGTGGCGATCTTTGATGCCCAGTGTATGTAATCTGATGTCTGCTTGTGCTTTATTATCATAGTAGTGAACTTTGATGCCCAGTGGATGTAATATGCTGTAATTTCTTTATTGTATAGTCTAGGTTTTTTTTCTTATGCACGATGCTGTAATTATTTTACTGTATATATATCATGTCTTCGCAGTAAACCGGCCAAACCGTAAAATTACGGTACATAATCAGGCCATCATGCAAATCACCATGTATTATCCGCATCATGAGCCCCGTCATCTTGGTCCGTTAACAGGCCTAAATGTAAACTGACCCACTAGTAGATTTGGGCCTCTAATAGGCCAAGTAAACTGTCGGCCCTATTTTCCCAAGAAAACTCAATGGGCCTTTAGGAGGCTGAAAGGTAGGTTGGGCTTGAATCGTGCCGAACAGCTCATGGGCTGGGAACAGGCCGAAATAGACCCCAGCCCATGAATGCACCAATCAAATGACGAGCTTATAACAGGCCAAAATTGTCTCGATCCTTGTTTGGCCCAATCAGATTATTGGCTGCGAGCAGGTCGGATGCAAACCGGGCCGTAGTTAGGCCCAATTATATGACGGGCTTTTAACAGGCCGGTATTAATATAGGGCTGAAATGTTAAATGGGCCCTTAATAGGCCGAAACTAATAGCAGGCCGAATTACTAAATGGGCCTTTGGCAAGTGGCCCAAAAGCATAACGTCCAGTTGACGGGCCGAATCCGATATGGGCCATAATTTAGCCCAAAGCCTCTTAAAGGACCGGACCTGATATGGGCCATAATTTGGCCCATGACATGGTAGGCTTTTAACGGGCCGGATCTCATATGGGCCATTATTAGGCCCGAAACGTGATAGGCCATTAATGGACCAGATCAAATATGGGCCGACATTTGGCCCAAAATATGGCAGCCAGTTAATGGGCCGGCCTACTAGGGTCCTCAAAATCTTGTGGGCCTACAGCTGGGCTGGCCCATTAATGTCGGTGAAATCTCGTTGGCCTTTAGCTGGGCGGGCCCATTATGGTACAAAAAACTTTTGTGGGCCTTCACCTGGGCTGGCCCATAATGGCCCGCAAAAATCTTGTGGGCCTTTACCTGGGCCAGTCCATTATGACCCGCAAAATCTTGTGGGCCTTTAGCTAGGCCGGCCCATTATGGTTCGCAAAATCTTGTGGGCCTTTAGTTGGGCTCGCCCATTATGATCTGCAAAATCTTGCGGGCCTTTAGTTGGGACTGCTCATTTAAACTTTATGGGCCACTTTTGGGCTGGTCCACGTGTCAACATATCATAGGCACATCTTGCCCATTGGATGAGTGACACATGTGCTAACGCGGAGCTGACACCTGTTTCCGTCAGCCAATTAGAATTTTACACGTGGAAAGTCCCCATTGGTCGGGGCTGTTAACGAGTTATCAGATCCAAAACCGGACCCGATAGCTTAACGGCGTTCCGTTACGGTGGATGGCACGTGTCGGTCACCCTTGACGAAAGCACTTCTGTGAAGCGCAATTTATCGTCATGGAAGTGGACACTTCCGTGATGATAATTTTGGTAATGGCATGGAACACTTCTATGACAGCACAACTATGACTATCTTGATTCTGTCATAAAATCGTCATGGATGTACATGCATGACAGAAAACGTGACCTACTGTGACAAACACGTATCATCACGGAAGTGTATTTTTTTTAGTGATAGCATAATGTGGGTAATGTTTGTTCATAATTATACAATAATGTTAGAGAAGTACATGATGGGATTTCATTGATCATATGCACTAACCCTGCCACTAAAAGTTCGGTTAAGTTTTGTGTGGATGAAGTGTTCAAAGATTGAGGAGGTCTCGATGTGAGAAGAAGGAGGAGAGGCAAGAGCTCAAGCTTGTGGATGCCCAAGGCACCCCAAGTAAATATTCAAGGAGACTCAAGTGTCTAAGCTTGGGGATGCCCCGGAAGGCATCCCATCTTTCTTCAACAAGTATCTTTTCGGATTCGTTTCATTCACATGATATGCGTAAACTCTTGGAGCGTCATGTGATTTTTATTTTTCCTTTTAATAAATGCACCATGATGGTATGAGATAATCCTTGGTTGATTTATAGAATGCTCTTTGCACTTCATTTATATCTTTTGAGTATGGCTTTATAGAATGCTTCATGTGCTTCACTTATATCATTTAAAGTTTGGATTGCTGATACATCTCCAACGTATCTACTTTTCCAAACCCTTTTGCCCTTGTTATGGACTCTAACTTGCATGATTTGAATGGAACTAACCCGGACTGACGCCGTTTTCAACAGAACTGGCATGGTGTTGTTTTTGTGCAGAAATAATAAGTTCTCGGAATGACCTAAAACTCCACAGAGATTTATTTTGGAAAATAAAAAAATATCTGCAAGAAGATCTAGACCGGGGGGCCCACACCCTGTCCACGAGGGTGGGGGCGCACCCCTTGCCCAGGGCGCGCCCCCTGCCTCGTGGCCCCCCTGGTGCTCCACCGATGTATCCCCAGATCCTATAAGTTCACTTTCGGGGAGAAAAAAATCAAGAAGAATTCGCGTTTCACGAGACGGAGCCACCGTCAATCCCTAATCTCTCTCAAAAGGGCTGATCAGGAGTCCGTTCGGGGCTCAGGAGAATGGAGATCGTCGCCATCGTCATCATCAATCTTCCTCCATCACCACTTCCATGATGCTCACCGCTGTGCGTGAGTAATTCCATCGTAGGCTTGATGGACGGTGATGGGTTGGATGGGATCTATCATGTAATCGAGTTAGTTTTGTTAGGGTTTGATCCCTAGTATCCACTATGTTCTGAGATTGATGTTGCTATGACTTTGCTATGCTTAGTGCTTGTCACTAGGGCCCGAGTGTCATGATTTCAGATCTGAACCTATTATGTTTTCATGAATATATGTGTGTTCTTGATCCTATCTTGCAAGTCTAAAGTCACCTACTATGTGTTATGATCCGGCAACCCCGAAGTGACAATAATCGGGACCACTCCCGGTGATGACCATAGTTTGACGAGTTCATGTATTCACTATGTGCTAATGCTTTAGTCCGGTACTCTATTAAAAGGAGGTCTTATTATCCCTTAGTTTCTAATAGGACACCGCTGCCACGGGAGGTTAGGACAAATGATTTCATGCAAGTTCTTTTCCATAAGCATGTATGACTATATTCGGAATACATGCCTACATTGCATTAATGAACTGGAGCTAGTTCTATGTCACCCTAGGTTATAACTTCTACATGATGAATTGCATCCGATATAATTTCCCATCACCGATCCAATGCCTATGAGCTTTTCCTATATTGCTTGTTGCTTATTTACTTTTCCATTTCTACTATCATAAAAACTACAAAAACAATATCGTTACTTTTATTGCTGCTACCACCACTATCATATTACTTTGCTACTATACTATCTTGCTGCAGATACTAAGTTTCCAGGTGTGGTTGAATTGACAACTCAGCTGCTAATACTTAAGAGTATTTTTTGGCTCCCCTTGTGTCGAGTCAATAAATTTGGGTTGAATACTTCACCGTCGAAAACTATTGCGATCCCCTACACTTGTGGGTTATCAAGACTATTTTCTGGCACCGTTGCCGGGGAGCATAGCTATATTCTTTAAGTCACTTGGGATTTATATCTGTTGATCACTATGAAGAATTTGAAGGACTCAAAAACCAAGATCTTAGCCTCAACTACGAGGGGAGGTAAGGAACTGCCATCTAGCTCTGCACTTGATTCTCCTTCTGTTATGAGTAAACTTGCGACACCTACTCCTGCTATTGAATCTGATATGTCGTATGTTCTTGATGATGCTACTTCTGCTATGTATGATGAAACTACTTCTATGCCTGATACTGTGCCACTAGGTGAATTTCTAGATGAACAAATTGCTAAGGTTAGGGAGAATGCAAATGTTGAAACTGATGATATTTTTGAAAGTGATGATGAGGCTACTTCCAATAGATATGAATTTCCTGTTGTTCCTGAGGGTTATTGATACGTCCAAAACGTATCTATAATTTCTGCTTGCTCCATGCCTCTTTTGGGTGATATTGCTATGATATTTATACACTTCCATGCACTTTTGATCATATTTGGACTAACCTATTAACTCAGTGCACCCCAGTGCCAGTTTCTGTTTTCTGTTGTTTTTGTATTTTAGGTTTTCCCATTACGAGAACTGCCAGAAAAATCCCAGAAAAATTATATATATAATCAGCGTTCCAGAAGCTTCCCGGCACCCGAAGTAGAGCCGGAGGGGGGACACCAGGGCTCCAGGCGCCCTGGTGGCGCGGCCTGCCTGGGCCCCCCAGGTCTCCGCTGATGCCCCCCTTTGGCATATATTTATATCGTGTCCCGAAACCCTCGAGACGGGAACCATTTTTCGCTATCTCATCTCTGTTCCGCCGCCGCCGCACTTCCAAGATCGGGAGCACTAGGAGAACTCTTCCCGGCACCCTGCCGGAGGGGAGGATCACCACCGGGAGCCTCTCCACCACCATGGACGCCTCCCGGATGAGTTGTGAGTAGTCTCCCTTGGACCATGGGTCCATGACCAGTAGCTATGTGATGTTCTCCTCCCCTTCTTATGCTTCACTAATTAGACCTCGTGAGCTGCCCTACATGATCGAGGCACATATGTAATCCTTATGCTGTTGCTATGTTGAGTTTGCTGGGATCCGATGGATTGTGAGATTATGTTCAGATTGTGTTTGAGTAATATATTTGATCTACCTCTTTTATATTTATGTTCGTAAGTAATTCTTGCATGTTCTCCGTTGTTATTTATTGCTTTGGCCAAGTAGTAGGTAGTGACTCCAAGAGGGAACGTTATGCTTGATTGTGGGTTCATCCCCCTCGATGACTAGCTTTAGTGACAGAAACATGAGTCTAGGGGATGTGTTGTTGCCACAAGGGGGAAAACAACGGTGCTTGTGCCCGCGGGTGCAAGGATTGTTTACTTTACGCAAAGTTCTTTTAATGCAGTTGTCTGTTGCTTTGAGTTTACACTATGGGTGGGACTCGCAACTTAATACCAGCGAGATGTTCTGGATAGATATCTCAAGGTGGATGATTAGTAGTAGATGCAGATGGATTTCGGTCTACTTGCCTTGGCGTACCACCCATGCTTTGAACCTCTACCTTTCTGGTAACATAGTTAGCATTGGTTTGCGCACATAATTCTGTCAATTGCCCACCTGTAATTCGTTCACCTCACATAGCTGTTTTATCGTCTTTTGGGAGAGAGACATCACTAGTGAACATCATGGGACCCCGGTCCATATTACCATCATTGATCACATCCGCTATTTACTTTCTATTTTTACTTACTATTTGCAGCATTACCTATCACTATTATCACTTGCGTTTGATCCTTTGTAAACTACAAGGCCGGAGGGATTGACAACCTCTCTATACTCGTTGGGAGCAAAGTTATTTGTATCTGTGTGCAGGTCCATGTTGATTGCTAATATCTGGCGCCGTTAGCAGTTGACACCTTCTTGTTGAAACTGGGAGTCTCAGGGGAAATCGATCCTTGGTATCTTTGCCAAGGGAAAACTTCCGCTACACTGCATCTCAAACCTTCCACTTGGGGTAACCAACGAGGGGCGAGAAGCCATCAAGCAAAGTTTTCTGGCGCCGTTGCCGGGGACTCCACTCTTCAGGATAGGGGAGTTGCACGCTATCTTTTACTTTTGCTTTTTAGTCTTGTTAGTTTACCTTTCAGTTTTCCTTTAGTATCTTTTATCGATAATCACAAAAATAGTTATCTTGCTTGCTTGCTGCTATGGGTTCCACCGAGAACACCAAGTTGTGTGACTTCACTAGTCACAACAACGATGACTTTATCTGCACACCCATCACTACACCTGCCACTTCAGTACCTTCGTATGAAATTAAACCTGCTTTACTGAACCTAGTTATGAAAGATCAATTCTCCGGTGCTGGAGATGATGCTGCTTTACACTTAAACAATTTTGTTGAACTCTGTGATATGCAAAAGTACCGAGAAGTAGACGGTGATATTATTAAGCTTAAGCTTTTTCCTTTCTCCTTGAGAGGAGGAGCTAAAATTTGGTTTCAGTCTTTGCCTAGAAATAGCATAGTTCATGGGACAAGTGCAAAGATGCTTTTATTGGAAAGTACTATCCACCTGCTAAAATTATCCAACTAAGAAGTAACATAATGAATTTTAAACAATTGGATAATGAACACGTTGCCCAAGCTTGGGAACGTATGAAATCTCTTATCAAGAACTGCCCTACTCATGGTTTGACTACTTGGATGGTTATCCAAACTTTTTATGCAGGCTTGAACTTTACCTTGCGGAACTTGTTAGATTCGGCCGCGGGAGGAACCTTTATGTCAACTACACTTGGTGCTGCCACAAAGCTTCTCGATGAGATGATGACCAACTATTCCCAATGGCACACCGAACGCGCTCCAACAGGTAGGAAGGTAAACTCTGTCGAGGAGATTTCCTCCCTAAATGAAAAAGTTGACTTGATCATGTCTCTACTTTCGAAGCAATCTTCTGTTGATCCTCGTGATGTTCCTTTAAATTCTTTGATTGCTCAAGAACAAGTAGATGTGAATTTTATCTCTAGAAACAATTTTAACAACAATGCTTATAGGAGTAATTTTGGTAGCAATCCTAGACCGTTCCCCTCTAATTCCTATGGGAACAACAATGCTTATCCTAGCACCAAGAACTCCACTACTGAACTAGAGATTATGCTTAAAGATTTCATCACTACCCAAAAAGCCTTTAATAAGAGTGTAGGAGAAAAACTAAACAAACTAGATGATCTCTCTTCGAAGGTAGACAATTTAGCCAATGAGGTAGAATTGCTTAAAATTAGAACTTCTCCTCTTGAGGAGAGGAAGGTCACTCCTATGAATGCTATTCAAGTGCAAATTAATGAAAACATTAGGATGTTGGCTAAACTTAAAGAGAGAAGGGCTAGAGAAAGGGAGGAAGAGGATAGAATTAAGAACCTTCCTACCCACCACACTGTTGCTACTATCCAAGTTGTTGAGGATATCCAAACTCTTAGCACCCAATGCACTCCTGGTCCCATTGGACCTATTAATGGTGATGCTATGACTATAGAAACTACCAAACAAGTGAACCTAAAGGACACCACTACCACCTTACTTGATAGTAGTGACCTTGATTTTGACAATTGCACTCTTACCGAAGTTATTGATTTCTTTCACAAGATGTCTAGAGATCCCCGCACTAGCACGCTTAACCTTGCCTTCACAGAGCATATCACTAATGCTCTCATCAAAGCTAGGGAGGAGAAACTTAGAGTAGAAGCCTCCATACCTAGAAAACTAGAAGATGGTTGGGATCCTATGATAAAAATTAAGTTGAATAACTTCTCTTGCTATGCTTTATGTGATGTTGGAGCTAGTACCTCCGTTATGCCCAAAAGAATATATGATATGCTTAAATTGAAACCTTTTGATTCTTGTTCTTTTGGTTTTCGTCTTGTTGATTCTTCTATAAAGAAACCTTTGGGGAGGATCGACGATGTTCTTATCATTGTCAATGACAATTATGTTCCCGTTGATTTTACTATTATGGATATTGAATGTGAACCTTCTTGTCCAATTATTTTGGGACGTCCTTTTCTACGCACCTTTGGTGCTATCATTGACATGAAAGAGGGGAATATAAAATTCCAATTTCCTCTCAAGAAAGGGATGGAAAATTTCCCTAGAAAGAAGATTAAGTTACCTTTTGAGTCTGTTATACGAGCTAGCTATTCTTTTACTCTTGATAAAACTTGATCTTTTTGCATTATGCCTAGCTTAAAGGCATAAAAGAAAGCACTTTTGGGAGGCAGCCCACATGAATAAAATTTTTATTTTTCTTTTTGTTGTGTCTTGATGTTTTTACTACTGTAGCATCATCATTGTATCTTTGCTTTTCAACTTTGTGCCAAGTATAGCCTCTGATTGCAAGAAAGTTCAAAAGTTCTGACGTGCTGTCCAGGAAACAGATTCTGTCCTTGTATAGAAAAATTCGTATAAAATCACCAGATCATCTTGGTGGTCTGAATTTTTTCGACAGCGTGCTCTATACAATTGTCTTTCGTGCATCTGTTTTGAGTTTTTTGATTAGAGTTGCAGAAGTGCCCTGAAAAAATCATTTACTACCTGCTGTTCTGTTTTTCACAGATTCTGTCCTGTTTTGCCTTTCCTTCATTTTGCAAACCTAGAGCTTGCTTTTTCTTTGCAAAAACCTTTTGGCAACCTTGAGAAACAGTAGACCTTCAAGAATATCCTTATTTCCAGCAAGGAACAATTATTTTATTATGGGTACTAACCTCGCTAATCAGATTATGATGAGTTATGTATGAAGGGAGTTTTCAAGTGTGCGAGGGAAGATGCTAAAAAGATTCAGGAGTGTCAAACGCTCAAGCTTGGGGATGCCCCCATGCACCCCCAAGAAATTTTCAAGGAGACTCAAGCGTCTAAGCTTGGGGATGCCCCCGTGCATCCCCTTCTCCATCAACATTATCAGTTCGTCTTTCGTTCCACTATATTTTTATCACTTCATGTGTTATGTGCTATGCTTGGAGCGTCTTGTTTTTAGTTTTCTTTAGCTTTTCATAACGAGTCGGAACTCAGCTTTCTTTATGTGGGAGAGAAACACGCTCCACTTCTACCTAGAACATAACATAGAATTTTCATGTCTATCTTTGCTGTGTGTGTTCTTTGTCTTTCAATAGCTACTATCATGCTTAGCTTTTAGTTTTCATGCTTATCTTTTTAAAAGAGCTTTTGTTTAGTTGGTTGCTTGAACTCTCTTTAGTTATCATGCTTATCTTATCAAGAGAGTTTGCTTCTGTTGCATTGGTTGATATGTCTATGATAAAAATGCTACTTGCATAATGGTGCTTAGTGTCAGGACCGGATTTTCCAGGACATTAATTTCCCAGTAAACGGCCCTTGTGCTCACCAGCCCCAGGATTACTGTTAGCTGATGAGACACAAACTTGATACAGAAATTCCAAGCAAAATACAAAATATGTAGTACAAGACCATTCTGGTCCATGAGTACAACAAAAGGGGTTCTAGTGGTTGGTGGCGGAAGCGGTTTGCGATACATCAGCGTCTATGGGACTCCATTTCCCACAGGAACAGCTGACCTGGATAATTCCTATCTTCGCGAGGCTGCTATCACCGTTGCCTAGGTTCCGGGGCTGCCATCGCAGCGCTCCTCTCCAAGCAAGAAACCTGGCCAAGACAATAGCCAGGGACAAGCCAGTGAGTACTTTGAATGTACTCGCAAACATTTTGAACACAGGTAAAATATAACAAATGATGCACTGAAATATTCCATGATCACTTCGTTAGTCACGCAATAAAATTCATGACGCACGCAAGCAGGTTATTCTTATAAAGCATGATTAAGCAGTCAGAGAATAAGAATAAAATGCACCGATCGGGTGTCTGAAGCGACGCCTCGAAAGGATAATGAAATAAAGCATGCCTCAGTCGGACGTCTGAGCGACGTCTCATAAAGGGCTTATAAAGGAAAATAATAACAAACTTGCCACAGTCGGGCGTCTGAGCGACACCACATAAAGGGCTTATAGGGAAAATAAATAATAAGCATGCCACAGTCGGGCGTCTGAGCGACACCACATAAAGGGCTTATACGGAAAATAAATAATAAGCATGCCACAGTCGGGCGTCTGAGCGACACCACATAAAGGGCTTATATGAGAATCATCACAGGGAATATCCAGGAGGTAGAACCATCCCAGGGATACTCAACAATTCAACAACAATATAAATGGTTAGTCCACAATAATAATAATCACAATCATCATATGTCACATGTTAAGATCAAGGTTCTGGCTTAACAGTTATTCCTCCGAAGACCGACACTAAGACCGACACTTGACCCATCCCAGACTGTAATCCTTAACCGCGGACACGGCTATTCGAATAGATATAACCTGCAGAGAGTGTACTCTTTACCCACGAGTAATGGATTCCTTTAGCCCATCGGGACTAATGCCATTTACGGTCTTTTAGTTGAAAACACACCTGACTTGCACACACCAGCTTAACTTACCGGTGACTGGAATCACCCACGACACCTGTTAAGTAAAACTCTAAGTGGGGAGGCTACAACCTCGAGTAGCATGGGATCACAGAATTTATAATGCGCGCAAACTAGGGAAGCTACCCCCTCGGCTCCAACCGGAAACACCCATGCCCCCGGACCAGGTGGCATGCCTATCGGATGCAGCCGGTATCTTCCACCATGGCCTCTCTGTACGGTGTGTGCCAAGAAAGGGGTTGACAACTTACTGGACTGTACCCTACCTGCGGCAGGGACAAGTGGTAGTACGAAACAAGAATGGGGGTTACCGGAACAAGACTCGATCTATGGTCGACTCAGGAGGTTAAAGCATCACCTACGTGATTAGCATAACAAATATACTTCACGCCAACAGGTTCACCGCCCATCATGCCTCGTCATGCCCTCACTGACCTTTCTCGTCGCCGTGGAGTACCATTTTCACGGTCATAATTTACCCATGACAAAACTTCTCCCAGAAGTTTGTCCGGGCCAGCTCAGGCATACGTGGCATGAGGCAGTAACCACTTCACACATATATCACTTGATCACAACAATTAACTCCTCCTTAAAATGCATTCATGCATGACTTGTCATTATATGCAAAACTCACTATTTCATGTGACATAAAGTAAGCTTTCGACAAGATATCATATCTGTGTTCAAGATGCTTGCCTTCAAGGTGCAGAGGGGTGAGGGCACTCCAAAACTTTTGAAAGTTTTGATCTTCCCTCCAAATTCCTATTTTTGAAAATATTCAAATTAACACATACTTTAAAGACAGTACAAAAAGTTGTCCTAATTATTTTTGAAATAAATCTTAAAATAAACTAGGTGAAATTTGAGAGTGGTAGGAAAAAGAATCAACTCATTTGGAGTTTTATTTAAAAAGATATGCCCAGTCAAAGTTTAGTCAAAATTCTGTTTTAATAAAAACCAGAAAAGGGAAAACGCATCGGTTCAGAATACGCTTCCAGAGAAGAGGAGACGCACTTTGGGCTTTACGCTTTCACTTAAGCGCCTCGGCGGGACGTCCAGAGCCACTGACGGTGGGCCCGCGGGTCCACCCGTCAGGTTTGACTGGTCCAACCAGTCTTCTTCCTCCTCTGGCCGAAAGGGGGCGGAGCTCCGGCGATCGACGTCGGCGAATGGCGGCTCCCCGCGGGGTTCTGAGGGAGGGGATGGATCCGCCAGTCCAGGGCGGTCCTCCCGGTGGTTGTTAGGCTCGCGGGGGTGGAGGGAGTCGCCGGCGGCGAGCGTTGTGGCGGACGGCGTTTCGGGAGGAAAGGGGAAAAATGGCTACGGTGGTGCTGGAGCTCGGTTGAGTGGTTGGGGAGCTTCGTGGTGTCAAGGGGAAACCAATGGAGGCACTGGATGGGTGGGGGAGGGCCTGGTCACGGCGAATGTTGCCGGCGCATGGCGGCGGCCGTGGTTGCCGGAGGTGGAGAAGGTGGCTTCTTCCGGTTGAACCACTACGAGGGGAGCTAGTTACGATGGTCTGGAGGTTGCTTGGGGTCTCGGACGAGCTCGGGTCTCCTTAAATAGGTGGGGGAGGTCGGTTCCCGCGGCTGCGGATAGGAACGCCGGCGAACCGCCGTTCTGTTGCTAGCAGGGCGACGTGGCGGTGGTCGGCACTACCCAACGAGCTCGCGGATGAGCTCGAGCTGCTCCCCAGGACAGATGGCGAGCTGTGGTGGTCGGGACGGCGCCGGCCATGGCAGAAGCCTGCTGCGGCCGGCCGCTAGCTGCCGTGGCCGACCTGACGGCGGCGCTGTAGGGCTCCAGGAGTTGGTTTGGAGGGTTTCGACGTGTGGACGAGGGCGGCGTGGCTCTGCAGATGAGCGAGTGGCCAGGAGTACGACGCGGCGGCTCGGGCGCGCGCGCGTGCAAAACGTGCGCTCCGGGCGCGCCCAGCGCACGCACGCCAGGTGCTCGACGCAATGCCAGGGCTAGCTAGAGGACTTGGGTGATGATGCAAATTAACAGAACAAGGTTAGAGGTGGCTAGGAGATTAGTGGACATGTTGGTTAGTCCAGAGGGGTAAGATCACAGTGCAAACTTAAGAGCATGCCAAAACTGGCCATGCACTATAGGTGTTCGACATAAAGCCAGAGCCACCTGTAGTGCTTTGCTAGAGATGCAAATTGGCAGAATGAGGTCTCTTTAGGTGAGAAATATGATGGTGAAGTTGGATTGGATAAACAAGAAACTTAGTAATGTAACTTTTGTCAGAATACAATTCTGGACAGAAAAGAAAAACTATCATTGCATGCACTAAAAGTATTCCAATGGGTCCAATCTCCTGGACTTAAGAGTTTGGTAGGGTGTACTAATAGCAGGAGAAATCTTATGGGCAATGGGGCAAGATAAAATAGTGCTGCAGTAGAAAATGCCAAACTGGACCAGAATACAAATGAGGATGTTCTGCTCAATTTTTCCAAAGAACACCAATGGGTTTTTGCATAGAAATGAATTATATACTTCTACCAACATCTCCAAATTTTGGTGGAATTTTTAAATGAATTTTTCAAATGGTTGCAGTGCAAAAGAGACTCCAAAACTTATGAGAATTCAATTTAAAAGCAATAAAGCTTTAGGGAAGTATTTACAGAAATATTTCCACTGATAAAAGAAACGATCTTGAGAAGGTATACAAGTCCCACAACATTTTGAAAAGATTCCCCCTTGAGGGAAAAATTCCACAATTCAAAAGAAAAGAATGGTACTGAAATCAAAAGAAAATCCAGAAAAGAAAATTTTAATTTCCTGACAAAATTTTTAATAAATAAACCATGGTTAAAATTTTGGGGTGTTACAACACCACCCCCCTTAAGAAAAATCTCGTCCTCGAGATTTGCTAAGGACGATCTCAAAATATCCATCCTATTACCATAAAGCATTAATTCAAAAGAAACGGACATTCGTAATATACTGAGGTTACTGCGAGGGAGCAAATAATTGGTACAACTACAGTGGTGTACTGGTGTTATGAGAAGAAAAGCTATGGTTGGGAAAACCGAGAAATTACCACTATCGGCTACGGTAAACTTAGAATAACAGTCTGAATTTACAAATTACGCTGGTCGTACCCGAGTGCATAGAGCTCTCTCTGGCTGACAGGTGGACCCGGGGTCCACTGTCAGTCTCTTCTTCTACCTCTGGCTCTCTTTCTCCCTCTCTCTCGCGTGCTCTCCCGCGCTTTCTCCACCGGCGACGCCTAGCGCGTAGGGCATCTAGGCCGTACTGCGGTAGTGCGCGGCGTGCTAGCTGCCGGCGCAGCGTGCACTCACCTCGCGGGCCAGTGCGTTGTCGGCACTGCTCGCGGATTCGCCTCCGAACACCGGCGATCGAGCGACGAGCGGCGCTGGTGGACTTCGCCCACCGTACACCGATCTCGAGCTATAAAATGACCGCGGTGCTCCTCTCTTCTTCCTCACACCTGGCCTCGCCTCCCTTCTCCTTCCTTCTCCTCCATTTCTGTTTGCAGGAGCTCGCGACGAGGCTCTAATGGCGGCGGTGATGCCGGACTGGTACGTGATCCTGATGTGCGGAGGGTTGGCGGCGTTGCTGGGGTTCTCCGTGCTCTTGTGCGCGATGATCCTCAGTGATCGCCGTGATGCTGCTGCTCGAGTGTTAGCTCTACGCGGCGGCGGTGATCATGAGGATTAAGTGTGGTAGTTAGGTTCTGACTGCTGTCAGTGTGCTGGAGGTAACTTGCACTCTAATAATCACCCACAAATTTCTCCTCTAGAAACTGTGGCGTGTTAGCGAGGTGATTAGCTAGGTGCAAAATGTGTACGTGGTTATGCAATTAGTGCATGCAGTTGAGTGGTAGTGGATGTGAGCCTGCTGTCGTGGTACCGTGTGAATTAAAATGCATGTCACGAAGAATTTATGTGTTGCAACGGCTCAAAGGAAAATCTAACTTCAAGATTTACTGAGAGCGGAAACAGTCAATCAAAATGAACAGCAGTAATAACCACTCATATTAATCGAAAACAAACATTTAATACATCACACAAACTTAGAATACAACGCATAAGCTGAAATACATAAATAAGTGCTAGGATAACAAACATAGCAGTTACGTCTACGATAGAAACGGAAAATGGACAGGGTCCTGAGGAACTGTCTCTGGCACTGGGGCACATTCCTCTTCTATCAGGGAAAGCGGATTGCTTCCCGGTGTTGGAACACATTCTTCTTCTTCCGGAGGGAGCGCAGGAAGTTGAGGAAGCAATCGAAGAACGTGTCCTTCCTGAGTTGGCAGAGGGGGTCCGCCAATGGTGATCCGGGGATTTAGAACAGCAAGATAGTGGAGATACTCCAGTATTTGCTGGGTGAAACGCTCCTGGGCCATCACATATTGAATGAGATAGACCAGGGCTGGATCGCTCTCCGCACGTCCACAGCGGAACGTAGCTTCTGCTCCAAAAGCAGCGCGGCTTGGGAAATAGCAGTATTCTCTTGTGCTGGCACAAGGTACCGCAAATCGAAGACGGGTGACTGCTTCATACGCAGCAGACTCGATGGCCATGCCTGGTGTTGGCATGGATCTCCCGATGAAGATAACATAGGGAGGGCCTTGGTTTAAATCTGCTGGTGGAATATGTACAGCTGCCCAGTATTTCGAGAGATCAGGAGTGATTCTCGATTTGAGCAGCTCATACAGGGGTGGATGGGTGGAGCCAAGAGTATTGCGGGTAAAATCCCATAATATCTTAACAAAACTACCAGGGTTTGCGTCGGGGGTCCTCAGGTAAGCTCCGGGGTGAGACATGGATGGGTGAATGAGGAAGGTAGTGCTCGATGCTGATGGTTGCTGGTGTGGAAAAATGAGGGTGGCTTCTTATAGAGAGCCTGGGTCATGAAACATGAAGTGGTGCCGGTACGACTGAGACACCGACTCCGGCGCGGGGCTGTCCGAGTCAAAGTATCGGGCCTCAATCCCCAAAAAGGAAAGTGACATGATACTGTGTATGCCGCTTAGGGGTCTCGTCTAGGATTTAACTCTGCAACCATTCGTCAAACAATATATGCCAGATCACACATACTATGTGATGTTGACACACAAGTGGTTACAAGCTCACTACGTCACACAACGACTACTACGGAACTAAAGGTAAAACCGGTCACTAGGGCTTGACAACAATCCTGGTGGACTCAGTCCACCTGGTCGAGATCTAGCCGGGCGTGTCCTGCGGATGCCGAGTCCTCTCCGGGTGCTTCCGCGTCGGAGCTGGCCGGGGTAGGATGGGGAGCTACAGGGCTGGAGTAGCGGTGGTGGCCTTCGCGGGGTGTCCAGGTCACCGTCCCATTGGAGTAGGTCTCCAAGAGACGACGGAGATCTCCGGGTGAGGCGATGGCATTGCCCGGGTGGATGACATGGTCAGAGCTTGGGGGCTCAACCGGCCTTCCAGGCAGCACTATCGGTGTGTCGGTGGCGGGTGTGACTTCGCTCCTTGCCGGGGTCAGGCGAGCGAGCGTCATGCGGGTCTCAATCAGGTCAAGAGTGACCTGATCAAATAGTGCCTCTTGCGCTTCCAGGTAGCGCACCAGATGCACTAGGGCAGGGTCCGACTCATGGTCTCCGTTGGCGACCTGGGTCGGTCTACCATAGCCTTCACGACTAGGGTAGTAGTAGAATGAGCGGCAGTTAACCCTCGGCGACAGATGCCGAAGATGAACTATAGCCTCTCGGGCTGCAAGTTGGATGGCTTGGGGCTCGTCGGAGGTCGTCCTTCCGGTGAACCGGTAGGGACGCTCCGAGATGATGCCTCTCCCGTAGATGTGCGCCGTGGCCCAAAAGTGATGGATGGAATTACTCGTGTGTTCTTGGTACACGACATACTCCGGCGGCTCGTTGGTGCCGAAGGCACGATGGGTGAGATTGGCGAGGATGGCTACGAAGCCTTCGAGCTCAACTGCGGTGGTCTCGTTGTGAACGCGGGGGCCTGGCATCTTGGTGATTGGATATCGAATTGGGAATGTGGCTGTGATGTGCTGAGTTTTTGGGGCAAGGCTTCCTTTATAAGTCAGCCGGGTCTTCCATCGCACGCTTGTGGATGGGACAACTCAGATGTCGGCACAGGCGCACGGTCTATGGATAGGCCGATAGGTTGGGCACCGACTGCCAAAAGCTGTCGGGGTCACTGTGTGGCTATTCTGCATGAGGGATATGGCTGGGTCTAGAATAAGGTTTGGTGGGTTGGTTAACCTAGGTTTATTGACCTGGCTAAGATAGGATTAGCCAATGGTCAGCCTGGCTCTGATACCAAGGTTGTCAGGACCGGATTTTCCAGGACATTAATTTCCCAGTAAACGGCCCTTGTGCTCACCAGCCCCAGGATTACTGTTAGCTGATGAGACACAAACTTGATACAGAAATTCCAAGCAAAATACAAAATATGTAGTACAAGACCATTCTGGTCCATGAGTACAACAAAAGGGGTTCTAGTGGTTGGTGGCGGAAGCGGTTTGCGATACATCAGCATCTATGGGACTCCATTTCCCACAGGAACAGCTGACCTGGATAATTCCTATCTTCGCGAGGCTGCTATCACCGTTGCCTAGGTTCCGGGGCTGCCATCGCAGCGCTCCTCTCCAAGCAAGAAACCTGGCCAAGACAATAGCCAGGGACAAGCCAGTGAGTACTTTGAATGTACTCGCAAACATTTTGAACACAGGTAAAATATAACAAATGATGCACTAAAATATTCCATGATCACTTCGTTAGTCACGCAATAAAATTCATGACGCACGCAAGCAGGTTATTCTTATAAAGCATGATTAAGCAGTCAGAGAATAAGAATAAAATGCACCGATCGGGTGTCTGAAGCGACGCCTCGAAAGGATAATGAAATAAAGCATGCCTCAGTCGGACGTCTGAGCGACGTCTCATAAAGGGCTTATAAAGGAAAATAATAACAAACTTGCCACAGTCGGGCGTCTGAGCGACACCACATAAAGGGCTTATAGGGAAAATAAATAATAAGCATGCCACAGTCGGGCGTCTGAGCGACACCACATAAAGGGCTTATACGGAAAATAAATAATAAGCATGCCACAGTCGGGCGTCTGAGCGACACCACATAAAGGGCTTATATGAGAATCATCACAGGGAATATCCAGGAGGTAGAACCATCCCAGGGATACTCAACAATTCAACAACAATATAAATGGTTAGTCCACAATAATAATAATCACAATCATCATATGTCACATGTTAAGATC
>LR738709.1:482801694-482815582 GCA_902687465.1 Secale cereale | reverse complement strand
CGCCCAGCGCACGCACGCCAGGTGCTCGACGCAATGCCAGGGCTAGCTAGAGGACTTGGGTGATGATGCAAATTAACAGAACAAGGTTAGAGGTGGCTAGGAGATTAGTGGACATGTTGGTTAGTCCAGAGGGGTAAGATCACAGTGCAAACTTAAGAGCATGCCAAAACTGGCCATGCACTATAGGTGTTCGACATAAAGCCAGAGCCACCTGTAGTGCTTTGCTAGAGATGCAAATTGGCAGAATGAGGTCTCTTTAGGTGAGAAATATGATGGTGAAGTTGGATTGGATAAACAAGAAACTTAGTAATGTAACTTTTGTCAGAATACAATTCTGGACAGAAAAGAAAAACTATCATTGCATGCACTAAAAGTATTCCAATGGGTCCAATCTCCTGGACTTAAGAGTTTGGTAGGGTGTACTAATAGCAGGAGAAATCTTATGGGCAATGGGGCAAGATAAAATAGTGCTGGAGTAGAAAATGCCAAACTGGACCAGAATACAAATGAGGATGTTCTGCTCAATTTTTCCAAAGAACACCAATGGGTTTTTGCATAGAAATGAATTATATACTTCTACCAACATCTCCAAATTTTGGTGGAATTTTTAAATGAATTTTTCAAATGGTTGCAGTGCAAAAGAGACTCCAAAACTTATGAGAATTCAATTTAAAAGCAATAAAGCTTTAGGGAAGTATTTACAGAAATATTTCCACTGATAAAAGAAACGATCTTGAGAAGGTATACAAGTCCCACAACATTTTGAAAAGATTCCCCCTTGAGGGAAAAATTCCACAATTCAAAAGAAAAGAATGGTACTGAAATCAAAAGAAAATCCAGAAAAGAAAATTTTAATTTCCTGACAAAAATTTTAATAAATAAACCATGGTTAAAATTTTGGGGTGTTACACTTAGTAGTTCATGTTTTCTTATGGTTAGTCTCAAATAGCTGGGGGTTCCCAATGTGTTATTGGAGTACCAACATGATTTGTTTGCCTATGATGTGGTATGGTTTAGTAATATCTTCCTTCAAGAATTTATTTTGATTGACTTGGCGTATGCTCACACATATTTAAGACTGTAAAGAAAGTCTGTCAAGCCTTGATGATCTTTTGTTTCTGAGTAGCGATATAACTACCATGCCTGATTCAATGTTGCTTTGTCGCTCTGCATGATTATGACCATCATTGCTCTCTTAGTTGGTCGCTCCCAGTCTTTTGCTAACCTCCGCCTGTACTAAGAGGACTGACTGCTTGTGCATCCAAATTCTTTTAAACCAGTTATGCCATATGAGTCCACCATACCTTCCTACATGGTATTTACTTGCCATTCCTAACGAAGACTTTCATGTACCATCTCGAAATTATTCAAAAAGAAAGAAAAAAATGCATTCCTATTTTGTGCCTCTGTTTTAAGTTCATGAGGAAGTAGTAGTTAATTCATGATCTTTTTAAGTTGGACAAGCTTCACCCCAGGATTGCATGTCTAATGTGCAAACCCATAACACGAGAAGGAACTCGCATTTAGTGCGCCCGGCTCAAAATTAATATAACAAACAAACCCTCCTTCACGCTTTGTTCATGAGAAATCAAACTTTGGCAGTGATAAACAAAGGAGATTAAGAGGATGTGATCATCCTCATTCGGGAGCCGTTCCTCGAAACATGTCCAACTCAAGAAGTAATTAAGTTATCTGCTAGCATTCGTTGACGAAACATGCATGATCTAAAAAAAATATTATTACCTCTGTCTTTAAAACCAAGAGCTCTGGTACGTGCTTTGTCTTTGTTTCCGACTACGGGTTTTCAACCTTGCCAACAAAAGCCACGGTTCGAGAGTCTCCACCTTTTTTAAAGCACCATCTACTGAGAGCATGATTGTCATTCTGAGTGTAATGTGCATTGTCCCAAAGTAGCATTGTCTTTTGCATGATTATGATATCGTTTATTTTGAAATCATTGTATCTAGTCGTCACTTAAACCTTGGAGGTGCCCCTGCATTTATGTTTTGCTTCACTAAAGGGGGCAAGCGAGATATCACTTTATCATATTTACACACCATGCTCATTACAAATCTATTTGATGTTTCAGTATCATGTTGTAAAACTTTCAGTTCTTTGTGATTTTCTCATAAGGCAACTTAATTACTACAGATTCATTGTCTCAGTAAGATTTTGTCATATGACTATGAAAAAGTCCTATATGGTTAATAGCATGTCACCACAGAAATTATTCTTGTTATCATTTACCTACTCTAGGACGAGCAGGAATTAAGCTTGGGGATGTTGATACGTCCAAAACGTATCTATAATTTCTGCTTGCTCCATGCCTCTTTTGGGTGATATTGCTATGATATTTATACACTTCCATACACTTTTGATCATATTTGGACTAACCTATTAACTCAGTGCACCCCAGTGCCAGTTTCTGTTTTCTGCTGTTTTTGTATTTTAGGTTTTCCCATTACGAGAACTGCCAGAAAAATCCCAGAAAAATTATGTATAAAATCAGCGTTCCAGAAGCTTCCCGGCACCCGAAGTAGAGCCGGAGGGGGGCCACCAGGGCTCCAGGCGCCCTAGTGGCGCGGCCCGCCTGGGCCCCCCAGGTCTCCGCTGATGCCCCCCTTTGGCATGTATTTATATCGTGTCTCGAAACCCTCGAGACGGGAACCCTTTTTCGCTATCTCATCTCTGTTCCGCTGCCGCCGCGCTTCCAAGATCGGGAGCACCAGGAGAACTCTTCCCGGCACCCTGCCGGAGGGGAGGATCACCACCGGCAGCCTCTCCACCACCATGGACGCCTCCCGGATGAGTTGTGAGTAGTCTCCCTTGGACCATGGGTCCATGACCAGTAGCTATGTGATGTTCTCCTCCCCTTCTTGTGCTTCACTAATTAGACCTCGTGAGCTGCCCTACATGATCGAGGCACATATGTAATCCTTATGCTGTTGCTATGTTGAGTTTGCTGGGATCCGATGGATTGTGAGATTATGTTTGAGTAATATATTTGATCTACCTCTTTTATATTTATGTTCGTAAGTAATTCTTGCATGTTCTCCGTTGTTATTTATTGCTTTGGCCAAGTACTAGGTAGTGACTCCAAGAGGGAACGTTATGCTTGATTGTGGGTTCATGCCCCTCGATGACTAGCTTGAGTGACAGAAACATGAGTCTAGGGGATGTGTTGTTGCCACAAGGGGGAAAACAACGGTGCTTGTGCCCGCGGGTGCAAGGATTGTTTACTTTACGCAATGTTCTTTTAATGCAGCTGTCTGTTGCTTTGAGTTTACACTATGGGTGGGACTCGCAACTAAATACCAGCGAGATGTTCTGGATAGATATCTCAAGGTGGATGATTAGTAGTAGATGTAGATGGATTTCGGTCTACTTGCCTTGGCGTACCGCCCATGCTTTGAACCTCTACCTTTCTTGTAACATAGTTAGCATTGGTTTGCGCACATAATTCTGTCAATTGCCCAACTGTAATTCGTTCACCTCACATAGCTGTTTTATCGTCTTTTGGGAGAGAGACATCACTAGTGAACATCATGGGACCCCGGTCCATATTACTATCATTGATCACATACGCTATTTACTTTCTGTTTTTACTTACAATTTGCAGCATTACCTATCACTATTATCACTTGTGTTTGATCCTTTGTAAACTACAAGGCCGGAGGGATTGACAACCTCTCTGTACTCGTTGGGAGCAAAGTTATTTGTATCTGTGTGCAGGTCCACGTTGATTGCTAATATCTGGCGCCGTTAGCAGTTGACACCTTCTTGTTGAAACTGGGAGTCTCAGGGGAAATCGATCCTTGGTATCTTTGCCAAGGGAAAACTTCCGCTACACTGCATCTCAATCCTTCCAATTGGGGTAACCAACGAGGGGCGAGAAGCCATCAGTTATGTTATGGAGGAAGAGACTGCTAGAGACTTTCTTGCTTGCAATGATAGATATGATCTTAAAAAGTTATTAGCTAAGTTGAAAGAACAGTCCTTGAATGCTAGAATGAAACATGACCCTGCTTTTGCTACTTCACCTATTTGTGTTACTGATAAGGATTATGAATTCTCTGTTGATCCTGAGTTAATTACTTTGGTTGAATCTGATCCTTTCCATGGCTATGAGTCTGAAACTGTTGTGGCACATCTTACTAAGTTGAATGATATAGCCACCCTGTTTACCAATGATGAAAAGATTCATTACTACTATATCCTTAAGTTGTTTCCTTTCTCGTTAAAGGGTGATGCTAAGACTTGGTTTAATTCTCTTGATCCTGGTTGTGTGCGTAGTCCCTAGGATATGATGTATTACTTCTCTGCTAAATATTTTCCCACTCATAAGAAACAAGCAGGAATAAGTGGAGGGAGGCTTCTCCAGTTACTTAATGCTTTGCCTGATCATCCTCTTGAGATGCATGATATACTTGATGTCTTTTCTAATGGACTAACCGATGCTTCCAGAGACCACCAGGGTAGTTGTGCTGGTTGTGTTTTTAGGGAAAGAACAGTTGAACAAGCTGAATTACTATTGAATAATATGTTGGCCAATGAAAATAATTGGACACTTCCTGAACCAGCCCCTAAGCCAACTCCGAAGAAAGAGGTGTTCTATTTCTCATTCCTGAAGATATGCAAGAGGCAACGAAATCTATGAAAGAATAAGGTATTAAAGGTGAATATGTTAAGAATTTACCTCCTATTGAAGAAATACATGGTCTTGATAACCCGACACAGGTAGTAAAGGTAAATTCTCTTTATAGATTTGATGAAGGT
This sequence comes from Secale cereale, assembly GCA_902687465.1. Classification (NCBI taxonomy): domain Eukaryota; kingdom Viridiplantae; phylum Streptophyta; class Magnoliopsida; order Poales; family Poaceae; genus Secale; species Secale cereale. Next base: position 482,810,806 of record LR738709.1, on the reverse strand, counting down.
GATATTCCTTGTTATAAGTCTGCTAGCCAATGCTTAGATGAGTTTGACAATTTTATTGCGAAACAAGAAAACTTCAATGCTTATGTTGGTAGACAATTTTATTGCGAAACAAGAAAACTTCAATGCTTATGTTGGTAGACAATTACAACACAATGCTTATATGATTGAACGCTTGAGTGATTATCTGCCTAGAGCTAAAGGTGAACTAAAACTCATTAGTATACATGCTTCTATGGTCACCACTCAAGTAGAACAAGTACTTAAGGCTCAGAATGATTTTCTCAATGAATTAAATAGTGAGAATAATGACTATGCTGTTAGAGTGGCTACTAGAGGTTGCAAAATGACTCAGGAACCACTGTACCCTGAAGGCCACCCTAAGAGAATTGAGCAAGATTCTGAGAGAGATAATTTAGATGCACCTAGTTCTTCTAAGAAGAAGAAAAAGAAAAATGATAGGACTTCGCATGCTTCTAATGAACCTGTAGCTGACACACCTGAGAATCCCAATGATATATCTGTATCTAATGCTGAGACACAATCTGGTAATGAACATGAACCTAGTGATAATATTAATGATGATGTTCATAATGATGCTCAACCTAGCAATGATAATGACGTAGAGATTGAACCTGCTGTTGATCTTCATAACCCACAATCAAAGAATCAATGATATGATAAGAGAGACTTTGTAGCTAGGAAGCACGGTAAGGAAATAGAACCATGGGTTCATAAAAACATGCCTTTTCCTCTGAAACCATCCAAGAAAAAGGATGATGAGGATTTTGAGAGCTTTGCTGAAATGATTAGACCTATCTTTCTGCGTATACGTTTGACTGATGTGCTTAAAACAAATCCTTATGCTAAGTATATGAAAGATATTATTACCAACAAAAGAAAGATACCTGAAGTAGAAATTTGCACCATGCTTGCCAATTACACTTTTAAGGGTGGAATGCCTAAGAAATTAGGAGATCTAGGAGTACCTACTATACCTTGCTCCATTAAGAAAAACTATGTTAAAACTGCTTTGTGTGATCTTGGAGCCGGTGTTAGTGTTATGCCTCTCTCTTTATATCATAGACTTGACTTGAGTAAGTTGACACCTACTGAAATATCTTTGCAAATGGCCGATAAATCAACTGCTATACCTGTCGGTATTTGTGAGGATGTGCCTGTTGTAGTTGCAAGTGTTACTATTCTAACGGACTTTGTTATACTTGATATTCCCAAGGACGATAGTATGTCTATTATTCTTGGAAGACCCTTTTTGAATATTGTAGGGGCTGTTATTGATTGCAAAAAAGGCAATGTCACTTTTCATGTCAATGGTAATGAGCATACGGTACACTTTATGAAGAAACAACCTCAGGTCCACAGTATCAATTACATTGGAAAAATTTCGACTATTACTATTGGAGGTTTTGAGTTTCCTATTCCTACTATCAAGAAGACATATGACATCCTTATTGTTGGGGACATACATATCCCCATTGAGGTAACCTAGTGTTATTCGAAAATTCTCCCGTTTCATGTTATTCGGAAAGCGTTTATTAACAAGACCTGATCAACCTTGTTAATGGATTCCTTTTGATGAGCATGAGATAGGTGAATCTAGATAGCACAACCTTCTGTACCCTCTTTTTACTTTCTGTTAATTAGGATAAATAAAGCAAAATAAGTATTGTATGTCTGTTTCCAGACCTATCCATGCAATAAAAAATATCCCGAAAATAAAAGTTCTCCAAATGCCATGAAAATGAAATATGATTTTTTCTAGAATATTTTTAAAAATGTGGCACAGAACACACAGCGAGGGGAGCCAACACCTAGCCACGAGGGTCCAGGGTGCGCCCCCTTGCCCAGGGCCCGCACCCTGCCTCGTGGACCCCACGTGGGCCCCCTCCACTTATTCCTGCACCCATGCTCTTCTTCTTCCTCCCAAAAAAATCACCAACCAGCTCAAACCCAAGTTCTAGCTCATCTTGCTGCCATTTTCGATCTCCTTGCTCAAAGCACCATTCACCAAACTGTTTGGGGAGATTGTTCCTTGGTATGTGACTCCTCCATTGGTCCAATTAGTTTTTGTTCTACTACTCTATTTATTGGAAATTTTTGCTGCTGTGGTGACCTTGTTCTTGAGCTTACATGTCAAATTTTCTTGGTCCCAAGTAATTCTAATGCATAATATAGTCTCTAGGCACTTATAGGAGTTGTTTCTATCATTCTTGTTGAGTTTGGTTAACTTTTATTGTGAGTTACTAAAAAATTCAGAAAATTTTAGGAAAATGCCTAGGAAAAACTTCCAAGGTGGTTCTTCAAGGAAGCAAGAACTGAGGCTCACGTTCCGTGAGCCAGACGATGAACTACCGAGGGATACTGATGTGTGGCCTGGTGAATGGCCGTCAGATGACTTCATGGATCAGGCTGGCATCAAGGATGAATTTTACGCATACGTGTGCAACGCTGACCTTGAGGGCTTCGTACAAGATAAGTGCCCTCAATACCGTGGCTTAACTGATAGCTTTGTGAGAAGTTTTAAATTTTCATCTTCACGTAATTCTGACACTGTCCTGTTTGACCTTTATGATAAATCCTATACCATGAACTTAGAGGATTTTAATGATGCTTGTAAGCTCCCTCAGTGGGGCAGTATGGGTGATCCTCGCAAATCTGAATTTAGAGATTTCCTTACTAGTATCATTGTGGGGGAATCTAGAGAAATCACACAGGCTACCATAGGGAGCATTTATTTTCTTGCTATTCATTACTTTGTTGTCTTTATCGGTAGATGCATAAACGGTAAGGATGAGGCTTGCCACATGTGTGTCCCTGATCTTAGTTTTCTCAGGAGTGCTGTACTAGGTGATAGACAATATAACTTGGGATCCATTGTTGCACGTAGGCTACACCATAATGGGTTCCATGGAGATTTATTTGGTGGGATTTATGCCACTCGCATAGCTCGCCGTCTTGGTGTGCCTGTGCACGAGAATGATGAACCTTTACCTCTTGCCCATTTAGATTGCCATGCTATGACTAGTCACCGGTTTATAGAGTGGGATGATCATACCCTCAAATATCGACTAATCTTTAACAGGCAGCATGCCATGCTTATTGTTCTTCCTGCCCCGACTTTGTTTAACTTTCAGGAAAAAGGAAGACACACTATAACTATGGAGGAGGAAAATGTTTATTATAACATGACGGAGGCAGCCCGCCTTCGAGCTATAGCTCAACATGCTATGGCTGCTGCATTTCAGTACGAGCCCAACAGCAACATTGGATATGCGTCAGGCCAATACTGGCCATAGACCAACTTAGGCCAAAAGTCTAAGCTTGGGGGAGTACGTGTTTCTCACCGACTTTACATTCATGTTCACACACTTATTCTAGTTGTCGGTGCTCGCACTCCTTCACTGTACCATCCATGCTTAGTTTTAATATATTTTTCTTAGTCTTTTTCCTGTGTGCTAGAAAAACCCAGAAAAACAAAAAAAATTATTAGTTGTAGCTTCTAGCTAGTTTACTTTCTTCGCTTGTAGTAGTAGTTAAAATGAAAACCCAAAAATATTTCCCATTCTTCTTTTTCTTGTTGGGAGATTTCCCGTGTAAATAGTTTCTTTTCTTTTCTTTTGGGGTTAAGAGTAGAAGACCATGATTGAAATTGCTTAGTGGCTCTCATATGCCTTCTTGTTTATTTAACCTTGAGCCACATTACCTTGTCTTCTCTCTTGTATTAAATGTCTGCAGATTCCAGCTTAGTCCAATGCACGTGCACTATTATTATTATCCACATCGTTCGGCCGTGCAAGTGAAAGGAAATAAGGATGATGTATGATGAACTAATTGAGATGAGAAAAGCTGGTATGAACTCGACCTCTCTTTTTTTTGTAAATATGATGGGTCATCGTTCCTTATTCAGCTTGTTATGAATGAAACATGCTTGCAATGAGAATTAGAGATCATGGCTACTTATGCCATGCTTAATTAGCTGAGAGTTTATAATGGTCTATATTGCGTGCCAACATGATATTAAAATGATTGTGGTGTAGTATGATGGAGTGGTATCCTCCTTTGAACGATTTAAGTGAACTGACTTGGCACATGTTCACGCATGTAGTTGAAACAAATCAACATAGCCTTCACGATAGTTATGTTCATGGTGATTTATATCCTACTCATGCTTGCATTCATTGTTGATTAATTTTAATGCATGTTCATGACCGTTGTTGCTCTCTAGCTGGTCGCTTCCCAGTATCTTTCTAGCCTTCACTTGTACTAAGCGGGAATAGTGCTTGTGCATCCACTTCCATAAACCCCAAAGTTGTTCCATATGAGTCCATCATACCTTCCTCTATGTGTTATTTACCTGCTGTTCCAACTTAATTTGTATGTGCCAAACTCTAAACCTTCAAATGAAATTCTGTTTTGTATGCTCGAACAGCTCATGTATCAACTAGGGCTGTCTATATCTTCCATGCTAGGTGGGTTATTCTCATGATGAGTGAACTTCGCTCATCATTCATGAGAAAATGGCTGGTAACCGGGATGCCCAGTCCCGTACTCAAATCATAATAATTAAACAAAACTCCCCCAGGGCTGTTGCTTGTTTGGACGGTACCCCGTGGATTCGAAAGGCCGTGGAGTGTGCTTGTTGGTGGTTGGGGGAGTATAAACTTTACAATTCTGTTTGGGAACTGCCTATAATGTGCGTAGAATGGGAGATATCGAGATTCTTGGTTGTTATGTTGACAATGAAAGTATACCGCTCAAAATGTTATTCTTCTCTATTTAAAAATTGAGCTCCGGCACCTCTACAAATCCCTGCTTCCCTCTGCGAAGGGCCTATCCATTTACTTTTATGGAGAGTCATCACCCTCTTATCGAAGAGCACCAGTAGGAGAGCACCTCTGTCATTGCATGTAGTACTATTAATTTGCATTGAGTATGATCATGACTGGATCTCTTTTACCATGAATTACAATGTCTAGTCAGTCCTTGATCTTTAAAGGTGCTCTGCATTTATGTTTTGCGGTCTCAGAAAGGGCTAGCGAGATACCATCTTGTTATATCATATCATGATTGTTTTGAGAAAGTGTTGTCATCTGAGGTTTATTATTATTGCTCGCTAGTTGATTATGCCATTGATGTGAGTAGTCTTGAGACCTGAAAGTTATTGTGAATGTGGTTAGTTCATGATCATGTTGAAAACTTGAATGCTAGCTTACATATTTACAACAACAAGAGCAAACACAGTTTGTCAAAGTTTTTCTTTATCACTTTCAGTTTATCAACTGAATTGCTTGAAGACAAGCAAATGTTTAAGCTTGGGGGAGTTGATATGTCTCCAACGTATCTACTTTTCCAAACCATTTTGCCCTTGTTATGGACTCTAACTTGCATGATTTGAATGGAACTAACCCGGACTGACGTTGTTTTCAGCAGAACTGCCATGGTGTTGTTTTTGTGCAGAAATAAAAAGTTCTCGGAATGACCTGAAATTCCACAGAGATTTATTTTGGAAAATATAAAAAATATCTGCAAGAAGATCCATACCGGGGGCGGCACACCTTGTCCACGATCGAGGGTGGGGGGCGCGCCCCCTGCCCAGGGCGCGCCCAGTGTCTCGTGGGCCCCCTGGTGCTCCAGAGACGTATCCCCAGATCCTATAAGTTCACTTTCGAGGAGAAAAAATCAAGGAGAAAGAATTATCACGTTTCACGAGACGGAGCCGCCGCCAAGCCCAAATCTCTCTCGGGAGGGCTGACCTGGAGTCCGTTCAGTGTTCAGGAGAGTGGAGATCGTCGTCATCGTCATTATCAACCTTCCTCCATCACCAATTCCATGATGATCACCGCCGTATGTGAGTAATTCCATCATAGGCTTGCTGGACGGTGATGGGTTGGATGGGATCTATCATGTAATCGAGTTAGTTTTGTTAGGGTTTGATCCCTAGTATCCACTATGTTCTGAGACTGATGTTGCTATGACTTTGCTATGCTTAATGCTTGTCACTAGGGCCCGTGTGCCATGATTTCAGATCTGAACCTATTATGTTTTCATGAATATATGTCTGTTCTTGATCCTATCTTGCAAGTCTATAGTCACCTACTATGTGTTATGATCCGGCAACCCCGAAGTGACAATAATCGGGACCACTCCCGGTGATGATCATAGTTTGAGGAGTTCATGTATTCACTATGTATTAATGCTTTGGTCCGGTACTCTATTAAAAGGAGGCCTTAATATCCCTTAGTTTCCAATAGGACCCCATTGCCACAGGAGGGTAGGACAAAAGATTTCATGCAAGTTCTTTTCTATAAGCATGTATGACTATATTCGGAATACATGCCTACATTGCATTGATGAACTGGAGCTAGTTCCGTGTCACCCTAGGTTATAACTTCTACATGATGAATTGCATCCGACATAATTTCCCGTCACCGATCCAATGCCTACGAGCTTTTCCTATATTGCTTGTTGCTTATTTACTTTTCCATTGCTACTATCATAAAAACTACAAAAACACTATCGTTACTTTTATTGCTGCTACCAGCACTATCATATTACTTTGCTACTAAACTATCTTGCTTCAGATACTAAGTTTTCAGGCGTGGTTGAATTGACAACTCAGCTTCTAATACTTAAGAGTATTCTTTCGCTCCCCTTGTGTCAAATCAAAAAAATTCGGTTGAATACTTTACCCTCGAAAACTGTTGCGATCCCCTACACTTGTGGGTTATCAATTGACTGTTTCTCCTCACATAGAAAACCGCCATTTGTAGAATGCTCTTTTGCTTCACTTATATTTGTAAGAGCGTGGGCATAACTTTTGTAGAAATAATTAAAACTCTCTTGCTTCACTTATATCTATTTAGAGAGTTGACAGGAATTGGTCATTCACATGGTTAGTCATAAAATCCTACATAAACTTGTAGATCGCTGAATATGATATGTTTGATTCCTTGCAATAGTTTTGCGATATAGAGATGCTAATATGTGGGAGGTACTAGTGAATGATTGTGGTTTAGTAATAATACTGGTGTTAAGGTTTGTGATTCCCGAAGCACGGACGTATGGTCTCCTAACTATGTAACCAAATTGGCGCACATTGTATTTTGATTGCTTATCTTTGCGTGAAGGTCGGGGGCGTGCGATGGTTAACTCCTACCGATCTCCCCCCTAGGAGCATGCCTCTTAGTATTTTTGCTTCGAGGGCTAATAGATTTTTCACAATAAGTATGTGAGTTCTTTATGACGAATGTTGAGTCCATGGATTATACGCACTCTCACCCTTCCTCCTTACTAACCACTGTAGTACCGCGCAATTTTCGCCGGTGCATCAAACCACCTTATATCCTTCCTCAAAACAGCTACCATACCTACCTATTATGACATTTCCATAGCCATTCCGAGATATATTGCCATGTAACTCCACCGTTCCATTTATTATGACACGCACCATCATTTTCATATTGCCTTGCATGATCGTAAGATAGCTAGCATGATGTTTCCATGGCTTGTCCCTTCTTTGATGTCATTTCTATGCTAGATCATTGCACATCTCGGTACACCACCGGAGGCATTTATATAGAGTCATATTTTTGTTCCAGCATCGAGTTGTAATATCGAGTTGTAAGTAAATAAAAGTGTGATTATCATCATTATTAGAGCATTGTGCCGAAAAAATAAAAAAAGGCCAAAAAAGAAAGAAAGAGAAAGGCCAAAAAAAAAAGAGAAAGGCCAAATAAAAAAAGGGAGGTCCAAAAAAAGAAAAAAAGAAAAAAAAATAGGAATATGGTACTATCTTTGTTCCACACTTGTGCTTCAAAGTAGCACCATGTTCTTCATGATAGAGAGTCTCCTATTTTGTCACTTTCATATACTAGTGGGAATTTTTCGTTATAGAACTTGGCTTGTATATTCCAACGATGGGCTTCCTCAAATTGCCCTAGGTCTTCATGAGCAAGCAAGTTGATGCACACCCACTTCCTCAAATTTCCCTAGGTCTTCATGAGCAAGCAAATTGATGCACACCCACTAATTTTCCTTTGAGCTTTCATAAACTTATAGCTCTAGTGCATCTGTTACATGGAAATCCCTACTCACTCACATTGATATCAATTGATAGACATATCCATAGTCCAATTATTTGCCTAGTCGATGTGAGACTTTCTCCCTACTTTTGTCTACTACCGCCTTCTATTCCACCCATAGTGCTATGTCCATGGCTCACGCTCATGTATTGTGTGAAGAGTTGAAAAGGTTTAAAAAAGTAAAGTATGAAAACAATTGCTTGGCTGACACCAGGATGGGCATGAGCGGTACCTTGTGTTAAGAAAATGGAGCATAAAGGACTATATGATTTTGTAGGGATAACGTTCTTTAGCATTGATATTTTGAAAGACTTGATTATTTGTTGGGATGCCCGAGTATTGAATTCTTTTATGTCAAATGATAGACTATTGCTTTGAATCACTCGTGTCTTAATATTCATGCCGTAATTAGATTACATGATCAAGAGTATGCTAGGTAGCACTCCACATCAAAAATTATCTTTTTTATCATTTACCTACTCGAGGACGAGCATGAATTAAGCTTGGGGATGCTGATACGTCTCCGTCGTATCTATAATTTTTTATTGTTCCATACCAATAATGTACAACTTTCATATACTTTTGGCAAATTTTTATACTATTTTTGCGACTAAAATATTGATCCAGTGCCCAGTGCCAGTTCATGTTTGTTGCATGTTTTTTGTTTCGCAGAATATCCATATCAAACGGAGTCCAAACGGGATAAAAATGGCAGAGATTTTTTTTGGAATTATGTGAATTTTGGGAAGTGGAATCAACGTGAGACGATGCCCGAGGGGCCCACGAGGGTGAGGGGCGCGCCCCAGGGGGTCAGGCATGCCCTGGGCCCTCGTGGCCACCCCGTAAGGCGGTTGGTGCCCTTCTTTCGCCGCAAGAATGCTAATATCCGAATAAAAATTGTGTCAAAAATTCATCCCAATCGGAGTTACGGATCTCCGGATATAAGAAATGGTGAAAGGCCAGAATCTGGGGACGCGGAAACAAAGAGAGAGAGAGAGAGAGAGAGCGAGAGA
>LR738709.1:482700710-482801634 GCA_902687465.1 Secale cereale | reverse complement strand
AGAGAGAGAGAGAGAGAGAGATAGAGAGAGAGAGATATCCAATCTCGGAGGGGCTGTCGCCCCTCCCATGCCATGGAGTCCATGGACCAGAGGGGAAACCCTTCTCCCATCTAGGGAGAAGGTCAACAAAGAAGAAGAAGGAGGGGGACTCTCTCGCCCTCTCTCCCGGTGGTGCCGGAACGCCGCCGGGGCCATCATCGTGCGATGGCGATCTACACCAACACTTATGTCATCTTCACCAACATCTTCATCACCTTCGCCCATCTATCTACAGCGGTCCACTCTCCTGCAACCCGCTGTACCCTCTACTTGAACATGGTGCTTTATGCTTCATATTATTATCTAATGATGTGTTGCCATCCTATGATGTCTGAGTAGATTTTCATTGTCATATCGGTGATCGGGGAATTGCTATGATTGGTGTAAATTGCTTGTGGTTATGTTGCTTTCCTTTGGTGCCCATCATATGAGCGCGCGCGTGGATCACACCATAGGGTTAGTGGTATGTTGATAGGACTACGTATTGGAGGGCAAGAGTGACAGAAGCTTCAACCTAGCGTAGAAATTGATGCATACAAGATTGAAGGGGGATCAATATATCGTAATGCTATGGTTGGGTTTTACCTTAATGAACGTTAGTAGTTGCGGATTCTTGCTAATAGTTCCAATCATAAGTGCATAGAATTCGAAGTCAGGGGTGACATGCTAGCAGTGGCCTCTCCCACATAAAACTTGCTATCAGTCTAGTAACAAAGTCAATTGCTTAGGGACAATTTCGCAACTCCTATCACGACTTTTGAACACTCACTTTACTAACTTTATTGCTCCTTTACCTAAATAACCCCTAGTTTATATTTACGTGCTCTTTATATTCTTGCAAACCTATCCCACAAAAACTACAAAGTACTTCTAGTTTCATACTTGTTCTAGGTAAAGTAAACGTCAAGCGTGCGTAGAGTTGTATCGGTGGTCGATAGAACTTGAGGGAATATTTGTTCTACCTTTAGCTCCTCGTTGGGATCGAGACTCTTACTTATCAAAAGGGGCTACAACTAATCCCCTACACTTGTGGGTTATCAAGACCTTTTTCTGGCGTCGTTGCCTGGGAGCAATAGCGTGGGGTGAATATTCTCGTGTCTGCTTATTATCTTTATGAATAAGTAGATTTTATTTGTTGTTCTAAGTTGTTCTCTATCTTTTGTTATGGATATGGAACACGAAATACGAAAAACATTAGGTGTACTTGCTACTCATGGAGATGGGGTACCTCCTAAAACCCCCGAAGCTCAGTATGTGAAAGATATTATGTACTACTTCGATAATCCTGAGAAAACCCCATTCAACTATATAATGGGAGTAACATTGGATCAATGTGAATACTTTATGGATTATCGCTTGACACAAAAATGGAAACTATTATGGGATCAAATTTATATGTTGCATTGGTATGCTCGGCAACTATGCTTGAGATATGATTATACTTGTTGCTCTAGGATGAAGGCTCCACACCTTCCCTTTTCATGCAAATTTAATGATAATGAAACCTTAGCTTCTTATATGCTAATGGTATATATGATTATTACGATGTGGAACAAATAGAAGAATTCGTTGCTTTTAAGGGTGCTTATGAAATTGAATCTCTGTTTAAAAAAGTATGATGCTTTTGATGATGATGATATAGTGGTGGTATCATAGCCGAAGATGTCATGCACTCGGAAATAGCAAGTATGCTGATGTGGCAAAGAATTAAATATGTATAAAGAGGGTCAGAGTAACATATAGTAGGTAGATACCGTATCATGTTAACTGTGATGCTAATTTGTGTCATGCATGGCAATAAATATGATCTATATATGATACTATACTCTATGTATTATACTATGCGCTATAATCAATTAAAGGTAGTATCATATGTACTGTATATTCATGATACTAGTATATGACACTCGCCACTATAGTCATGATTTCTTACCGTGGAAAAAAATTGGAGGTGAAACGATGAACTCTTGTTTTCATTCGAACAAAAATATGATGTTAGGTAATGTAAATGTTTTCAAAGAGCACACGGTTCACTCACGAAAGCCGTGTGTCCACTAAACCGTGGCCCATGCACCCCCACCCCTTTGCCACGCGCGATCGACTCGTGCATTCTGAATGGCCAGAACCCAAACCCCACGGATCGTACGTCTGCACCATTGGATTCTCCTTGATCGAACAGCGATCCTCATCCCTTTCGATAACACATGTACATGTTTTCAAATCGACCCTCCCCAAAAAATATGTTTTCAAATAGCACACAGTTCACACACGAAAGCCGTGTGCCTACCAAACCGTGGCCAATGCCCCCCCGCTACACGTGCGATATGAGTCGTGCGTTCTGATTGGCCAGAACCCAAACCCCACGGATCGTACGTCTGCACCGTTGGATGCTCCCAGATCGAACGGCAATCCTCATCCCTTTCGACAGGAAATGTTGTCCGGCTAGGAATTGATTTATATGCCAACATGCACGGTAAATGCCAGAAAATTTCTTACATATAGCACACGAGACCTTAAATGCGCCAGCAAATCAAACCCGTGGTAAAATTGTGATTGGTTTACGTGCGAAAAATTTAGAGGCAAAACGATGAACTCACGTCTTCATTTTCAAAATTAGTATGTCTTCATTTCGAACGAAATTATTCTGTTTGTGCACACGAGCACTTAGAGGCAACCATTTGCATTGGCCTTTCCGCGCGCGCGGTGACTAGGGATATTTTTCACCCTTTTCACCTAGGCCGCCAACACCCCCCCATCGTCCGCCCGTGTTTCACTCAACTAGTCCACCCAATCTCCCTCGCCAACTCCCCTCTCCCCCAGATCTACAACACAACCTCTCTGGTGCCGCCGTGCTCACCCCAGCCGTGTGCCCGCTCTTCGGCGTCAAGCCTACCTCCACTGCTGTTCCCAACACACAGCAGCCCGCGCCTCGTCGTCTTCGTTTGCTCCCCAACCACCCACGAGCATATCGATGTAGTCTACCTCGCCTCTCCTGTGGTCCGGCCGGCTTTGCATTAAGAAGCATGTTAGTTACTGCTCTCTATCGCGGTGAGGCATACTTCCTCGCAATCCCTCTTCCAATTTCGTTCTGTATGTTCCCAAATTGGCCATAAAATAACGGAGAGCGTATATATGTTCATTATCTACCTTGCTTACTACATATACGCTATATTTGTTCCAATAAGTTTCTGCCTATTTATAGATCGCGGGCGCCCGAGTGACACAAACTTAACAAATTAGCCGTACATTTTCTAGATTATTGCATGGCATGTTTAGAAAGCTTGATACCAAGTTGTTTGTTTTATTCTTATCCTCCTTTCTTGAGTTTCGCATGTGTTCTCTGTAGATGCCGAGTAGCAGTGACATCACTCATTTAGGCCATGTCTCTTCATCTGATTCGGACAACCCCAGGTCATTAGCAGATTGTGAGGGATCAAGTAGTCTTGAACGGGATAGAGCTGCACCAATTACCCTTCCGGTCAGGACATGGAGAAACGCTCCAAGGAAGCCCACACACCAGCCTAAATGTGTATATGAAGTAACCGAGAATGATTTAAAGTCCTGGGCTCCATCTAAACCAGATAAAGCACGCATGAGGTTCAGGAGTGTGTGTGGATTTGTTGGCAGGGAAAGGCTCAACATTAATCTGCCGGGATTTCGGAAGGCTGACATAGAAACACGGCGAAGGATAGTCCGGGAGATCATGGATCACTTCAATGTTCCAGAGCAGTGGAGAATGCAGGTGGAACACGCTGCACTGAAGAAGGCTATGGATGCTTGGAGAAACTGGAAGCATGTGTTGTACAAGAAGTACTTGAGTGAAGGCAAGGACCCAATCCCCGCATACCCCCAAATTACAAAGGCAGACTGGGCAGAATTCAAAAGGGCCAGGGAAACTCCATAGTTTGCTGCGAAGAGTTTCAAGCAATCGGAACTTCAGAAGAAGAACATACACCCCCACCATATGGGTGTGGTAGGATACTATGACATGAAACTGATATGGGACCATGAGGACAAAGAAGCAGTAGCGGCAGGTGGGAATCCGGCCTTTAGTGAAATCAAGGGCGAACGCGCCAGAGACTACTTGCGGGCATGTGTAAAGAGGCATGATGACAGAACTTATTACTTTGAAATCGCATGTGACACCAAACTGTATGAAGTGATGGTAGAGGCTTCCAAGATCCCTGGAAGGTTATACAGAAACTCAAGGCCATGTGACATTCTGTCCATTGCTTTGGACACAAAAGAGCCCCTGGCCGTGCAAGGGGTATAGGTGTTAATGTCCCGCACAAGAGGGCTTTCACACTCAGCAAAGAAGAGAGCCTCAGCATGAAAAAAGCGAGGAGTGAAATGAAGTAGAATGCATTGTTTGAAAAGTTGAAGAAGGAGATTTATCTGGCTGTTCGAAAGGATGTTGAGGAATCAATGATGATGCTGAAAACTCTAACATTGATAGATAGCTAGCAGATGGGAGGGGAGGGGAGGCGAGGGGAGGCGAGCATGGATGATGCTGCTTATTGCGCGACAACACGGCACAAGAGTAGCTGTGCATTAGCTGACCCCAGCGACACTGAGACTGCAGCTGCTCATGATGAAGTTGTATCTGTTCTATCTGGAATGAACGATAGACTGAAGGGCGTGCTTACACATTATGAAGGTACATTAAAATATGCAACGGCTTGGGTTTGCCCACCCTTATTGGAAGATGGCATCTTCTTGGACAATGTGCCATTGAAGCCGGGCTGTGTGAAGTGCTACGTGACTAAAGTAAAGCCTAGATTCAATGAATTTGCCCCGAAGGATGTCCTAGGAGACTTTGATGAGCAAAGGACCTTGGGAGAAACACCGTTACATCACATCCAGTGGCCACGAAAGGAAATAGAGTTCATCGATGAGATTCCTGAAGCGCCGCCAAGAGCAACCACTATCGCCCCTCAATCGGTGACGCTTTCCTTGCCAGAGCAGCTCTCGCGGGCTGATGCAACAACCTGTCATCAGCCGGACCGACTTTCTGGCGTACAGGCCATGTCATCCTCCGCCCCAAAGCAGCCAGTGGCAACGCCTACAATTGCTGATGATGCACCACCAGTTCATATGCCGGCCGCTGAAGCAGCGGGGGAGACATAGCTACAACACATGCTTAATTAGCAGACCAACCTGGTGGAACAGACTGCTAAGCAGTCTGATGCTTCGGAACCGCCTACTAAGCAGTTTGTAGGTCCAGAACCGCCTGCTCATCAGTCTGTCGGTCTGCAGGGGCGTGATCAGCATACCAATGCGTCATCACTTCCTGCTCAGCAAACCAACGCGTTGGCACGTCCTCCTCAGCACACCGACAAGTTGGCACCACCTTCGCAGAAACCCGACATAGATTCAACGCATGGTCAGCAGTCCGATGCCTCTGCTCCTACAGCCAAGCAGTCCGTCATAACAGCACTGCCAGCTCAGCGGTCCGGCATAGATAAACTGCCTGCTAAGCAGTCCGTCCAAGCTTCACCGTCTGCTCTGCAGTCTACCTTGCAGCCAAAAGACGTTCTGCCAGAAATGCTTCAAGTACCAAGAAGGAAGTGGCCAAAAAGGCTACACCGACCACTACGAGGAAGCGTAACAGGAGAGTGAAGAGGAAAGAGAATGATTTCCTCTTACTTAAAGCACTCATCGCCTAGAACCAAAATAACAACAGCTTGTTCGAATCGGGGAAATATAATTTCTGACTCCATGGATGATGAAGAAGTAGAATTGTTGCTTGCTAAAAGTAAAGCAGACGTACTTGAAGCACGCAATTACATCCATGGCCAGCCATTTCTTGTTGGTGCAGCTCCAGTTGCCGCGAGTTACATGAATATTGCATGGATCAAATGTCAGCATGTCATCATGCTTTGCTAGTCCACTACAATAGACATCATTTCCGACACGATGCTGGTTCCATCAATGTGAGTTTCGAGGACTTTCATCTCTTTTTCAACTTCAACGTGCTTGATGCCACTCTTGTTAGATGCGTGATTTTGTAAGTACTTAACAAACTCTGATCAACTTCTCCATACAAGGCTGTAAATGATAAACAGCTAACTGCGTTTTATTCCTCTCAGGGGATTGAACGCGCAGAGAAGAAAAAGGGAGAGTGTGTATTTCATAGATCATGCATTAGCAAATGGCACAACATTAGATGGTAAGGACCGATGGGACTGGGCCATTAACATGGTCGTCCGTATCTTCGAAAACACGTCCCATGCAGAATCATTTCTCTGGCCATATCATGAACGGTAAGTCAAGTAAAAAAACCACGCATACACTGATTGTCTTTCAGATTTCGACATCATTCGTAAGTTCATGGCTTTTTTAATATGTAGCGATCACTGGATATTGGTATTCATTGTTCCAAAAAAGAACACAGTTTACTACATCGATTCTCTCAGAGAGTCAACAAACGCTTAGGATCTAAAACATGTTCAGCAATTCTTGGATAGGTATTGAATTCTATGATGTTGAAATTAATCTGCATTCATATCTGGTTCATCAATTGATGTTGACAAAACTCATCATCATTTGCAGTGTGCTCGCATTGTGGAAAACTAAACCAGGGAACCTGTTCAAGACAGAACAACCTCTGCAGCACGAGATCGTTTTCCGAGTAACACACCGAAATCCATTATTTTCGTAAAATTTATCCAACAGTCTGCAAATACCTTTCCTTACGCTAGTCAAATGTTCAAGCTTAATAAACCTCTTTCTATTTTGTTCAACGAAAAATTAATGCATCTAACACTGATTAGGTTGTTCCTAACAGGACAAATACATGACTAATTATGTACAAGAAATTTCAGTGTCCTCGGCAAGAAGTAGGGACCAACCTTTCTGGATACTATGTCTGCAGACACATGATCTCCATCTAAAAATATGTTAATAGTTGTGACGGTCCTCGCGAATTAGTACCAGTAAGTCTATCTTAAATAATATCTTCTACTCCACTCGTATGGCACATTCTGATCTTAAAAATACTGCACCTCATCTTAAAACCGAGGACCCCTGAACCGCTCCCGGCTGGTGAATTGCTGATGGTTCAGAGATTTATCAACGACTTCTTCCTGGATCACTACATCAATCCCACTGGTGATAATGAAGATTTCAGCATGCCTTCTCCTGAAATATTGGGTAAGAGTTAGTCGCTAAACATATAATGCATGGATCCATTATTTTCCATCTGATGAGGTCGTCGTATTTTGTACACTATGATTAATTATGTAATGCATATATGTGTGGAAAAATCATTGGAATTTAGCTACCATATGTTCAATTGCAATTGTTATGAAATCTGATGAATGTTCTTCCTGTGGACACTATTTGTTCAATTGAATATTGTGGCGAATTTGCTTTTTGCATGTCGATTCAAAATGGGATATTTTTGTTTATTTGTTCAATTGAATATTGTGTTGAATTTTCTTTTTGCGTGCCAATTCAAAATGGGATATTTTTGTTTTACCCGGGCAATTGCTCTGCACATGGTTCAACTAAATGAGTGTGTGTGATCCACATCGGGAAACATACGTTAATCGTAGCGGAACCGTCGGTGATAGACAGCAGATCACAAACGATTTGCAGCGCTACGACATGTGTGTAGGTTCTCCGAAACCGTTTGTGATATCGCATTATCGCCCACGAGAACTGGGAGTAAACCGTGCCCAATGCAAAATTCAATCCCAGTCGTATTTTTTTAGGAAACGTGTGGGATCCCAAATGAAAAGCACACGTCACTCTTGCGGCAACCGTCGGTGATACCTAACAAATCACAAACGGTCTACAGCCCTTGTATGTGTGCGAAGGGGCTCCTGAAAAGTTTGTGATTGAACATTATCATAGACGGTAATTGTTGGAAAACGTGTGCGATGGAGTCTAGCATGGCAGACGGGTTATGCAGAAAACTTGTGTGCGATGGGGCACAAATCGCACACAGTTCATATGTTGGCCCGTGTGCCTTACATACTGTTTCCCAAACGGTTCGCTACGACAGATCGTATGGTTTCACTGCGTCATTAGAAATGCTTAATCACCGATTCCACACAAGCGAAATAATTTAGTGTGTGATGCATCGCACACGATTACATTTTGGAAGGCCTCTGGATCACTGTTCCATATCCCCGACAGTTTCTGGGTCGTGCGGGAAGGACCCCCTATCGCACACACTCACTTGGCGACGGTTCTGAAGGCCGTCGCGGAAAGGGGTTAAAAACCATTTGTTTAGGACCGACGCGCACCAGTGATCTCCCGTATCCGGATAGGGCTCCCATATGTGTGAAATTGCAAGATTAGAGTCCGGGTGTAATATTTTCCTTCCTCCGCAAGATGGTCATGTACAACCCTAGGTCCCTCCGGTGCATATATATAAACCGGAGAGTTTAGTCCGTAGAGACAAGAATCACAATTGCATAGGCTAGACTCCTAGGCTTTTAGCCATTACGATCTCGACGTAGATCCACTCTTGTAACCCAATATTCATCAAGATAAATCAAGCAGGATGTGGGGTATTACCTCGATCGAGAGGGCCTGAACCTGGGTAAACATCGTGTCCTCAGTCTCCTGTTAACATCGATCCTTAGACGCATAGTTCGGGACCCCCTACCCGAGATCCGCTAGTTTTGACACCGACACTAACTAACCACACAAATTTCTAGTCTAGGTTTATTGCCTATTGAGTTCCATATGCAAGGAAGTCCAGCCGAGGTTTCCACGGCGGCCCCAAACGATGTGTGCAGGGTTCCCAAGCCCACCAAATGGGTGCCTTGGCACATCGTGCCACTTGCCTACCACATCATAGCAAACCCCTAGGGTAAGTGCTATGCACTTCATCCATCATACTAAAAACAATAGAAACTACTTGCAACTCCTAGACAGAAGACAAGGCAATTAATATGCCGAGAGGGTGCATGGTTTTTGGGCCCAACGTGTGGTAGTAGCTGTTCTTGGACAACATACATGAAATTCAGTTCCCGAGGGCGGTTTCAATGAGAGAACCCACCATGTACTCATACATGGCCTCTCATCGGTACCTTTACCCATGTGCACACGCTTAGCTCTCTACAGTAGGACATGTTCACCACCATTCCAATCCATTCCATATGAATCAGACCTAACGCAACTCAAAGCATAAAAGGCATAGCAAGAAAGCATGAATGAGTAGGCACATCATGGCTCAAACAACTCCTACTCATGCTAGAAGGTTTTAACTATTTACTATGGCAAAGACGGGTCATGCAGAGGAATGGGTTCAACTACCGCAACATGTAACAGTTGAATTACTGTTGCCCTAATGCAGTAATAGAGAGCAAGAGCGAGAGAGTGGGATTATATCGAAATGCTCAAAGGGGTTTTTGCTTTCTTGGCACTTCTAAAGATAGTACGGATCTTCATCAGTGACAACGATCCAACATCACAAACATCGGCTACTGAGAGGGAATAACATCGGCTAGCAAAGAAGGAACACAATCAATGCAATGTACATTCACATGAATGACCTGTCATGTTAAGGTATTGAATTCACCTAATGCAATATTTAGCCAAGTTAATTGAAGTGGAATTCAAACAAGATCAAATTCCAACTCCGAATGTTATTTTGTAAATTTCCCTAATCATCATTTGTCCTATCCAGTGAGGTTAACTTGTTCAGACATCCATGATCATGGCACAAACAAATTATTCATATTTTTATTATAATTTTTCATATATAAATTATTAAATTTAGAGTTACAGTTGAATTACTATGAATTTTTGGGATTCCGAACATTTTCTAAAATTTCCTGGTTATTTGAAATTATACTAAATCCAGTAATTCATTAATTGCGTTAGCATGACATCAGGATGACGCCATGAGTCAACAGGGACGGTCCAGGTCAAACTGACCAGTGGGATTGATACACCCATTTTGCATCATGAATTCCTACAATTATTTATGATGTTTTTTATTATATAATACTGTGTGGAGCAATTCTAATGACATTTGTCTCTTAGTTTGCAAGATTTACATGAAGAGGGTGATTGCTGGCAGCTGGAATTCTGGACCTGAAAAAGCTTTGTCAGAGATACCTATTCTGCACAACTACAAATGAGCTGAAATTACACGAAGAATTTTTTTTGGAACATATAAAAAATATTGGTGGAAAGAAGTAGCAGGGAGGCCCAGCCAGGTGCCCATGAGGCACCAGGGCGCGACCCCCTGGGCGCGCCCTGGTGGCTCATGGATCTCCTGGCCCACTGGTGATGCCCATCTTCTGGTATATAAGTTTTGACCTAGAAAAACTAAAATAGGACTTTCGGGATGAAGCGCTGCTGTCTCCAGGCGGAACTTGGGTAGGAGCACTTTTGCTCTCCGGCAGAGCGATTCCGCCGGGGATACTTCCCTCCGGGAGGGGGTAATCGAAGCTACGATCATCACCAACATCCCTCTCATCCTGGGAGGACCAACCTTCATCAACATCTTCACAAGCACCATCTCATCTCAAACCTACTTCATCTCTTGTATTCAATCTTTGTCTCAAAACCTCAGATTGGTACCCGCGGGTTGCTAGTAGTGTTGATTACATCCTGTAGTTGATGCTATTTGCTTTATTTGGTGGAAGATTGTATGTTCAGATCTACTATGCTATTCAATACCTCTCTGATCTTGAACACAAATATGTTGCGTGAGGAGTTACTTTTGGTCTTGAGGACATTGGAGAAGTCTTGTCATAAGTAATCATGTGAATTTGGTATTTGTTCGGTATTTTGATGAAACGTATGTTCTTGATTCCCTTAGTGGTGTTATGTGAATGACGACTACATGACACTTCACCATATTTGGGCCTAAGGGAATGCATTGTGGAGTAGTTATGATGGGTTTGAAAGTGAATTCATGCCCTTGATCGTATTTTGATGTTGATGACAATATACTCATAGGGGGCTAACAAAGTTTGTCAAGTATATCTCAGGTTTTAGTCCCCTCTGGATTGTGTGTATGGATTATGACTACGGAAATACTTATCCTCATCAAGAACGAAGAAACAAGTATACTAGCTTTGGCCCTTTTATGTTTGTTCTTGAGTATAGGGATCCCACACTATTAAGAGGGGAACATGTTGTCTCACAAAAGTTTTGCTCAAATGATCTTCTTTTAAACAATCATCTTTTGTACCCTGTCTCTGTCGGACGTCCGACACATGTTGGACATCCGGTACTTCCTATATAGAGCCAAAACGTCGGATTTCCGGTGTCTACCGGACATCCGGCATTTCCTTTACAGAGCCAAAACATCAGATTTCTGGTGTCCACCACACGACCGACATCTCAAAACCTCAGATGTCCGGTATCCACCGGACGTTCGGTACCTTCTATACAGAGCCAAGGCCTCGGACCTCTGGTCCCTGTCGGACGTCCAGTGTCTGCCGAGACCTCGGACATCCGGTATGTCTCGGACGTCCGACAACTGTTGTGTTCCAGTGTCTCCAAAGGCCACTTATTGAGGGGTACTATAAATACCTCTCACTTATCCCGTGGGAGGTTTGACCATTCACTTCAAACATCCTCAAGAACACTTTTCACACACTCTCTTTCACATACACACACTCCTACACCAAATCTTAGATCCCTAAGGGATTTGAGAGCATTTGAGAGAAGTTGTCCACTCAAGTGGTAGATCCACTCCTTCCCCTTCTTTGCATCAATGTAATTCATGATTTGGGCAAGTCTTTAGCTTTTCGCCATTCTTATTGATACTCACGGAGGTTGGAGACTCCTAGGCGGTAGAAGTCATTCGGAGAGGAATTGACCATTGTGATTACCCACCGAAAAGTTATGAGGGTTTGGAGACCACCTAAAGGTATACCACTAGTGGTTGGGAATCGCCTTTGTGGTGATATCTCAAAGAGAGAATAGGGTGATCCTTCGTGGCATTGGTGTGCCTTCGTGGTAACACCCACCTCTCTAAACGGTGACGTAGCTTCCCTCCAAGGAACTGAACATCGACATACATCCTCGTCTCTCGGAGTTGCGGTTATTCCTAACCCTAACTTCCTACTTGAGGTTACTTGTCTCTTAGTCCTTACTTGTATCATATTGTGTTGCTTACTCTCATACTTGTGTACTTGCTTACCTTGCTTAGCTCTTAGCATATTACTTGCAATTGTTAGGCTCACTTTCATATTCCACATTTCTGCCTAAAATTGCTAAGTAACAATTAAAATTTGCAATTGTACCTATTCATCCCCCTCTAGGTCCATCTCGATCCTTTCAATTAGTATCAGAGGCTCGTGCTCTATTCTTGTGGATTAACCGCTCTAGAGCGAGATGAACCCTGATGGGACTCCTTTTATTGTGGATCCGAAGGAGAAGGGCGCAGCTTCCACGGAAGCCCAGTCCTTCACTTATGAGGATATGGAACGGGCTCTTGCTAAGCAAAAGGAGAAGCATTATGCTTCTCTTGAGGCCTTAGTCCAAATGAGACTAGCCACATTAACCAATATGCTTGCACAACTTTCAGGTGGTGCGGCCTCGAGGCCAACTGTGCCTACTCCTTCACTTGGCCAACAACCTCCTATTAATGATCACTCCAGTGTTCCTTGGCTTTATGCAAGACCTCATATAGAGAAACCAAAGTATAACCATCAAAGCAGACCTCCTTTACTTGATGATACTACCAATTTTGCTTTGTGGAGAGTTGCTATGCAGGATCATCTTCGATATGGTAATGATGAGATGTTGTATATCTTGGAGTATGGTTACCAAGTTGTTGACCCGAAGAATCTTACACCAAGATAAATATATGACAAGAATCTCAACGACACTGCAACCATGTGCATAAGGAGAGGTATGACTGACAAGCAAAGGAGACCATATATACACATCACAAGTGCCAAGGAATTATGGGATAGCATTGTGAGGACCAAGACCGGTACCTCTACTCTCCCACTTGCTCAATATGAAATTGCCAAGGGTCAATTGAAAAACCTTTATATTGAGAAAGGTGAATCTCCCAAGAAGCTCCTTGAGCATATCATCACCCTCATCACCGACATCGAGTCATGTGATTGTGACAAGACACAAGATGGATTCAACTTGACTAAGAGATTTCTCGTGGACAAGTTGCTTCATGCTCTTGCTCCATATCATCACCAATTGGTGTGGGACATAAGACAACACAATGGATTCAAGGAAATGACTCTCGATGACATCATATATAGCCAATTTCCAACTATTTGAAGATTCAAAGGCAAATGCTACAAAACATCTTGCCATGCATGGTACCTCAACATCAAAGACCAATCTTGCATTGAAGGCCAAGCATGTATGTGAAGTAGGACAAACTGAAGAAGAAGAAGAAGAAGAAGAAGATGATGATGATGATGATGAAAGTGATGAGATTGACTCGGATGAGAGCCCTTCATATGAAGACATTGCCCTCTTTGTCAAGAAGTTTAGCGTGGGAAAATTCAAGGGAAGATTCCAGAAGAAGAAAGTGAGAAAATGCTACAACTGTGAAGAAACCAACCACTTCTCCAACGTTTGCCCTTATGAGAAGAGAGAAGATAAACCAAGGTTTCCCCAGACCTTTCCCAAGAAGAAGTTGCGAAATCCTTTGAACTCCAAGCTCAAGAAGAGAGATGGGCAAGCAATGGTTTCTCATGAACAATCCGATCCAGATGATGTTAGTGGTGTTGTCGGAGTTGCTCAAGATTCTCAAAACACCCTGAGGCTACTCAACAAGAGTGGTGATGTTGTAACTTTACACTATATGAAAGACTATAGGGCAATGCTCACAAGTGCCTAATGGCAAAGGCCGTGCTAGAAGATGGAGAGGACCAAAACTTTCCTGACAAGGTCAAGGTAACCCCATAGTCAAATCCTCCTCTTTTCACTCCTTCTACTCCTTTGTGATGAATATCATGATGCGGAGGATAATTATGATGATGATGATATAGATGATCCTATGCTTGCTAAACTAAATAAGTTCATGTGCTTTCTCAATGAAAAGAAGCTCACTATGTTTTGTATGCTTGTGGAGATAGTGAGTAAGCACACCATCACCATTAAGGAAATCGAAACCCTCGTCACCAAGGAAAAGGAAAAATATGAAATCCTTGAGCTGAAAGTCCAATATGAGGAAGCACGAAATTATGAACCATGCTTAAAAAATCGTGCTAACATTGATGTTCATGCTAAAGAACCGGCCTCCTTGAAAAAGACTAAGGACTCTTGCGAGGAGTTGATGAGTGAGAAAAGTAAGCTTGTGAAATCTCATGCTTCTCTCTCTAAGGATTGTGAGATTTTACCGTGTCCCTCAAGACTAAGGAAGAAGAGCTCACCCTTCTTACAGAGAGTTTTGAGAGACTCAAGCTTACTTATCTTGAAACCCTAGCCAAGGCTTACTCTTCTCCTATTATCAATGTTGATGCTTGTACTACTAACTCTAGTGGCGACCTAGCATCTATTATTGAGGAAAACCGCTTTCTAAAGGCACAACTCATGAGAGGACTCATGACATGTGGTCAAGGACAAAAGAGCCTCAATGAAGTGTTGAGCCAACACAATGACGTGTTTGCAAAGGAAGGGATCGGGTTTGACCCAAGCACAAGCAAGAAGGAGACGTCTTCTGAAAAGTGCACCACTCCTCTCGAAGAAAAATTTGTGCGAGAAGGGCACAAGGAGAAAGGTAAGGTTGTGAGGGGCATGGCCACTCTCAACAAACCAAAAGAGTTCATGCCTCCATCCTACGTACTTCGTAAAACTAAGGATGGAGAATTTTATGCAAAATTTGTTGGTTCTCGTAATGCATTCCGGTTTTATACTATTTGGGTCCCTAAGACCCTTGTGACTAACTTGAGAGGTCCCATTGCAAAATGGGTGCCTCTAACCAAGTCATAAATTGTGTGTAGGTTGCTTTATCTGGTGGAGTCAAATGGGTGATTAATAGTGGATGTACCGACCATATGACCAGAGATAGTAAATTGTTTTACGATTTCTTGGAAGCTATTCAACCATTTATGAGCATTATGTTTGGTGGAGTATCAAAATGATAGGTACTCGGTTTGGGCAAGGTGGCTATCACAAATGACATGTCTCTTGCAAATGTCATGCATGTCCAATCCCTTAAATACCATTTGCTTTCCATTTGTCAATTGGCTTCTGTTGGCTATGATACACTATTTGGACTAACCAATGTGAAAGTCTTTAAGAGAGATACTCTTGAAGTGGCCTTTGTCGAAGAGTTGGATGGAAACCTTTACACGGTTGATTTCTCAAAAGATAGCACATTCCATGCAACTTCTCTAATAGCAAAGGCCGACAAGGGGTGGCTATGGCATAGCCGGCTAGCCCATGGCGGCATGAAAATCTTCAAGATCTCTTAAAGGGTAATCACATCCTTGGACTAACCAATGTCTCTTTTGAGAAATATCGTGTGTGTAGTGCATGCATAGCCGGGAGGCAACATCAATCAAAGCACCCACCCAAGAATATTGTATCTACTTCAAGGCCTTTGGAGCTCCATCATGTGGATATTTTTGGGCCTCCTTCATGGGATAGTCTTGGTGGGAAAAGGTATGGACTTGTCATTGTTGATGATTACTCAAGATATGCATGGGTGTTTTTTCTCAAGTCCAAGGACGAGACGAAGATCACCTTCATTGATTTTACCAAGCAAGCACAACGCCAGCTTGACCAGGAAATCTTGGCAATAAGAAGTGATAATGGATTTGAGTTCAAGAACGGCATCTTGGAAGAATTTCTTAGTGATGAAGGGATTGAGCATCAATGTTCCGCACCATACACTCCTCAACAAAATGGTGTAGCCGAAAGGAAGAACCGTACACTTGTGGAGATGGTAACTTCCATGTTGGATGAATACACATAGTTTTTGGGCCGAGCTGTCAGCATTGCATGACATGCATCAAACCGGCACTTCCTCCGCACGATATTGGAGAAGACTCCATATGAGCTCCTAACTAGGAACAAGCCAAATTTCAAGTACTTTCGTGTATTTGGGTGCAAATGTTTCATACTCAACAAAAGAGAACGGTTAGGAAAATTTCATTCCAAAACAATTGAGGGCATATATGTTGGTTATGGATCAAACTCTCACACCTATAGAGTCTACAACAAATCCAATGGATGTATTGTAGAAACTTGTGACGTGGTGTTTGATGAATTTAATGGCTCCCATGGTGAGAAAGTTGATCTAAGTGATGTCGGTGAAGAAGACCCTTCTCAAGATATTTTGACCATGGGTGTTGGTGATCTTCTTGCAATGGAACAAGAACCTCATGATGATGAAGAAGATGGAAGTTTCACACATCATCAAGCCATTTCAACACCCATACCACCACAATATCTTATTGATCAACCGATGCCTATGGTTCAAGTACAAGAAGAAGATCAAGTCCCTCACCATGATCATCTTCAAGAGAAAGATCATCACCAAGAGCAAGAACAAGAAAGTGCAATCATTGATGATGAACCTCAACAAATGCAATATGAAGAAGTAGATATTCCACCACACATTAATGATCTGTATGTTGAAGATGTGGATGATGGACATGAAGTTGAACCTCGTGAAACCCTAACCTCCATCATGCCCCAAGTGGTCGGTCGTGTCGATGTGGATCAAATTCTTACCAGCATATCGGAAGGTAGAGTCACTCGTAGACAACTGACAAACTTTTGTGCTCACTTTTCGTTTGTCTCTAGTGTTGAGACACTCAAGGTACAAGATGCATTGGTGGACAATGATTGGCTCGTTGCTATGCAAGAAGAGTTGAATAGTTTTGAATGCGACCAAGTGTGGTCATTAGTCAAGAGACCAACTAAGGAACACAATGTCATTGGAAAAAAATGGATTTTTAAGAATAGTCAAGATGAGAATGGCATAATCCTCCGCAACGAGGCAAGGTTAGTGGCACAAGGGTATTCACAAGTTGAAGGTTTGGACTTTGGTGAGACCTTTGCTCTTGTTGCCCGTCTTGAATCTATTTGCGTCCTACTTGCCTATGCTGCTTTCAATGGTTTTACATTACATCAAATGGATGTGAAGAGTGCTTTCCTTGATGGTCCTCTACAAGAAGAAGTATATGTATCACAACCACCAGGGTTTGTTGATCCTGATCACAAAGACTATGTGTATAAACTTCACAAGGCTTTGTATGGCTTCAAAAAAGCATCTCATGAGAAGTTTCTACTCGAGGATGGTTTTGTGAGAGGGGTGATCGATCCCACTCTTTTTACTAAGAGAGAAAAGGTTGATTTGATCTTATGCCACATCTATGTAGATGACATCATTTTTGGTTCTCCTAACATTCATTTGTGCAAGAAGTTTGCGGCATCCATGACCAAGACCTTTGAAATATCGCTCAATGCAGACTTGAAGTTCTTCCTCGGATTTCAAATTCAACAATTTCAAGTAGGAATTTTCTTGTCCCAAACAAAATACCTCAAGGATATTCTAGCGAAGTTTGGCATGACAAATGCTAGCCCATGTAAGACACCCATGCCAAAAAATTGTACTTACTGAAGGAAAAAATAGTATCCCCTTTGGCCCTTCTCTTTACCGCTCTATATATGATTGGCTCATTGCTTTATCTTTGTGCATCTAGACCAGACATGATGTTCAGTGTATGCATGTGTGCTAGGTTTCAAGCTTCCCCTAGGGAATGTCATCATAAGGCGGTTAAGCATATCCTTAGATATCTTGTTCACACCCCAAAGTTGGGTCTATGGTACCCCAAGGATGCCAAATTTTATCTAATTGGGTATACAGATGCGGATTGGGTTGGAGACAAAGTGGATTGGAAATCCACCTTCGGTGCGTGTCATTTTCTTGGACGGTCCTTGGTAAGTTGGTCCTAGAAGAAGCGAAATTGTGTTGCCCTCTCTATCGCCGAAGCCGAAAACATTACAACCTCCAGTTGTGCAACTCAATTACTATGGATGAGGCAAACTTCGAAGGATTACGGTATCACCTATAGACATGTGCCTCTTCTATGTGATTATGAAAGTGCCATCAATATTACTAAGAATCCCAAAGATCATCTTTGCACCAAGCACATTGATATTAAGCATCATTTCTTGAGAGACCATGTGGAAAAGGGTGACATTGATCTTGCTCATGTTGGTACAGATATGCAACTTGTAGATATTTTCACCAAACCATTGGATGATGCAAGGTTTTGTCAACTTAGGTGTGAACTTGGTATCTTGGAGCTTGATAACATTATGTGAAATCTAGCACCCATACATGCAATTTACTTCATGTCTTGTCTTGATGTAGGCATATGTTTAGGGGGAGACACTCAACTCATGAGTACTCTCACCCTATATAATGCATAAAACGAACAAACACTCTCGAAGTTACCATGTTCCTCGAACTACGGTACTTTAAATGATGGAGTATTGATCTTGAGCCCAAGGACAATATCTTCGCGGCATCACGACACACATACTCACACATGGTGGCCTTTGGTCACTGGATCTCCTTGTAGGAGGGGTGCCAAATCATACTTGGGGTCCATAATTTGTGTGTCTAGTTAATAATCATGTGATATCGTCTATGTCTGATTGCCCATATATTTTTCTCATTTACCCATTCTTGTATTCTGGTTCATCTAGATACTTCTGTATGCTCTCTGCCACAATCGTTTGCCAGCGGTCGTCCAACAGTTGTCGGATGTCCGATGACTCACAGTTTCTAGTCGACCGACACTGTTCAGCTGTCCGGATGCTGTGCAGAAATCGCACCAGAACCCAGCTCTTCCCAGGCCTTGACATCCGAGGCTCTTCGGTCGTCCGACGCCTGGCACTTACATCAGGCCACGGACGTCCAACCTGTGTCGGTCGTCCCGTAAATTTTAGTGGTCATATAAAATCTGGGGACGAGACTTACGGGCAGTTGCCCTATCCTTTTATCGTCCCCACCCCACATATGTGCATTCCACCACCGCTGCCTGGGGTGGATTGGGGTGGCTCCCTTGCCGCCACTGCCGTCAGGAAGCCGCGTCGCCCGGTGAAGCTCCCTCCATGCAGCCACCGTCAGGAAGCCACACCACCTGGTTCCCCGTCGCATCAAACCCTATTCTCTTCCATCGGTCTGATTCGGGTATTCCCTCCATCCTTTGCTCTATTCCTCCTGTCGTTCATAATCGTGCACGATCATGGTCCCATTTTTCTATCTTGGATAATCTCTCAGGTGTGGTTCTTCCCAAAATGGTTAAAACCAAGCATACCGCTCACAAGAATATCGGGGGCGCTTTTGCTCGCGGTAATTATTGTTCCTTCCTCTTCCGATTATCCACTTCCCCATCTCCATCTCATACAAGGGCTCGCTATTGAAAACATCCATATCCAATGTCTTTTTGATTTCAGCATCTCGTCATGGTGGCTCTGATGACTCGCAAGAGCATGAACGTCCACGCAAACGTGCTGGGAAACATTGTCTGATCGAGGAGTCCTCTCCTTCTGAGGGCTCTGACTACGAAGAGGAGATGGAATATGAGGAGCATGGGGTGCATGTGGCTGTTTCGTCCCACCTCTATGGCTCTTGACAAGCCACCTACATGCCTGCTCCTCCTCCGGATCAGCAAAGTATGGATGGTTGACACGTACCTCTTGAGGTCCCTCAACTTCATGGCCATGTCCTCAAGGATTTCACCAAAGTGCCCAAGCCTTCATATCTTAAGTTCCGATGCGACGTCAATCAATTCGAAGTGGTTCAAGATTCTCTATATCAACGTTTTCGCAACAATGTTCAGGCTGACATCTACACCTCCGTGATTCTCCCAAAGGGGCTCTCTCTGCACCACTTCATTGACTTGGAGTACATTCGGGCTCATCCAGCGAAGTAGCCGGGTGCTATTGAACTCACTGAGTCGTCTGGTCTTGCCGCTCCTTTTGCTTTTCAGCATGATTTTAACAATGCCTAACAAGACCGTCACCTGGATGACCGCTCACACCGAGCTCACTGCCACTTATGCTCAGTTTGTTGATGCTCTTGGTTTTCCTGACATTGGATTCAAGATCGATAAGGATGACCCCAATCACAAACCCAAAGTTGTTGAAGCTTGTGGCTTTCTTCTTAAAGGCATTGAGGATTTGTCTGAGGAGGATAAGATGAAGGATCTGATTCAAGTCTCTATTGGGAGATCACCCTTCTACATCATTTATTAATGTGTCATCCGCACCATCTATCCCAAGATGGGTAACAAGGGATTGTGGAACAGTTATTGCATTGATCTCATCTCTCGCCTCTCTGAGTGTCCCAAAGGAAAGATCAATGTTCCTCATTTTTTGTGGCATGAAATTCGACTTGCTAGCTTTCAGTACAAGCAGGCTTTCCCTCATGCTCATACTATGTGTATATTGTCATCGACTACCAAAAAGGGGGAGATTGAAAGTGCAATCATGCCCTTGATCGTATTTTGATGTTGATGACAATATACTCATAGGGGACTAACAAAGTTTGTCAAGTATATCTTAGGTTTTAGTCCCCTCTAGATTGTGTGTATGGATTATGACTATGGAAATACTTATCATCCTCGAGAACGAAGAAACAAGTCAACTGGCTTTGGGCCTTTTACGTTTGTTCTTGAGTATAGGGATCCCGCACTATTAAGAGGGGGACATGGAGTCTCACAAAAGTCTTGCTCAAATGAATTTCTTTTAAACAATCATCTTCTGTACCCTGTCTCTCTCGGCCGTCCGACACATGTCGGACGGCCGGTCTCCATCGGACGTTCGCTACTTCCTATACAGAGCCAAAACATCGGATTTCCAGTGTCTGCCGGACATGCGACATTTCCTTTACAGAGCCAAAACATCAGATTTTTGGTGTCCACTGGACGACTGGCATCTTCGTTGACCGAACAAAAACATCGGATGTCTGGTATCGACCGGACATTTGGTCCCTATCGGACGTCCGATGTCTGCCGACGCCTCGGACATCTGGTATGTCTCGAACGTCCGACAGCTGTTCCGTTCCAGTGTCTCCAATGGCCACTTATTGAGGGGTACTATAAATACCTCTCACTTATCCCGTGGGGGTTTGACCATTCACTTCAAACATCCTCAAAAACACTTTTCACTCTCTTTCTCACACTCCTACACCAAATCTTAGACCCCTAAGGGATTTGAGATCATTTGAGAGAAGTTGTCCACATAAGTAATAGATCCACTCCATCCCCTTCTTTGCACCAAAGTAATTCGTGATTTGAGCAAGTCTTGAGCTTTTCCCCATCATTCTTGTTACTCTTGGAGGTTGGAGACTCCTAGGCGGTAGGAGTCATTCGGAGAGGAATCGACCATTGTGATTGCCCCCCAAAATGTTTGTGAGGGTCTAGAGACCACCTAAAGGTCTACCACTAGTGGTTGGGAATCGCCTTCGTGGTGATATCTCAAAGAGAGAATAGGGTGAGCCTTCGTGGCGTTGGTGTGCCTTTATGGTAACACCCACCTCTCTAAACGGTGACGTAGCTTCCCTCCAAGGAAGTGAACATCGACATACATCCTCGTCTCTCGGAGTTGCGGTTATTCCTAACCCTAACTTCCTACTTCTGCTCCTCGTTGGGTTCTTTTACTTATCAAAAGGACTACGATTGATCGCCTATACTTGTGGGTCATCAATGCTCTTTCCCGGCACTGTTACCTGTTGGAAATACTCTAGAGGCAATAATAAAGTGGTTATTATTATATTTCCTTAATCATGATAAAAGTTTATTATTCATGCTATAATTGTATTGATCAGAAACTTAAATACATGTGTGAATACATAAAAAAATACCAAGTCCATAGTAAGCATGTATGATGCAGAGCATACCAAGGTCATCCCCATGGACCTACCATCGTCTCACCAAGTGCCAAGCGGGCCCATGACACGTGCTCGTGCAAGAGCTCAAACTGAGGTGACTTCACTCTTCTCTCAACTCCCTCTTGAATCACATGAGACATGAATACTACCCTCATCCAAAACTCTATGCATACTCAGGTACATCGAAGACGGACATGGAGAAGCTAGGGAGCAAGAAGGATGGGAAGAGGAAGACGAGCGCGAAGATGGAGAAGAAGAAGGGCAAAGATGCACTTGCCTAGATGATCTGGACGGATGTCCGGACGATCCGGCCCCAGCTCGGACGATGCAGACAATGCCCCGGACGGTCCGGGTAATGTGCCCGAGGACACCCGAAGGCCTCACGCTGAAGTTGGATCATCCGTACCCCGATCCAGATCATCTGGACGAGCCCAGTCGACCGGACCAGGTCCCGGACATCCGGACCACCCGCAGCAGAAGTGACACGTTTAGATTATCCGGCCGCCGCCCCGGATCATCCAGACCAACATCCGGATCATTCGGTCCGCCCCTGCACGCGTGACTTTGGGCCGAGGCCCATGTACCCCTTCGTCCCCTTAGCCTATATATATGACTCCTTTATCACTATTCTAGGGTTAGCACTGATTTATCTCATTTGTTGGATAGAGCTTTTCTCATCCTCTTGGTTCTTCTCGTTTGCGGGACCGCGACCTCTACGGAGAAGATCCCCCAAGTGGATTTAAGACCACCTCACGGAGAAGACCCCTCAAGACCTCCACATGGAGAACAACTCGTTACCTTGTATCGTCATTAATTGACTATGGATCTTGTATCACTCTTTGTGTTCCCGGATCAAGCATAGGTGTGACCTAATCTTGTTGATTTGAGTGTTTCCTCTCGTTTTCCTTGCGTTTTCCCCTCGTGTTCTTCGTGTTAATCATGGGAATCAACCCTAATCATGAGAGATCGGCCTTGAAAGGGTTAGCCCCGCATCATATGGTATCTTGAGCCAAGGTTCATCACGAATTTGGAGCCCCACACCTTGTTTTCTAGCCTAATTTTGTTGTTTTTCGTCCAATTTCAAAAAAATTCCACAAAAAGAGCCATACCAATTTTTTTTGATTTCTTTGTTTGATGAAGTTTTGTTGATTTTGATCTATGGATTAGCTATGTAGCAAGTGGATGTACATATTCCCCACTGAGGGAGTCCTGTATTCAGGGGTCCTCAGGCGTCCGGGTCGATGAGGCTGGGCCGTATTGATGGGCCACGAAAGAAGAAGCAAAATACTATCCCTCGTATTCTGTTAGGACTCATATGTATGTAGAAAGGCAAGCGTAGAGTCCGGATGTATCTGTTACTTCCTCCCCAAGTCACCCTTGTAACCCTAGGCCCTCTCT
The DNA here is from genome assembly GCA_902687465.1 of Secale cereale. Classification (NCBI taxonomy): domain Eukaryota; kingdom Viridiplantae; phylum Streptophyta; class Magnoliopsida; order Poales; family Poaceae; genus Secale; species Secale cereale. The sequence continues at coordinate 482,778,386 of LR738709.1, read as the reverse complement.
GGTTTGTATATAGGCCAGTGGGTTTAGTCTGTAGAGACTATCATCAACATCATAATATCCTCATAGGCTAGGCGTTAGGGTTTATCCACTACGATCTCGAGGTAGATCAACTCTTGTAATCATATTCATCCATATTAATATAGCAAGAAATAGGGTATTACCTCGATCGAGAGGGCCTGAACCAGGGTAAACATCGTGTCCTCAGACTCCTGTTACCATCGATCCTCTAAACGCATATCTTGGGCCCCCCTACCCGAGATTTGCCGTTTTTGACACCGACAATGCTGCTTTCATTGAGAGCTCCGCCATGCACTCGCGATGAGCAATCGATGGCTCGTCTCGTCATCAGCGACGGGATCACCCTCGGAAACAACTTGGCCATCGGCAAGTTCTCCAGCTCGGCGGGTTCTCTATATGCGCCCGCATGGCCTCAGGGCCGGCCGCACTCCTTGTGGTCATCAACCACCACCCTTATGTTGACTCCGGACACTCCGATGACGCGACCTCGGCAGATCTCTCGCCCATAAACGAGCTGCTGGATTGCGTAGCCGCCCTGGGGCTTTCATCGCCAGGAGATCAGATCGGACCTAAATCTGGTCATGATGAGATTGATCCCATCCCGATCACTAATCTAGTGGCAGCAGTTGAGGAAGGAGCCGAAGAGACTCCTCCTCTTGAGACAGAGACCGTCATAGTTTGGATTTCCGAACCCATCGAGCCGAACACGCCCCTGTAGGGTGGCACTTTGTGTTTTTTGAGCTCTGGGATTGATGCTGGGCCCATGGAAAGATTAGATCTTGTCGAGCCCGGATCATCCACATCGGAGGTTGTCAAAACCCCGAATACCACTTTGGGTCGGGACTCAAAATTACCAACACCCACCCACCCCAGGAAAAACTCTCCAAATAAATCCGGACACCCGTACATAGATGATCTCGCGAACATATAGCACCAGCCCAAGCAAACAGTCAACCACTTCTGGGCCAGATTCCTGCTGGTTAAAAACAATATTAGGGACTGCTGCGACGACGAGTCGGTCTCCCTATTTTACCGCAATTGTACGGACGAGGGAGTCTTGAACGCCCTCAATCGACGTCGTATTCTGAGTTTCACAGAACTGTCGCATTTAGTATGAAAGTATTGCACAATGGAAAATACTTGGAAAGCCCAGAATACACCTCTCGAACAGTCTATATCCGGACAACACACTATTAAGGCTAAACGGACGTACCCTAGCAGGTCATCCGATAATATGCCTATTGGCAAGAAGAACAAACCTTTTTCAAGGCACATGTCCATACTAGACGAACTGCTCGATAAACCTTGCCAAATACACGCAGCCCCGGACAATATCCCAAACCATTGCCTTAGGGCATGGTGGGTACTTCGGCAGGTAGCTAAGTGCGGTGCGGCAATCCTTGCCACCGCCGTATCAGGGGAGAAAGACGTCGGTGTCTTTACTGTCTTCGAGACGTTCTCCTCAAATAGCCACCGCAAGAGAGCGAATCGCGAACTTGCCGAGGTCTACCAAATTAGCTCTGCAAGCCCATGGAGCGACATGGCAATTAGCTTTTCTGCCGAAGACGCAACCCGAGACCGGCCGATCTGAGCAACAACAGCTCTTGTACTAGACCCAATAGTGGACGGTTTTTGGCTCACTAAAGTACTTATGGACGGAGGAAGCGGACTGAACCTCATATATGAGGAAACTCTTGCAAAAATGTAGGTCGGTAAATCCCACATTGAGCACACTAACACAACCTTTAGAGGAATTATTCCTAGCCATGAAGCCTGGTATTCGGGAAGCATTAAGTTCAATGTAGTATTCGGCACATCCGATAACTACAGGTTAGAGGAACTGTTCTTCAACATTGTTCCCTCCAATACCGGATACCACGCCCTTTTAGGGCGGGACGCTTTTTCACGCTTTCAAGCTATACCCCATTACGGGTACATGAAGCTTAAAACGCCAGGGCCCAATGGAGTTATCACATTAACAAGTAATCCGGATAGAGCACTCTGGGTCGAGAACAAAACAACAGCCTTAGCCTTAGAGGCATTCTCCAAAGCTCTCGCGGCCGAAGAATTAACTACCTTACGATCAACTGTGGACAAGGACGATGTAATCCTCGCCAAAAGATCGAAATCTACCTCCTTCAAGCCAGCGGATGAAATCATAAAATTCCAAGTGCACCCAACAGACCCTAACAAGACAGCGTTTATCGGGGCACAACTGGATCCGGCGGTAGACAGCGTGTTATGCACCTTCCTTCGGGAAAATTGGGATATATTCGCCTAGCAACCTTCAGATATGCCGGGAATCCCACGCAGGCTGGCCGATCACAGCCTAAATATTATCAAAGGGTTCAAACTAGTCAAGCAGTCACTGCGGCGGTTTTCCGAACCCAAAAGACAAGCAATGGGAGAAGAGCTAGCCAAGCTATTGGAAGCCGGATTCATTAGAGAAATTAAACATCCGGATTGGCTAGCCAACCTAGTCATGGTATCTAAGAAGGATAAATCCTGGCGCCTCTGCATCGACTTTATAGATCTAAATAAAGCATGCCCAAAGGACCCCTTCCCTTTGCCCGCGCATTGATCAAATTATGGATGAAACAGACGGACACGACTCGTTGTGCGTCCTTGATGCTTACTCCGGATACCATCAGATAAAGATCAAGGAATCCAATTAGGCTGCAACGGCATTTATCACCTCGTACGGTCCTTTCTATTTCAACATTATGCCCTTTGGACTTAAAACCGCTGGCACCACATATCAACGCATGATTCAAACATGCTTAGAAAAAAAATTGGCAAGACAGTGGAGGCATATGTTGATGACGTAGTCGTTAAGACCAAACACATCGAGACTTTGGTGGAAGATCTCTGCCTTACGTTTGAAAACCTTCGAGAATATGACATAAGGCTCAATCTAGAAAAATGTGTTTTCGGCATTCCAACCGGAAAGCTACTATGGTTCTGTCGGCGTCCTGGGAACCGGGGTACCCAGACTTGCCTGTCTGTGGGCCGCGATGCGCTCCTACCATGGCCTGGTATGGCCCAGCTGATCGACCAGCTGCCCAAGACCCTCGCGAGGAGAACAACGTCAAGACCCCCTCAGGAGCGGCCTCAGCAAGGTGCTCCGAAGGGGCGGAGAATCCAAGGCCAAGCTTGCCTCAGAAGGAGGCAGTGACATAAGCAGTGACGCATTTCGGTGCAAAGGAGGCATCGCAGGCGCAGGTTCCCGAGGAGCGGGACAAAGGTTTCCCCTTTGGTGCAACAAGACCAAAGACCGCAAGGACGACAGGGAGGATGTCACCATCGAGCCCACGACCGCGTCACCGCCTGATCCTTTTGCAGGCGAAGACTACTTTTGTCAGGGTAGGAACATCCTTGTGTTACCACTCAAAAATGGCCGTTGTGGGATCCCTTCCCGCCAAAACATTTCGGGGGAAGAGGACCTTGGCCGCCTATATAAGTAGCTAGGATCCCCATTATGGAGGACAAGTCAAGCAGATCCATAAACTCTGCCACCACGCAAAGGAGCAAGAAGTCTTTCCTCCTGACCCTCCTGAGCTCAGGAACCACTGTCCTAGTTCGTATTCTAGCCCTCCTGAGGCCAATCCACCAAAGCAGGAAGTAGGGTTTTACACCACAAAGTGGCCTGAACCTAGGTAAACTCTTGCGTGCTTCACTTGTTGTTTGCTTGAATCTCTTCACTGGGCGAGGGCAAGACGCTAGGTAGAAGTGAGTGGGTGAGACTCCGTTCATGCCCCTGTGTTCGAACTTCTTGGGTTTGCAGAGCCCGTAATCCGACATTTGGCGCGCCAGGTAGGGGACGTGTCAAGATCTCGCCTCGCTGACGACCTCGTCCCGTTCTCGTCGTCGGCTTCGCTCCACAGCCATGGTGGACACACGCCGAGCTCGTACCGCCAACCGCGCCGCGAACGTCGCTCAAACGGCGCCCGCAGGCAATGGAGCACCGCCCCGGCCAACTCGCCGGTCACCAACGCCGCCACCGACCCAGCCGTCCATGAGCAGCAGGACTCGTCGCTGCCGCTATCCGTGCGGCACGATGGCCGCACGGCGACACCTTCACCCTCATCGGCCGCGGCGTCATCCTCACTGGTCCGCCGCGGGCCAGTCTACCAGCAGCCTGCGCTGTTGATGGCGCGGGAGCTCTTGCGCTACCGCCCGGCAGATGACCTCTACGACGAGTGGCTCCACCGCATCACCGAGCTCGTCAACGCCGCGGGGGAAGAACCTGCACCAACGCACTCCTCCCATCCCCCATCGCCCCTGGCGGGGAACGAAGGCCACGGAGTCCTGGCTCCGCCTCCACTCTACGGCGCCGGCCAGAAGGGCCGGCGTGAGGCTCCATGGTGTGAGCCGCCCCGCAGAGCCCATGCACGCGACGAGGAGAGCTGCCAGGTGATTCCGCATCCTCAGGAAGGGGCTCACGGACCCCTGGCCCGCAGCGCCAAGACCGCGCGCCGCAGGAGGTGGTGGCGCCAGCATCCCAAGAACCAGCACCGCAGGCGCAGGGGGCGCCTGCAGTCATGAGTGTGGCTGGATGTCGTGCCTTAGCTCCTGAGCTACAGTGCCTCGTCTGGCCCGGCAAGTTCAAGCCGGACCTGCCTTCGTGCTACGACGGCACCACTGACCCCACAGATTTGCTCCAACTCTACGAGCTGAGCATCTAGTCGTCCAACGACACTGAGTAGGTCATGGCGAACTGGTTCCCCATGGCTCTCAAGGATGGCGCATGCTCCTGGCTCCTGAACCTCCCCGTGGGATCCATCTCCTCCTAGGGGGAGCTTCGTGGGCGTTTCATCACCAACTTCCAAGGCACCCGCAACCGAGCCCCGGCGGCTGCGGATCTGCGCCACGTGAGACAGCAGCCGGGAGAGACCCTGCAAAAGTACATCCAATGCTTCAACACCATGCGCCTCCGGATCCCCAGGGTCTCGGACGAGGCCATCATCTCGGCATTCTCCGATGGCATCCGCCACGTCAGGATGAGGGAGGAGCTCACCATCCACGAGGACATGTGCACAGCCCTCGAGATGTTCAAGCTCGCGGCAAAGTGCGCCAGGGTGGACGAAGGACGCCTCTCCCTCCAGGAGCTGCCTGAGGTGGAGGCGGACGACAAGAAGACCAAGGCCAAAGAAGCAAAGTGCAAGGGGTCCGTCGTGCTGGCCGCGGAGCTAGAAGTGAAGCGTGACTGCGGCTACGACGACCCCCCCCAGAGATAATCGTCCGTACTGCGTCATCCACAATGTCCACAACCACAACACTAACGACTGCCAGGAGCTCAGGGCGATGCACGGTGGGCGCGTTGGGTAGCGCCCTGAGCGCGACAACCACGGCTACGGCCGTGGAGGAGGCCGAGGTGGAGGACGTTGGGATGGTAGGAACTCGTGCCAAGGGTGGCGCGAACAGCCTCGTGAAGACCAATGGCAGGAGCATCCTCGTGACGCCCCCTGCGCGACCAGCCTCGTGAGGGTCACCCTCAGGGCAATGGAGGCCTGCCTCCGCTGCCACCACCACCAAGAAGGAACGACGACGACCGCCAAGGAGACAGAGCAGGGGGCTTCGAGGAGCCACGTGCAGTCGCATGCATCTTGGGAGGAGCCCATGCTCCAGCTTCCCATCGCATCTTCAAGCAGTTCGCCCGCGAGGTGAACGCCGCGCTTCCCAGGCCCGACGCCGCCCAGAACCTTAGGTGGACCAAGTAGGTCATCGCCTTCGACCCTAAGGACCAGCTCAAGTGCACCGCAGCCCCATGCGCTCTCCCGATGCTCTGCACCCCGACCATCAGCAATGTCGTCGTGACCAAGACCCTCATTGATGGCGGAGCAGGACTCAACGTCCTCTCCATCGAGACCTTTGAGACACTCCAGGTCCCGTACGATCAACTCCACCCGACCAAGCCATTCTACGGAGTCACGGATGGCTCCACGCTCCCGATGGGGCAGGTCCGCCTCCCCGTCACCTTTGGTGACGGCGACAACTATCACACCGAGCTCATCGACTTCGACATCGCCAACATCCACCTCCTGTACAACGCCATCCTTGGGTATCCTGCCCTCGCCAAGTTCATGGCGGCGACCCATCATGGCTACAACGTCCTCAAGATGCCCGGGAGTGGCGGAGTCATCATGATCGCCTCCGATGAGAAGGTAGCGGTGCGTTCCCTGGAGTTCGCCTACCAGACTGCGGCGGTCGAATAATCCGATGAGGATGGAGTCGTCCTCGCCCTACAGACCGCCCCCAAGAAGAAGAAGAACCTGCCCGTCAATGGACCTCAAGACGCGGGGGCTCCTGACGGTTCCGCCTCAGGACTCGCGCCTATCGACGAGGCACCCTCCACCCTCACATAGGGAGGCGCGCCCGACGCCCCTCTCAGGACGGGCTTGGGGGCTCTCCTCTGGAGCATCTTCGGCCTGACCAGTGTCTCGAGGGAGGTGTTCGGGCACCACCCGCGGGCGTGTCTTAGCGCCCGTTTTTGTGAGCCCAGCGTGAATCGCACAGCGCTGGGGGCTCAGGACTTCAACGACCAGGTTACCGAACAACTTCAGTGCGCGAGGCTCATCCGCGGTGGGCGTAACCGCACAATGCCGAGCTCACCTGCTCGCACCCCGAGCGACCACTTCCGCGTCTGCATTGACGTCACGGGTCTCAACCGAGCCGCATCTTTGGAGCCCTTCTGGATGACGACAGTCGGCCGGAGGAGGGCCGTCCCCTGTAGCTACGCCCGCACACTCTTCGGCTTCCGCAACGCAGCTGCCATGTTCCAGCACCTCGCGCGGCAGGCCTTGGGGGCTCAGGAGGCTCAGTGGCAGGCGGTCCGGACGGAGCGAGAAACGGACCCATGTGACCACCGAGAGCCTCCGGAGCCCCTGGGCCTCAGGAGCCTGACGATCTTCAGGAGCGATCTGCATGGCTCGCGTCTTCAACTACCCCAACTCTCCTTCGACAAGTATCAGGTGACGCTTGAGATATCCAATCGAGGGCGCCCCCCGGGCTGCATCATCCTTAGGCTGCTGGGGGCTATCCCCCCGGAGTTGTCTCCTTTTTGTGCATGATCAAGGCTAGTTGCTCCTTCCTATTCGCATTATCTGCATGCTTGGCATTCTCACCGCCACTAAGGTCTAGAGCCCTTCCGAGCCCACTCGCGACCGCCCCATGATTAAGGACTGGCACGGCGTCTATGCTCGGGTCCGTCCTTGCAGCGTCGCTAAACCCAAGGGCTGAGCTCTGTCTCGCGAGCCATTCCTGTGACGTCACCTCCCGTGGTCCTTATTGCCTTGTTCACACATGGGCTAATCGTGGATGGGTAAGTAGGGGCCCATGGCAGGTGCCTTGCTCATGCGGGAACCGCGCGCCAGTTGTTTTTCTTTTGGATTGTTGCATTAGAAGACTGGACACGGCGTCTGTGCTCGGGTCCGTCCCTGCAGCGTCGACAAATCCAGTGGCTGAGCTCTGTCTCGCGAGCCATTCCCATGACGTCACCTCCTGGGGTCGTTGGTGCTGCGGCCTTCTCATCCGATACCCTCTAGAGATGCACTCGGCGCAGGTCGACACAACACCTCTCTTTTCACATTTTGCAGAAGAAGACTCGGGCGCAACCCGCCTCAGGGTAGGGTCTCGTGAGTGATGTGTAAGCTCACGAGAACTTTCTCAGAGTCATTCAGCTCGTCCTGAGGAGGGCCCATATACACCTTGGATGTCCTGTCGTGCAAGCCATGTGTCAGGACGGGGCTGTACACGCCTCGGAGTCTCTCCCGGTGGGAGGCTCCCTCCCATGGTCCAGTGGAAGTGCCATGCTCAGCGCTAGCAGAACCAACTGAGTAGCGGTTATGCCCACGAACTAGTGGAAGCACCAAGCTCCGCGCTGGCCGCTACGACCGAGGCACGGTTATGCCCACACTCCGCGCAAGTGTGGTAGCTCTATGCTCCGCGCTAGTTATAAACCACTGAGGGCGGCCCCCAGTAGTCACACCAACCTTAGGGAGCTTTTCATCTCACGATGCTCACAACTTCTCCTTGGATGGGTGTCGCGAGGGGGGCTAGGCATGGGGGCTATGCTCAGGTCACCCCTAGCAGACGCCCCCCTACCAGGTGCCCAGACACCTGGCCTTCTTGCGCCCCCATCCCAAGCGAAGGCTCATGAGGCAAGGTATGGTGCTCGTTCTCTCTCATGAGAGCCTTTCGTACGTCCAGGGGGACCCTTGGGCATCGCGACCTCATCCCTTGAGTCTAGTTATTACGATAACCCCAGTCACCGGGAGGGCTCAATGGCGATCTTGGTATGCGCGGGGTTGGGCCCTGCCGATGCAGAACGCAAACGGGATCGCTCAAACGTCAAGGGGGACCCCTGGGAGTCTCTCCCGGTGGGAGGCTCCCTCCCATGGTCCAGTGGAAGTGCCATGCTCAGCGCTAGCAGAACCAACTGAGTAGCGGTTATGCCCACGAACTAGTGGAAGCACCAAGCTCCGCGCTGGCCGCTACGACCGAGGCGCGGTTATGCCCACACTCCGCGCAAGTGTGGTAGCTCTATGCTCCGCGCTAGTTATAAACCACTGAGGGCGGCCCCCAGTAGTCACGCCAACCTTAGGGAGCTTTTCATCTCACGATGCTCACAACTTCTCCTTGGATGGGTGTCGCGAGGGGGGCTAGGCATGGGGGCTATGCTCAGGTCACCCCTAGCAGACGCCCCCCTACCAGGTGCCCAGACACCTGGCCTTCTTGCGCCCCCATCCCAAGCGAAGGCTCATGAGGCAAGGTATGGTGCTCGTTCTCTCTCATGAGAGCCTTTCGTACGTCCAGGGGGACCCTTGGGCATCGCGACCTCATCCCTTGAGTCTAGTTATTACGATAACCCCAGTCACCGGGAGGGCTCAATGGCGATCTTGGTATGCGCGGGGTTGGGCCCTGCCGATGCAGAACGCAAACGGGATCGCTCAAACGTCAAGGGGGACCCCTGGGCATCGCGACTGTAACGCCCCGGACACACCCGCCGGTGGTCGTTACTCCTGGCGGGATCTAGACTGGCACGACATATCAATACTAGTCTTTTCTGCGCACTTTGTCCTCACTCGTGCGCACCCGGGAGCAACTTCCCGGTTGGTCACCCATCCTGAAACTACTCCAAGCTGAGCACGCTTAACTTTGGAGTTCTATCCGAATGGGCTCCAGGAAAAGAAGGAATTCCTTATTGATATGAGTAGTCTATCATCCCTAATAAGCCAGGCCATGACATACACCCTCACATAGAGGAATCGACGTCCTCGTCGGGCCACAGGAACGTTCCCTCTTGGCACAACCGTCTGTGCTTCCAGGACAGCACATGTGCCATGCCGTGTGCCACGACGGGTCACAAACGTCATGCACAACATGACTGCAAACTGTCCGCAAACATCCGTGTAACCGCGAGGGTCGGCTCTGATACCAACTTGTAATGCCCCGGACACACCCGCCGGTGGTCGTTACTCCTGGCGGGATCTAGACTGGCCCCACATATCAATACTAGTCTTTTCTGCGCACTTTGTCCTCACTCGTGCGCACCCGGGAGCAACTTCCCGGTCGGTCACCCATCCAGAAACTCCTCCAAGCTGAGCACGCTTAACTTTGGAGTTCTATCCGAATGGGCTGCCGGAAAAGAAGGAATTCCTTATTGATATGAGTAGTCTATCATCCCTAATAAGCCAGGCCATCACAGCGACCCAGGGGCCTCACTAGCCACATAGCTCATCATCCCTTGAGTCTAGTTATTACGATAATCCCGGTCACCCGGAGGGCTCAATGGCGATCAAGGTATGCGCGGGGTTGGGCCCTACCGACGCAGAGCACCTAAGCAAACATGAAAGGAAGGAAGCACGGAAATCATTAAGTTATTACAATAATACCAAGTTCTTCAAATTCCAACAAAGTTCTTATGCCTCCACGAGGCACTCGCACTTCTCTCTCTGGACAGGAGCAGATCAGGCATCACCAAGCGCATCGTCACCAGTCTCCGCCTCCTCGGCCGCAGTAGCAGTGGCCTGGAGGAACGCCTCCACCAGCTCCGTGACCTTCACCCCCAGGGCCTCACCAGCCGCGCCCTCTATGCTCGTGGTCACGGGCTCGGACAGCGAGGCCAGGTTAAGAGCGGGGTCACGAAGACTTAGGTGGCCGCACACCTGCGTCAGGACGAAGGTAAGGAGCGTGCGGCTTTCGACGTCTGCTAACTGGCTAATTGCGGCCGCAACCTCGTGCAGGGACTTCACAAGCGCGACAAGGAGCCCGGCGGGGCCTTCCTCCGGGGCGGCCAGCGGCTTCTTGAACCCTTCCCCGTAGGCGGCCTGCAGTGCCATATGGGCCTCGAGATCCAAGGCGGCGAGGGCCTCGCGACTCACTGCTGCCGAGGCCGCAAGGGCGTCTTCCTTGTTGCGCACAGCTTGGGCCGCCTTGGCCTGCTTAGCCTCAACCTTCAACTTCTGCAGGCTCGCACAGTCAGCAAGCTGCTCGTGCTGTAGCCAGGACGTCTTAGCCTTCTGCGCCTCGAGCTCCTTCCCCAACTTCTCGAGCTCCAGGGCGCGCCTAGTGCCTTCCTCGCGAAGGGCCTCCAGCTCGCTCTCCGCCTCGAGGCAGCGCTTCTTGAAGGACACAGCGTCGGCTCGCGCAGCGTCACATGCCAGCGTGGCTGCCGCAGCTTACTCTCGATCCTCGGCATCGATCGCTGAGGCCTGGTTCCAGGAGGCCCGTGCGGACCCTTCTGCCAGGAGCCACCCGGAGATCATCCCCAGGCGTCCCTCCATCACGCGGCCATCACCACCCTGAAGTTCGATATGAAGCCGACCCAGCGCGGCGGAGGCAGCCTCCAAGGTCTCAGGGCCAGGCTGCGCCGGCTGGCGCACGGGCGCTGACAAGATCGGCTGCTCGACCAGGGCCTCGGAAGCTCCGGCCCCCCTCGCTGAAGTAGCCGGAGCAGGAGCTGCCGCGACCTCGCAAACAGTGAGGACGCCCTCAAGCGATGCCACTGCCGCATGCCCGGCGGCCCAGTTGGCCGAGACACCCAGAGTCGTGGCACCCCTCTCCGCGGCCACATCAGCAGCAGGAGGAGCCGGGCACCGCGACGCGACCTCCCCCGTCGCCTTCTTCATCACGCCACCCAGGCTGCTGCATCAGGAGAAGCGCGTCAGGGACACAACAACTAAGGATAATAGGAGATTGTGCACTTACTCGTCGGAGGCGAGGCGCGCCCTCCTCTTCACCAGCAGGTCAGCCGCAGCCGTTGATGCTATGGGCGTGCCGGTGGACGGATCTTGGCGAGGCGCGATGCCACAGTCCTAGGCGCAGCCGCGGTCACCAGTTTCGTTGGCACAACACTCCTCGGCGGGGTCACCACATTGCTTCCCCCGGATGGAGCGCATCCGGACCATCGTGGAGTGGTCGCCTGGGGCCGTCCAGCGGCACCTACGCCTGACGCCACTGCTCCAGCGAACGCCTCGGAGGAGTCCCCCTCGTCAACCCGGTCCTCGTCGTCAAGGGTCTCCTCCGAGTTCCCCTCGTCGCTCCCATCGTTGGCGCCGGAAGACACGTCAACCGTAGGCGGAGCATCCACGGGCGCCCCAAAACCTGACATGGCCCCCAATAGCTCGACCTTATCAGGGCGGCTGTACAGCGGCAGGTGGGCCCCGAAGAGGTCCTCAGGGACCGTCCCTAGGAGAGTAACAGAGGCGAAGTCCAGATCTGCCACGGCCTGCGCCCCCGAGCGCAGCCGGAGCCTGTCGTCATCACCCATCAACTCCCACAGGGGGCGTGAGTGTGCCTGCAGCGACGCCAGACGCTGCCTCAAGAACTCCTTCACGATCTGGGCCCCTTCAAGCCTCAAACCTAGGTCGGCTTTAATCCTTGCCAGGACAGGCCCGACAAGGGGGTCGGTGAGCTTCGCGTAGCTCCAGCCGGCGCGTTTCATCGGACGGGCGGTAGGAAGCACCAGCAGTGGATGAACGCGCTGGGCGTCCAGATAGACCCACCTCTTCCGATGAGAGTCTCTCTTCTTCCCGGCTGTCATCAGTCGGCAGCCCTGGCACTGGAAGACGAAGGAGACACAGCCCGAGCATGGACCCTCGTTGTACCGACGCATGGAGAAGAAGTGGCAGAAGAGGGCGACGGTCGGCCTCACCCCCACGAGCGCCTCGCAGTAAAAGGCAATGCGCGACATGACAAAGATGGAGCGAGGCTGGATGTGGAGAGCGTGCACCTGGTAATGTTCCAGGATGGTGTAGAAGAACTCTGAGAAGGGCGGCACGAGCCCGACGGGGATGCTGTGAAGGAAGAAGGGGTAGCAGGACTTCGGCAAGATCCGCGTCGCGGTGGATCCGGCCCAAATCCCCGTCGGGCCATGTTCGTTGTGGACGCTCGACAAGAAAGGCTAGACCTCTGAGTAGTCCTCCTCCTTTGTGATGGAGGACTCCTCGAGTGCCGCCTCAAGGGAAGAAGCGGATCCGGGCGCCGGCGCGGTACCTTGCTCTTCTTCGCCATTGTTGAACGTGCCGGAGGACACATGCGATTTAGGAAGGCGAGAGGCGTAGGAGGAGGAGATCTGAGCAGGAAGGAAGGGAAGCGATAACTCCCCTGCAGCTGAGACGGCCCCTTTTTATCAAACTTCACAGTTGCCGAGACTGCGTGGGAAGCGGGGTCGCCCATGTCCCATCCAACCGTCACACGCCAGCCTGGCCCGCAGCCTTTTTGGGGCCCAAGATGCTTCGTCCTCGGCTAATGTTTCTCCTTGAAGCCAAATCCGCGCGCGCCTTGGGCCCAGTGGCTACTGTCGGCGTACTGGAAACCAGGGTACCCAAACTTGCCTGTCTGCGGGCTGCGACACGCTCCTACCATGGCCTGGTATGGCCCAGCTGATGGACCAGCTGCCCAAGACCCTCGCGAGGGGGCCAGACCTCGCGTGCAGAACAATGTTAAGACCACCTCAGGAGCGGCCTCGACAAAGTGCTCCGGAGGGGTAGAGAATCCAAGGACAAGCTTGCCTCGGGAGGAGGCAGTGACGTAGGCAGTGACGCACCGCACCAGCAGGCCCCAGCGCCCGCCAGCGGTGCAGTTGCCATTTCAGTGCAAAGGAGGCAGCGCAGGCGCAGGTTTCCGAGGAGCGGGACAAAGGTTTCCCCTTTGGTGCAACAAGACCGAAGACCGCAAGGACGACACGGAGGATCTCACCACCGAGCCCACCACCGTGTCACCGCCTGATCCTTTTGCAGGCGAAGACTACTTTTGTCAGGGTAGGAACGTCCTTGTGTTCCACCTCAAAAATGGTCGTTGTGGGATCCCTTCCCGCCAAAACATTTCGTGGGAAGAGGACCCTGGCCACCTATATAAGTAGCTAGGATCCCCACTATGGAGGACAAGTCAAGCAGATCCATAAACTCTGCCACCACGCAAAGGAGCAAGAACTCTTGACTCCCGACCCTCCTGAGCTCTCCTCCTGAGCTCAGGAACCACTGTACTAGTTCATATTCTAGCCATCGTGAGGCCAATCAACCAAAGCCGGAAGTAGGGTTTTACACCACAAGGTGGCCTGAACCTGGATAAACTCTTGCGTGCTTCACTTGTTGTTTGCTTGAATCTCTGCACCGGGCGAGGGCGAGACGCTAGGTAGACGTGAGTGGGAGAGATCTTCCTTCACGCCCTTGTGTTCGAACTTCTTGGGTTTGCGGAGCCCGTAATCAGACAGGTTCATCGTATCCCATAGAGGAATCGATGCTAATCCAGCTAAAATTCGGGCCTTGTCAGAGCTCAAAATGCTAACCGACCTCAAACAAGTGCAAAAACTAGCAGGCTGCTTAGCGGCCTTAAGCCGCTTCATCTCCAGGATAGGAGAAAAAGCATTGCCACTTTATAGATTGCTACGACGCACTGATAATTTTGAATGGACGGACGCGGCCACACCTGGATTGGAAGAAATAAAAACTCTACTAGCGAGCAACCCAATCCTAGCCGCTCCCGATCTTGGCGAACCAATGTTGTTGTATATATCTGACACTCACCACGTAGTGAGTGCTGTACCCGTCGTCGAATGAGCCGAAGAGGGACATAAATTCCCCGTTCAAAAACCCGTATACTATGTATTCGAGGTTCTAACAAGGTGCAAATCACGGTACCCCCACTATCAGAAAATTGCATATGCGGTCTTCATGTCATCTCAGAAACTTCGACACTACTTTCAAGATTGTTCGATATTATTGACAATAAAGACGCCACTAGACGCATAGCCAAATGGCCATCGAGCTCTTACCCTTCGAAATATCTTATAAGCCACGCTGGACTATTAAATCCCAGGTGTTGGCTGACTTTGTTGCAGAATGGACCAAAGCCGAACTCCCTAAAGAGTACGGCTCATATTCCCACTGGACAATGTACTTTGACGGTTCTAAAATGCTAGCCGGATTGGGGGCCGGCGTAATATTGATATCTCCAACTGGGGATACAGTCCGATACGTTCTACAAATTATGTACACGGACTCGAACAATGCGGCCGAATATGAGGCCCTATTGCATGGTCTCCGCCTAGCTGTATGCATGGGCATACAACGCCTCGAGGTACGCGGAGACTCAAACCTCGTTATCTCCCAAATAAACAGATATTTTGATGCGAATGATTCAAAAATGGCAGGTTATCGCAATGCTATATTGAAAATATCGGCTAGATTTGAGGGGTTGGAATTCCATCACGTAGCCCAGTATAATAACCAGGCCGCTGACGTACTCACTCGTATGGGCGCTAAACATGACCCCGTCCCGCCTAACACCTTCGTGGAAAGGCTATTTAAGCCATTAGTAACATGGTAGGACGCGGGCGGCGATACGAATTCGGACCCGAACACACCCCTGGCCGAACTTAACCCAGACGTCATCGGAGACCCAGACATGGAGATAACTTCTTCGGCTCATGAGATCATGGCTGTCATAGCCTCCTGGACAGAGCCCTTCCTAGCTTACCTTAAAAGGCAGGAAGTCACCGATTACCAAAGTGAGGCCCGACGCATAGTCTGGCGTTCTAAAGCCTACAAAGTTCACGAAGGTGAACTATATAAGAAAAGCACTACTGGTGTTCTAGAAAGGTGCATCTCCGAAGAGGAGGTTTGGCAAATTCTCACTGAAATACACACTGGAATGGGCGGCCACCATGTCGCAGCCCGGGCGCTCATAGGCAAAGCTTTCGAGCTGGCTTTTTCTGGCCCACTGCCCGAGCAGATGCCCAGACCTTAGTCCAACACTACGTTGGCTGCCAACTCTTTGCAAATGAAAGTCACATGCCTCTGACCGCATTGAGAACTATCCCTATTACTTGGCCTTTTGCGGTCTGGGGGCTCAACATGGTCGGACCTCTTAAAGGGGGAAGCCATAAAAAGAAATACTTGCTGGTGATGGTCGATAAATTCACTAAATGGATAGTAGCCAAGCAAGTAAAAACTGTTGAGGCTGGGCCAGTGATATATTTTATATCCGGTGTAGTACACCGTTATGGTGTCCCACACGGTATTATCACAGATAATGGTACCAACTTTACAGCTGACGAGGTAAAAAATTGGTGCGCAAAGTTAGGTTTTAAACTTGATTATGCTTCTGTGTACCATCCTCAAACAAACGATCAACACGAAAGAGCCAATGGTCTGATAATGAGCGGCATTTAACCCCGACTGGTGCGCTCCCTACAGGAGTCTGATAAACACTGGGCCGAAGAACTTGACTCCGTACTCTGGGGGCTGCGGACCACACCTAATTGGATGACCGGATACACACCTTTGTTCATGATGTACGGCGCGCAGGCTGTTCTCTGCCCTGTGACATTATTCATGACTCACCTCGAGTGCGGATGTATGAGGAGTGAGAAGCCAAGCTAGATCGGCAGGATGACCTAGATGGACTTGAAGAGGAGCGCGATACGGCGCAAGCCCGTTCCACATTTTGTCAACAACAGGCTGGGCGATACCAGAGTAGAGAAGTGCGGGCCAAGACATACAACGTCTGCAAACTCGTTTTACGCCTCCTGGAGAAGAAGAAGGACAAGCTCAAACCAAAATGGGAGGGGCCCTTCATTATTGACGATGTACTCACCGGTGGAGCCTATCGCCTTCGGAATGCACAAGACAACCGCCTTGAGCCGAACCCGTGGAACGCTGCCAGGCTCCAAAGATTGTATGGATAGTTTGGTAGCATTTTTTTCCTCCTTTTAAGTTAGGTCTTATCTCTTATCTTTTATTTTTCTCCTTCTCCTCTTTTTTACCTTTTATCTTATTGGTAAGTATTCGTATCACCCGAACTACCACAAGATAAGTACATCTTTGAATGTATCTACTTCAAATATACTTGGAGGCTTCTTTGACAAAGCCCACTACCAAAAAAGCTTCTTGCTTAAAATGTTATCTATTTTTTACAGTCCTTCCTTGCCATTATATGCACCAATATGACTTAAGTTCTGGCCAAGCTGGCTTGCCTGGCTCCTATGCTTACCCATACGTTTCCGATTGTTCAGCTAGGGCATAAAGGGAGCACCTCTGCGAGTTACAACCGGGTAATCCAGACATGTACCTATGACTGGGAGAAGCCAAAAGCAAGCGCTCTTAAGGGAATCATCGGTCGGCGGATACATGACATATCGCTTTTAACGCATATATTTTAAACTACCACAGGGTATGGCATCCTACAATCCTTTTTTCACATGATTAAAAGCCTAGGCCTGCATATGTATGCCCGATGGCCCAGGGAAAGGAACTGTCGGATTCAGGACTCCGCAAAACCCGATAAGTTCAAACACAGGGGCGTGAACGAAGATCTCTCCCACTCACGTCTACCTAGCGCCTCGCTCTTGTCTCGGTGGAAGGATTCAAGAAAACAATAGACGGAACACATAAGAGTTTATCCAGGTTTGGGCCACCTTGTGGTGTAAGACCCTACTTCCTGCTTTGGTGGATTAGCCTCGGGCGAGCAGGGATATGAGCTAGTACAATGGTTCCTGAGCTCAGGAGGCGAGCTCACGAGGGTCAGGAGGCAAGTGTTCTTGCTCCTTGCGTGGTGGAAGAGTGTATGAGTTGATCCCTCCACAGTGGGAATCCTAGCTACTTATATAGGCGGCCACGGCCCTCTTCCCCTGAAATGTTTAGGCGGGAAGGGATCCCACAACGGCCATTTTTGAGTTGGAACACAAGGACGTTCTTATCCTGACAAAAGTGGTCTTCGCCTGCAAGAGGATCAGGCGGTGACACGGTGGTCGGATCGATGGTGACATCCTCCTTGTCGTCCTTGCGGTCTTCGGTCTTGTTGCACCAAAGGGGAAACCTTTGCCCCGCTCCTTGGGAACCAACGGCTGCGCTGTCCCCTTTGCACCGAAATGGCAACTGCGTCGCTGGCGGACGCTGGCACCCGCTGGCGCGGTGCGTCATTGCTGACATCACTGCCTCCTCCTGAGGCAGGTTTGGCGTTGGATTCTCGGCCCCTCCGGAGTACCTTGCTGAGGACGCTCCCGAGGAGGTCTTGACGTCGTTCTCCTCGCGAGGGTCTTGGACAGCTGGTTGATCAGCTGGGCCGTACCAGGCCCTTGCAGGAGCGCGTCACGGCCCGCAGACAGGCAAGTCTGGGTACCCTGGTTCCCAGGACGCCGACAGTAGCCCCCGGGCCCAAGGCGCGCGCGGAGTTGGCTTCAGCGCGAAGCCTTAGTCGAGGTCGAAGCGTCGCGGCCCGAAAAAGGCTGCGGGCCAAGCTGGCGCGTGACATTTGGATGGGAGACGAGCGACCCCGCTCCCCACACCGTCTCAGCAATCGTGCATCTTGACAAAAGGGGGCCTTCTCCGCTGGGGGAGTTATCGCCCTCTTTCCTTCCTGCTCAGACTCCTTCCCCTTACGCCTCCTGCCTTCCTGCGTCCTTCGGCTCCCTCGACCATGGCGAAGAGGAACAAGAGCGCCACGCCGGTGTCTGGATCTGCTTCTTCCCTTGATGCGGCGCTTGAGGAGTCCTCCATTACCAGGGAGGAGGACTACTCAGAGGTCCAACCTTTCCTGTCGAGCACCCATAATGATCACGGCCCGACGCGGATCTGGGTCGGATCCACCATGGCGTGGACCTTGTCGAAGTCATGCTTCCCTTCTTCCTCCACAGCATCTCCATGGGGCTCGGACCCCCCCTTCTCCGAGTTCTTCTATGCCATCCTGGAACATTACCAGGTGCACGCTCTCCACATCTAGCCTCGCTCCATTTTCGTCCTCTCTCTCTTCGCCTTTTACTGTGAGGGGCTCGTGGGGGTGAGGCCGACTGTCGCCCTCTTCCGCCACTTCTTCTCCATGCGCCGGTACGATGATGGCCCCTACTCGGGCTGCGTTTCCTTTGTCTTCCAGCGCCAGGGCTGTCGACTAATGACGGACGAGAAGAAGATAGAGTCCCACCGAGAGAGGTGGGTCTACCTGGACGCCCAGCGCGTCCATCCTATGCTGGCGCTGCCTACTGGCTGTCCGAAAAAGCACGCTGGCTGGAGCCACCCGAAGCTCACCAACCCCCTTGACAGGCCTGTCCTGGCAAAGACTCAGGCCGACCTGAGCTCGAAGCTTGAAGGGGGCCAGATCGTGAAGGAGTTCTTGAGGCAACGTCTAGCTCCGCTGCAGGCTCACTCGCGCCCCATGTGGGAGCTGATGGGCGACGACAACAGGCTCCGGCTGCACCCAGGGGTGCTGGCCAAGAACGATCTGGACTTCACCTCCAAAACTCTCTTCGGGATGGTTCCGGAGGATCTCCCCGGGGCCTACCTGCCGCTATACAGCCGCCCTGACAAGGCCGAGCTGTTGAAGGCTGTGCCGGATTTTGGTGCGCCTGCGGGCGCTCCGCCCATGTTCGACGTGTCTTCTGTTGCTGACGACGAGAGCAATGAGGGGGGCTCGGAGGATACCCTAGACGACGAGGGGGACTCCTTCGAGGTGTTCTCCGGAGCAATGACGCCAGACGCAGGTGCTGCCGGACGGTCCCAGGCGAACACTCCACGTCGATCCGGACGCGCTGCGTCCGGGGGAATCAAGGTGGCGACTCCGCTGAAGAGTACCATGCCAGCGAACCTGGCGACCATGGCCGCGACCAGGACTGTGGCCTCACGCCTCGCTCAGGCCCGGGCTATCGACGCGCCCAGGGCGCTATCGGCTGCTGGTGAAGAGAAGGGTGCGCCTCGCCTCCGATGAGTAAGTGTGCAGTTTCTCAATCATCCTTAGCTGTCTTGTCCCTGATGCGCTCTCCCTGATGTTGTAGCCTGGGAGGTGTGATGAAGAAGGCAAAGGGGAAGGTCACGCTGCAATGCCCTGCTCCTTCGGCTGCTGATGCGACCTAGGGGAAGGATGTCGTGGTGCTGGGTGCCCCGGTCGACTGGGCCACCGAGCGTGCGGCGATGGTGTCGCCCGAAGACGTCCCTGTCTTCGGCGAGGTTGCGGAGTTGGCTTCTGCTACGGCTGCTCTGGCGAGGAAGGCCGGAGCCCCCAAGTCCCTGGTCGAGCAATCGGTCTTGCTGATGCATGTGCGCCAGCCGGCGCAGCCTGGCCCTGAGACCTTGGAGGCTGCCTCCGCCGCGCTGGGTCGTCTTCGCGTCGATCTGCAAGATGGAGACGGCCACGTGACAGATGGGCGCATGGGGCTAATCCGCGGGTGGCTCCTGGCAGACGAGTGTGCGCGGACCTCCTGGGATCATGCCTCGGCGGTTGCTGCCAAAGGTCGAGAGGAAGCTGCGGCGGCCACACTGGCTCGTGATGCCATGCGAGCCGACACCGCGTCCTTCGAGAAGCGCTAACTTCAGGCGGAGGGCGAGCTGGGGTCCCTCCGCGAGGAAGGCATCGGGCGCGCCGTGGAGCTCAAGAGGTTGGAGAAGGAGCTCGAGGCGCAGAAGACTGAGACGTCCCGGCTGCAACATGAGCAGCTTGCTGACTGCACGGCCATGGAGAAGCTGAAGGTTGAAGTTAAGCAGGCCAGGGCGACCCAAGTCGCTCGCGACCAGGAGGAAGCCCTTGCGGCCTCGGCAGCGGTGAGTCCCGAGGCCCTTGTCGCCTTTGACCTTGAGGCCTGCAAGGCGCTGCATGCCGCCTACGGGGAAGGGTTCAAGGAGCTGCTGGCCGTCCCAGAGGGAGGCCCCGCCGGGCTCCTCGTTGCGCTCATGGAATCCCTGCGCAATGTTACGGCCGCAATTGGCCAGTTAGCCTACGTCAAGAGCCATACGCTGTTTACCTTGGTCCTGAAGCAGGTGTGCAGCCACCTAAGTCTTCGCGACCCTACCCTTGACCTGGCCTCGCTGTCCGGGCCCATGACCGAAGTCATGGAGGACACGGCTGCCGAGGCCCTGAGGGTGAAGGTCACATCATAGGTGGAGGCGTTCCTCCAGGCTACTGCTACCGCAGCCGAGGAGGTGGAGACTGGTGACGACGCGCTTGGCAATGCCTGATATGTTCCTATTTAGTGAGAGAAGTGTGAGTGCCTCGAGGAGGCATAAGAACTTTGATTGAATTTGAAAAACTTGGCATTATTGTAATAGCTAGATGATTTCCATGCTTCCTTCCTTTCATGTTTGCTTGGGTGCTCTGCATCGTCAGGGCCCAACCCCGCGCATACCTCGACCGCCATTGACCCCTCCGGATGACCGGGGTTACCATAGTAACTAGACTCGCCATTGAGCCCTCCGGATGACCAGGGTTACCGTGGTAACTAGACTCGCCATTGATCCCTCCAGATGACCAGGGTTATCGTGGTAACTAGACTCAAGGGATGAGGGGCTAGGTGGCTAGTGAGGCCCTTCGGTTGCGATGCCCAAGGGTCCCCCTTGTTGTTCAAGCGATCCCATTTTCGTTCTGCGTCGGCAGGGCCCAACCCCGCGCATACCTCGATCGCCACTGAGCGCTCCGGATGACCGGGGTTATCGTCATAACTAGACTCAAGGGATGAGGGGCTACGTGGCCAGTTAGGCCCCTAGGTCGCGATGCCCAGGGGTCCCCCTTGACGTACGAACGGATCTCATGAAGGAGAACGAGCACCATACCTTTCCCAGGAGCCTTCGCCTGGGATGGGGGCACGAGAAGGCCAGGTGTCTGGGCACCTGGTGGGGTGGTGTCTGCCAGGCGTGGCCTGAGCATAGCCCCCGTGCCTAGCCCCCCTCGCAACACCCATCCAAGGAGAAGTTGTGAGCATCGTGAGCTGAAAAGCTCCCTGAGGTTGGTGCGACCACTGGGGGTCACCCTCAGTTGTTTATAACTAGCGCTGAGCATAGAGCTACCACACTTGCGTGGAGTGTGGGCATAACCGCGCCTCGGTCATAGTAGGCAGCGCGGAGCTTGGTGCTTCCACTGGTTTGTGGGCATAACCGCTCCTCGGTTGGATCTGCCAGCGCAGAGCTTGGTACTCCCACTGGACCATGGGAGGGAGCCTCCCACCGGGAGAGAATCTGGGGCATGTACAGCCCCGTCCTGACACGTGGCTTACGCGGTAGGACAGCCAAGGTGTATATGGGCCCTCCTCAGGACGAGTTGAACGACTCTGAGGAAGTTCTCATGAGCTTACGCATCACTCACGAGACCCTACCCTGAGGCGGGTTGCGCCTGAGTCTTCTTCGGCAAAAAGTGAAAACAGAGATGTTGTGTCGACCTGCACTGAGTGCATCTCTAGAGGGTATCGCATGAGAAAGCCGGTGCACCAGCGACCCCAGGATGTGACGTCATGGGAAAGGCTCGCGAGACAGAGCTCAGCCACTGGATTTGTCGATGCTGCAGGGACCGACCCGAGCACAGACGTCGTGTCCAGTCTTCTCATGCAACGATCCAAAAGAAAAACAACTGGCGCGCGGTTCCCGCGTGAGCGGGGCACCTACCACGGGCCCCTACTTACCCATCCACGATTAGCCCATGCGAGAACAAGGCACCAAGGACCATGGGAGGTGACATCACGGGAATGGCTCGTGAGACAGAGCTGAGCCCTTGGGTTTATCGACGCTACAGGGACGGACCCGAGCACAGACGCCGTGCCAGTCCTTAATCATGGGGCTGTCGCGAGTGGGCTCACAAGGGCTCATGACCTTAGTGGCGGTAAGCACGCCGAGCATGTAGATAATGCGAATGGAAAGAAACATCTAGCCTTGATCATGCAAAAAGGGAGATAACCGCGGAGGAACAGCCCCCAGCGGTCCGAGGATGATGCAGCCCGAGAGGCGCCCTCGTTTGGGTACCTGAAGTGTCACCTGATACTTGTCGAAGGAGAGTTGGGGTAGCTGAAGACGTGAGGCGGGCCCTCCTCCAGCCGATCGTCGTCGGCCAAAGGGCTCCTGAGAGGCGGCTCGGTTGAGACCCGGGATGTCGACGCAGACACGGAAGCGGTCGCTTGGGCTGCGAGCAGGTGAACTTGGGGTTGTGCGGTTACGCCCGCCGCGGATGAGTCTTGCGTACTGAAGTTGCTCGGTAACTTCGTTGATGAAGTCCTGAGCCCCCAGCGTTGAATGGCTCACGCTGGGCTCACAAAAACGCGCGTCAAGACACGCTTGCAGGTGGTGCTAGAACACCTCCCATGAGACGCCCGTCAGCCCGGAGACACTCCAGAGGAGAGCCTCCGAGCCCGTCACGAGAGGGCCGTCGAGCGCGCCTCCCTATGCGAGGGTGGAGGCGTTGCCGTGCGATCGTCCCACCGCATGGACAGTGGCAGCGACGAGTCCTACTGCTCGTGGATGGCCGGGTCTGTGGCGGCGTTGGCGACCGGTGAGTTGGGGCGGAGCGGTGCACCATTGATCGCAGGCGCGATATGAGCGACATTCGCAGCGCGGCGGGCGGCGCGAGCTCGGCGTGTGTCCACCATGGCTGTTGGGCAGAGTCGACGACGAGAACGCGACGAGGTGTTCGGAGAGGCGAGATTTCGACACGCCCCCTACCTGGCGCGCCAAATGTCTGATTCAGTGCTCCGCAAAACCTGATAAGTTTGAACACAGGGGCGTGAACGAAGATCTCTCCCACTCACGTCTACCTAGCGCCTCGCTCTCGTCTCTGTGGAAGGATTCAAGCAAACAACAGACAGAACACACAAGAGTTTATCCAAGTTCAGGCCACCTTGTGTTGTAAGACCCTACTTCTTGCTTTGGTGGATTAGCCTCGGGCGAGCGGGGATATGAGCTAGTACAATGGTTCCTGAGCTCAGGAGGCGAGCTCAGGAGGGTCAGGAGGCAAGTGTTCTTGCTCCGTGCGTGGTGGAAAAGTGTATGAGTTGATCCCTCCATAGTGGTAATCCTAGCTACTTATATAGGCGGCCACGGTCCTCTTCCCCCGAAATGTTTAGGCGGGAAGGGATCCCACAACGGCCATTTTTGAGCGGGAACACAAGGACGTTCTTATCCTGACAAAAGTGGTCTTCGCCTGCCAGAGGATCAGGCGGTGACAAGGTGGTGGGATTGATGGTGACATCCTCCTTGTCGTCCTTGCGGTCTTCGGTCTTGTTGCACCAAAGGGGAAACCTTTGCCCCGCTCTTTGGGAACCAATGGTTGCGCTGTCCCCTTTGCACCGAAATGGCAACTGCACCGCTGGCGGATGCTGGCACCCGCTGGCGCGGTGCATCACTGCTGACATCACTGCCTCCTCCTGAGGCAGGCTTGGCCTTGGATTCTCCGCCCCTCCGGAGCACCTTGCTGAGGCCGCTCCCGAGGAGTTCTTGACGTCGTTCTCCTCGCGAGGCTTAGCCCCCTCGCGAGGGTCTTGGACAGCTGGTCAATCAGCTGGGCCGTACCAGGCCGCTTGCAGGAGCACGTCGTAGCCCGCAGACAGGCAAGTCTGGGTACCCTAGTTCGTAGGACGCCGACAGGAACCCCTAATGGAACTATTTTCTTTGGAAGATGTTTCTTACGTTAAACAGTAATATTACATAACTCCCCGAAAACATTTTGTCTGTTCAGGCAATTATGGCCGGATTGCCTGGTTTCCGAACATATCATGTGTTCACCACAGATATAGTATTCGGAAACACTCCAGCCTTTGGGTTTATGGAGGTTAAAGAAGAAGGTCGGCCATGAAAACCTTTTTATAATTTTGGCCAGAAATAAGTTGGATGGTAAAAGTACATTGATACATAGAATCAAACGACTACTCTTTCTCTATTCCCTCTATAAGGTTGTCTAGTCTACAGTCCCGTTGGGAAAAATTGGAAGTTGTTTCTACTTGGTCATATACCAAGTTCAAGGGAATTTCTTGCCCATCGGATCCTCGAGGTCCCACGCAGGCCATATGATTCGGATCAAGACGGGTGTAGCATGTTTTCACCATGGCCCAGGCTTCTCGGGCACCCATGCGGCATGTTGACTTTGAACAAGTCGGCCAAGTCATCCATAGTTTCTGGAGGGGAATCGCCCGGCCATAAAGCCTTGGCCATATTCTTCATGGCCTTCTGAGCTCGCTCATGGACCTGGAAATCTCTTGCATCACGTCACCCTCAAAACCGGACACTTCCCTTTCGGGCTGCCCAGTTAACAAACTTGCAGGAAAAGTTTTATGACAAACTTTCAAAATAAGGGACTATAAGGAGATCTAGGTACAAGGGACATACTGAACATGCCACCTTTTAGCCTCTGGTTCTCTTCCAAGGCACTTGAGAGTTGGGCTCTTATGTCCTTTAGCTCCTGTTCCAGCCTAACATTTTTATCCCATGCTTGGTTTCTTTTATCTATGGCTTGCGTCAATACGCGCTTACCAATAGTTGTTTCCACTTCGGCAAATTTTTTGTCTGCCAAAGCAGCCCTTAGCTCCCTCTCCATTTGGTCGGCCCTGTTGTTGTATTACAATTCGTATGTACTTAACGACTCAGTGATTAGCACAAATATCATATTGTCCGGACACCATTGTTCTTACCACCAGCATCCTCTCCGGACTTCTTTGAATTTTCTAATTCGGTGGTGATAGTCGTTAGCTGGGTTCGGCACTCTTCCAGCTCTTTGGATAAAACACAATGATCCGCAAATCAGTTGTACCAACCGCTTTAAGTCTCGGGGGCTACTGGCATGGGATCATCAAAATGTACACTTACCCACATATTTTTTGAAAGCCGATGAGTGGCTCCAGCGAGTCCGTCTTGAGAGCTGAGGGTGTTAAACGCCTCATCAGAAAAGTCTGGGTCACGCATGGCTGCTTTCCGCCGCCGGTGAACCATAGCAACCTCCACTTCGGAATTAGTAACTGACATTACATCCAAATCCTCTTGGAGGGGACAATACGGCACTAAATTTGCATTAACCCTTGATGGGCCGGATGCTGGATTGAATGGAACTTGATCTGCAAAAATTCCGGAAATAGTCCGGCGTGTGTTCCTCCTAAAAGGAAAAACAAAGCGGAAAGTTGTAATACTGACTTCACCACCCAGCGTGTATCAAAAAAAGCATACCTCTTTGAAGGTTCGCTAGTGTTCTCGGTCCTCTTGCTCTTCAAGGCCTCACCCGATGCAGGCGTCGCCCTCTGGGATGACGGTCTTCGCACAGTTCGGCGTGACGAGCGCCGCCCCTTTTGAGCATGGAAAAGTGCGGTGGCTAAGGCGCACTTGGAATCTTATCTTTGATGAGATATGTCCTGGGTACTTACGTGGGAAGAAGGAATGAAGCCAAGGTAATCGGCTACAATAGCCACCATTGTGCCCTCATGGTAGACTTGATAGAAGACTCCATCTTCTAGCTCTATGCCTATGTCCGAATCTTCATCATATCCAGGGCCCACATTTTGGAATCGGTCCTCTCGCTGTGTGGCGGGACTATTAATCCCCTCGATCACCTTCCTCCACTCCTATTGGGAAAAACCAAATTCAGTTCGTTCAATACATCATGACAAAGAAAAATGGGCGAATATAGCGGTCACGAGAGAGATTTACCCAGTCAAGAGGACTGTACATAGAAAAACCCTCCCGGCACTTCAAACGAAGGAAGTCTTGCTTCTCTCCGTTATAAATACCTTCCAGGAAGACGGCTAGAGCGGCAGGGTCGTCCGAACCAGGGCATAAGCAGTGTGAGGCATCATTCAGGCCAGTATAATTCCATATTGGAAATCCTCTAGATTGGAGCGGCTGCACTCATTGCTTTATTGAAATAGCCATTACTTCAATTATAGACAACCCCGAACTAGCGAGCAATTTGATCTTGCCGGCCAGTTTGCTAACCTCCGCTCTCTCTTTTTCGAGGGACTGCGGGGACACCGGTTGAAAAGCTTCTTTGGCTGGGCGTTGGAATATTTATGGAGGCCTTGCCGAACTGGATCTGGCAGGGCAACATCCTCAGTATAAAACCACTCTGAGGCCACTCTTCGGATGCCTTCTTTGGAGTACCGGGCAGATAGCCTGTCCCTGCTATGTGCCATACTTCGGCGCCCCCAACCTCAAATATAGATCCCTTTTCCGAGTGAGGGACAAGGCAGAAGAACTTCTGCCATAGCTCAAAATAAGGCTCGCAGCCCAGAAATAGTTCGAATAAAGCGACGAATCCCGCAATATGCAGGATAGACCCCAGCGTGAGATCGTGCAATTGAAGACCATAGAACTCCAGGAGTCCCCTAAGGAAGGGGTGGACGGGGAAACCTACACCTTTTACAAGGAAAGGGACAAAACATACCTACACTCCATCGGAGGGGTTGGGAAAGCTGTCGGCCAGGTCATGATTGTCGATGGAAGTTAGTCCGGCCCGGACGAGGACTAGATCCTCGGGAGGGAGATATCCCTGCGCTTGAAGTGTTCTCAGGTGCGCATGCGATACAGAGCAACTTTTCCAATCACCTGCTCGAGGGCCGTGAGGGCGCAAGGAAGAGCTTGGGGCGCTGGCCATGTTTGAGGATTTTTTGCAGGCATTAGGGTTTCTTCCACGTGGAATGGAATGGAAAGGCAACTCGCATCTAATCTATTATATAAGCGCTTTCCCTACACAGTCAAGGGGGTAATTGCAAAAATACCCATACGGTTTGCATTCGTTAGACACGTGGAAGCTAAGGCGACGGCGGCGAGGAATCAACGGAATATAATATTAAAAGAAGCCGAACTATCATCCGGAAGGACTCACCTTGCAAGACCGAAGACATGAAGCCGGACACAATCTCGTCCTTGAAGGCAAGTCCGAGGGATACTCAGGGAGTCATGTATTCAGGGGTCCTCAGGCGTCCTGGTCGATGAGGTCGGGCCGTATTGATGGGACACGAAAGAAGAAGCAAAAGACTCTCCCCCGTATTCGGCCAGGACTCCTATGTATGTAGAAAGGCAAGCGTAGAGTCCCGATGTATCTTTTACTTCCTCCCCAAGTCACCCTTGTAACCCTAGGCCCTCTCTGGCGTGTATATAAGCCAGGCGGTTTAGTCAGTAGAGACTATCATCAACATCATAATATCCTCATAGGCTAGGCATTAGGGTTTAGCCACTACGATATCGAGGTAGATCAACTTTTGTAATCATATTCATCCATATTAATATAGCAGGAAGTAGGGTATTACCTAGATCGAGAGGGCATGAACCTAGTTAAACATTGTGTCCCTAGCCTCCTGTTACCATCGATCCTTTAAAGGCATAGCTTGCCCCCCCCCTACCCGATATCTGCCGGTTTTGACACCGACACCTACCTTCTCCATCGCCAAATCATCCAAAAATCCATGAAATTTTCTTTTCCCCTAATTTTTCGAGTTTTCCCGAGCTCATCCCATGTGCAATTAACCTGCCCGGATCATCCGGACCTGGACTCGGATCATCCGGACTAGACCGGATCATCCGGCCCCTGGCCCGAATCATCTGACTTCCTCTACCGAAACTGCATTTCGTCCAGTTTTACACCGCCGCCACTTCCGCCACCGTATACCCACCTACACCACTACCCCCTCACTTCCACTACACGCTCGATATACCCAACCCTACCACCTCATACCCGCTACCTACTCCAATATCATTCTACCTTACATGACTCTCGATTTTGAACATTAGTCTTTGCAACTTGAGTTGTGGTTTCTCCGTTTCCTTTGGTGTTTAGGCTAACTTGGAACGGTACGATATCGACGACACCACCACTCATCTTCGACAAGGATGGTAACATCGACCACACCTTGTCTACTCTCTTGCACTTGCATTGTAACCCTCATAACCCATTTTGCACTACCTTTCTGCCAAGACTAGCCATTTGAGTATTGTCGGGCCACGCTACTTGTGCACCCTAGTGATAGTCGTAGACATTGCATACTACATCATCATATCTTAGCGTGACACAAGAGTGTTCCGCATACACAATGACTACCTTGGTAAGAGAATTTTGCATAAGTGGCAAACAAAACAGCTCAAAAGAGACAAAGAGCCAAACAAGCTTATAAGCAAAGGACCATAGCATTATAAATGGTGCTTCAAAATAGATCATATGATATCAGACTACATCATCTTGTGTAAAGCATCAGAACATCATACACCTATAGCGTACTTGTGATAGAAACATGTTACGTTGTGTCTCTTATAGGTTGTGCACAAGTGTGTATCTGCCTATTGAGCAATCGGTTAGCGTCTCTCTAGCTAGTGTTGTGCGACAAGAGCATTTTCCCTCGATTCCACATTTTCAGCTCAATCCTTGATTGCACAACCACATTTATCTATTCGTGGGTGCGTTTCCATGTGCCCACTTTGCTATTGGTCTACTTCTTACATTTTCTTATTTGCAAATCATTTTCAACATCATTGAGTCTTACTAACAATTTGCATATATTTTGTGCCACCATCCTCACCGAGCTCCACCAAAAGCTTTACTTGTGTAGGTGTGAGAATCGACAAGAATTGGTACCAATTGTGCCATTTCTGGATTACACTATTGAGTGATCATTGATCCAACTTCAACTTCGGTTAAGGTACATTTGGTATAGTTCTTCTCTTCTCCCACTCACATATTTGCTTGCGATGATGGATAGGCCAAGTACTTCTACCAAGCCGCCATTCGACGATCCTCAAGAATCGAACAACTACATCACCAAAGTTCACCTATTTGGTGTTCAACGAGCTTTCCATCAAGAGAATGAAGCTATGCAAGAAAGCATTGAGCTACTCGCCACCGATTAGAGACAATCCGAAGCGTGACCAAAAGAATACTTCAAAGACCTCAATGCCAACATGACTACTCAAATGCACGAGCTACGGACTTTGATGATCAATCGACCTTCTTCCACTACATCATCACAACGACGGAGCTGCGCAAGTCATCATTGTTCTAACTCCATCTCTGGCTCAAGTACACCTACATCTAACACTCTTTGTCAAGCCACACACCAAGACCGACATGCAAGGCGGAACCCACTCCATAGCAGCGGTTCACAGGAGAAACTTGAAGAGCAAGAACTTCGACATCATCAAAATCAAGCTACACTCAAGCAAGCGCAAGATAGGCAATGCTTACACCAACAAGAGGAAGAGCGAGCGCGCCAACACCAAGACGATCAAGATGCCGAGGCACAACGTCAAGAAGAACAACGGCGAGAAGATCAAGCTCTTGAGGGGCAACGTGCCCTACGTGACTCACATCGCGTCGTCGCCACACGCAATCGACACACTCGTGAAGAAGAAGAAGCACTTCGTGATGAAGTTCAAGAAAGATCCACAAGAACATCACGAGCAACAAGCTCAACAAGATCAACAAGTTAGCCAAGAGCAACAACCTCAACAAGAATAACACGTTCGCCAAGAACAAAAACACAATGAGAATTAACCACACCAAGTACAACTTGAGGTTGACAATCCTCCAGGTCAAGAACGTCATCTCAATAGGCAAGCGAACAATGAGGAGCACCGCTAGGGCAAGCTCAAGTTCACCATGCCCAAGTTCTCTAGAAGCATTGATCTCGAATACTATCTCTCATGGGCATTGAAAGTCGACAAAATCTTTTGCATCCACAACTATGATGAGGAGACTAAGATCGTGATGGCATCCCTTGAGTTTCAAGACTATGTTCTTATTTGGTGGGAGCAAGTAATTGAGCGGCGAGAAGCAAAAGGTGAACCACCAATCACCACTTGGAACCAAATGAAGGATGTCATGAGAGTGCGTTTTGTGCCAGCACACTACAGCCGCGACTTATTCAAGAAGTTGCAACTCCTCCAGCAAGGCACCAATTCCATTGAATAGTATTACAAGGAAATGGAGATTGCCATGATTAGAGCCAGCATCACGAAAGATGAAGAGCAAACAATGGCAAGATTCTTGAATGGACTCAACTATCCTATCAAGAAGGTTTCGGGCTTTCAAACATACACGAACCTCCTTGAGCTAGTGCACCAACCACCAAGGCAGAGCGACAAGTACAAGAGGACTACAAGTACTTAAATTTCACTTCCGAGAACTACGGCTCCTACAACCAAACTCCAACGACTTTGGCGCCTCCTACTTCAACCAAATCTTCTCCAAGCATAGGCGACAACTCAAGCTACAACACTTCGACAACATCAAGTCGTCCTCCTACTACGAACAACTTCAAGCTGAGAGCTTCATCATCTACAACTCATACCAAGGATACCTCCAAGACGAGTTCCATCAAATGCTTCAAATGTCAAGGACGAGGCCACAAGTCATATGAGTGCAAAACAATACGGACCATGTTCATCAATATGATGGCTCCTATGACTCTATGAGTGATGGCAAAATGGAAGCCTTCTAGCACGTGGCTATGCATCATCGAGTGAATGAGGATGAAGACAATCAAGTCTTTTGTGACAATTATCCGAGCCCCGCTCTCGTTGTCTCCAAGGTCTTGACGATTCAACACCAACAAGACGAGGACCAAAATTTCCACATCTTCCACACGAAGGCCCGCATCAATGGGCATTCTGTCAAGGTTATCATCGATGGAGGAAGTTGTCACAATTTGCCAAGTGAAGAGCTATGTGACAAGCTGCAATTGGTCAAGATAAAGCACCATCACCCCTACAAGGTCCAATGGATTGGGGATGCGAGAACTATTCGAGTCAAGCACACCGTGCAAGTATCCTTAAAGATAGGCGCTTATGAGTACACATTGGAGTGTGATGTGGTACCTATGTCCATTTGCCAGCTCCTTCTCGGACGGCCATGGCAATTCGTCCACAGAGTCATACACAATGGACATACCAATTATTATAGCTTCAAGATGAAGGGCAAAGAGTTCGTGCTATGACCCATGTCGAAGTCAAGTGGTAACCGACAAGCAAGTATCTACCCATCTCGGAGGGAATGGTGAGAGAGTGAACGACCAAAAGGAGAGCAAGAGACACAAGCCTAAATCATGTGCCTCCACAATGAGCGAAAAGAAACACCTAGTGCTATTTGCCACCAAAAGTGAGATGAGAGAAGTGTGTGAGAACCCATCAAGTGTCCTTCACTTTGTGCTCTTATGAAATGGTGAAGCGGAACAACCTAACACTTCACCACCTGTACCTTTAGTGTTGTCTCATTTGTTGCAGGAATTCCAAGATGTATTTCCCGATGAGCTACCTCCGGGTCTGCCTCCTCTTCACGGCATCGAGCACCGCATCGACCTCATCCCCGGAGCACCAATTCGTAACAAAGCACCATATCGTGTGAACCCCGAAGAGACCAATGAGATCCAACGGCAAGTCCAACAACTCATCAACAATGGGCAAGTACAAGAAAGCTTGAGCCCTTGTGCCGTTTCGATAATCCTTATCCCTAAGAAAGATGGTTCATATCGCATGTGCTCCGATTGTCGTCCCATTAATGCTATCACTGTTATATACTCTCACCCCATCACATGCTTAGATGATATGCTAGATGAGCTTAGTGGAGCCACAATCTTTTCTAAGATTGATCTTAAAAGTGGCTACTACCAAATCCGCATACAAGAGGGTGGTGAATGGAAAACTGCATTTAAGACCAAATTTTGCTTATATGCATGGCTTGTTATGCCAATGGGCCTATCCGAAGCACCCGGTACTTTCACGAGAGTCATGCATTATGTTCTTAGATCTTACATTGACATTTTTGTTGTGGTCTACTTTGACAACATCCTCGTGTTTAGCAAATCTCTAAAAGATCATGTGACTCATCTTAGAACCATTTTGCAAACTCTTCGCAAAGAGAAACTCTATGCTAACATAGAGAAATGCAAATTTGGTGTAGACAAACTTGTTTTTCTAGGATTTGTTGTTTCTTCTAAGGGTGTGCATGTAGACGAAACCAAGATCGAAGCTATCAAAACTTCGCCCCAACCCAAAAACTTACAACAAGTGCATAGTTTTCTTGGTCTAGCCAGATTTTATAGATGATTTGTGAAGAATTTTAGCACCATTGCTACACATTTACATGATTTGAGTAAGAAGAACGCACCTTTTGTTTGGGCACCATCGCAAGACCGCATTTAATGAGCTTATGAATTCGCTTACGCATGCCCCTTGGCTTGATTGATCCAATTTTGATAAACCTTTTGACGTACATTGCAACGCTAGCGGTAAAGGCATAGGAGGTGTGTTGATGCAAGAGAATCGCCCCATCACTTATTTTAGTGAAAAAATTTCCGGAGCACAACTTAACTACCCATCTGTGACAGAGAGCGATATGCTTTAGTGAGAGTCTTTCATGTGTGGGAGCACTACCTCCTCCATCATGAGTTCATTCTTCACACGGACCATTAAACACTTAAGTATCTTAAGGGTCAAACTAAGTTGAACAAGCATCATGCTAAGTGGAGTGAATTCGTTGAGTCATTTCCTTATGTCATCAAGTATATCAAAGGTAAAGAGAATGTAGTGGCCAATGTTGTATCCCGCAAATGCATGCTTGTTACACAACTTGAATTGAATGTTATTATATATGAGCACATAAAAGACTTGTATGTGCATGATGTTTTCTTTGCAAATCCTTATGCTAAGTGTTTTACGCATACATCTTGGGAACGATGTTACATCAAGGACGACTATCTTATGAGAGCTAACCAACTTTGCATTCCCAAGTCTTCTTTTCGTTTGTTACTTTTGCAAGAAGATCATGGAGGAGGACTTATGGGACACTTAGGACGCGACAAGACTTTCGCAACGCTCTCCAAGAACTACTTTTGGCCCAAGAGGTTCCGCGACGTCTCACGCTTCACCAACCGATGCTCGACATGTCGCAAAGCTAAGTCTAAATCTCAATCCCATAGTTTTTACATGCCACTTCCGATTCCATATCAAGCATGGGAAGATATTAGTATGGACTTTGTGCTCTGTTTTCCTAGAACTCAACATGGAAAGGATTCCGTCTTTGTTATTGTGGACCGTTTTTCCAAAATGGCACATTTCATTCCATGCTACAAGATAGATGATGCTTCACATGTTGCAAATATTTTTGTAGGGAAATCTTGCGTTTACATGGAGTACCCAAGATGATTGTCTCGGATCGTGACATCAAGTTTCTTAGCTACTTTTATAAGACACTTTGCGCCAAGCTTGGACTTAAACTACTCTTTTCTTTGGCGTACCACCCGCAAACCGACGGTCAAACAGAGGTGACGAACTGCACGCTCTCCAACCTTCTTCGTGTATTGATAAAGAAGAACATCAAGGAATAGGAGCAATGCTTGCCCATCACCGAGTACGCCTATGTCACATCCAAGCTTCCGGTAATGCACTAGTCTAGCCTCATGTGTGCATCATGTTTCAATTTCTCAGAAACCTGAAATGGGGATGCTCAAACCCTAGCACTAAATGAATTTAACTAGGGTTAAATTTAAATCTTTTTCAATGAACCCAAAATGCCCTTGGGAAAAGTTCATCATTTTTGGATTGATTAAAAACCTCTGCCAAAAATGTTGCACATATTTCTAGGACCATTCTGGATTTTTGAATTAAATCATATCCTACTTGCATTTGGGCATTTAAATTTTATATATTATTTTAAATGCTCAAATAATCCTAAACTGAAATGTTCCATGTTGGTTATATGCTAAACAGTGGGCAAGAGCAGTTTGGTGATTTTTGAAAGTGCCTAAGTATTTTAAATAAAGCCCAGAACAAATTAACAAAATAGAATAACAGAAACTAAATAGAAAAACAGAGAAAGAGGAAGCCCACCTGAGCCACTTACCTGTGCGGCCCAGCACTGTAGCGACCCAGCCCACCCCCACCACGTCGTCTTCCTCCTGCCAGTCGGAGCAGCTCGCTGTCGCGCGCGCGCTCGCCCTGGCCAGCTCCTGCTTGCCACCTCCTGCTTCTCCTCGCGCCTGGAGACGTCCAGGGACTCACTAGTCCCCCTCTCTCTCTCCCTCGCCTCAATTTTCCCCCCTGGCTCTCTCCCTCGCCGTTCTTCACCTTGGCCGAGTGCCACCGTCGCCGTCGTTGCCGTAGCCGTAGCCACCGTGACCCCCGAGCCTCTCCGACTCATCCACGAGCTCCGCCTCCGTCTTCTACACCCCCCCTAAGTACCTACGCGACGCCGGACGCCCTCGCCACCGTCGTCTTCAACCGCGGCCGTCCGAGATCGCCGTCGTCTCTCCGTCGCCTCCAGAGCCTCCCCCGAGCCGCCGAGCTGCGCTTCGACCTCGCCGTGAGCTTCCCCGCCTTTTCCCCCTGTCCCCGTAGCCTGCAACTCGCCGTAGCCGTCGCCCCCTTTCTTACCGTACCCGCCGCCGCCACCGCACGTCGCCGTCGTGGCCACAGCCACGTTGGCCTGATTCCAAGCACGGCATCGTCTTCACCGCACTCGTAGAAGCCCGTAGCACCTCCTCGCTCATCTCCCCGAGCCCCGCAGCGCCTAGCTCGACGGAGCCCGAACTCCGGCGCCGCCGCGAGCTCGTTTCCGACGAGCTCCGGCCACCCCAGCTCCTCCCGATGGCATAAATGGATGCGCGAGCTCCCCAGCTATGCGTAGCACCAAGCCGCCGTCCAAATGGTCGCCGGAGGGCGATTTCCGAGCACCGCCGCCACGTTTGGCCTCGCCGGCGTCGAGCCGTCGGTGGTTTTGACCACGTTTGACTCCGGCTGGACCCCCCCTGTGTCCATGACATGTGGGGCCGGCCGTTGATTTGTTTCAGTTAGGTTTTAATTAGGTACTAATCTCTGTGCTTAGCTCTATGAGTCACTGACACGTGGGGCCAACCCCTGTTAAATTAGTTTAGTTAAAACTATACTTAATTAGGCCCTGAGAGACTGACATGTGGGCCCAGGCCCCACCAGCAGTTTAATTAGTGTTAGTTTAAAAACTAACTAACTCTGTTAGCTAGTGGGTCACTGACCAGTGGGCCCCACTGGTCAGGTTTGACCCGAACAGCCCCTGTTGACTTGCTGACGTCACACAGACGTCATGCTGATGCAATAAAGCCTTTTCTGTAATTTTATATAAATCTAAATGATTTATTTATTTCAGAAAATAGCCAAAACTTCTAAAAATCATAGAAATTAATCCATAACTCAGATGAAAATAATTTATATATGAAAATTGATCAGAAAAATTCAAGGAATCTGTTTATGGCATTTTCATGCATGTTTGAACAAGTTAAACCTGCTGATCAGGTCAAATCGATTAAATGGCATTTAAATAATCACATATGAAGTTTGAATTTGAACCTTTGGTTCAAACCAACTTCATTTAATTGTGTTGCTAGTTGCATTAGCTCAATAAACAGCATATTGCCATGTCATGATCATGCATCATATTGTCGCATTGCATTGATTGTGTTCTTTCTCTGTTTGTCGGTTTTGTCCCCTCTCAGTAGACGATGTTCCGACGGTGAGTTCGATGACACCGATGAAGACTCATTGTTATCTTCAGAAGTGCCAGGCAAGCAAAACCCCATTGAGCATTCCGATACAATCCCACTCTCTCGCTCTTGCTCTCTTTTACTACATTAGGACAACAACGCTTCAACTGTTACTTGCTGCGGTAGTTGAACCCCTTTCCACTGCATGACCCGTCATTGCCACAGTAAATAGTTGAAACCCACTAGTATGAGTAGGAGTTGTTTGAGCCATGTTGTGCCTACTCATTCATGCTTTCTGGTTATGCCTGCTATTGCTTAGAGTTGTGTCAGGTCTGATTCATCGGGGATGAATTGGAATGTGGTGAACATGTCCTACTGTTGAGAGCCATGAGAGGCCATGTAGCGATGAGAGGCCATGTAGGAGTACATGGTGGGTTGTCTCATTGCAGCCGTCCTCAGGAACTGAGTTCTGTGTTGGTTGGTCCATGAAACAGCTACTACCACACATTGGGATCCTTAATTGACTCTCTCGACTTATTAATCAACATGATCTCTGTCCAGGAGTTGCAACTAGTTTCTGGTGTTTGTAATTTACTGGAGGTCGTGCGCAGCGCTGACCCTCGGGGTGGGCTGTGACGCGGCAGGTACGTGGCACGGTGTACCGATTGCCCGTTTGGTGATGCTGGAACCCTGTACACATCGTTTGGGGCCGTGAGCGACACCCTGGCCGGATCTCCCCACGGATGGAACCCAAATAGGCGATAAACCTGGACGAGAGACTTGTGTGGTTAGTCAGGTCGTGGCCGACACCCTCGCTGGGCCTCCGCTTGAAGGTTGCCGAGTACATGTCGTGTAAACGGCGGTAAGTGGTGAGAGCGTGTGTGAAGAAGTACACCCCTGCAGGGTTAAATATAATCTATTCGAATAGCCGTGTCCGCGGTAATGGACTTCTGGGTTGCCTATTACAGTTCATAGACAAGTGAAAGTGTATACTCTAAAACGCGCAAGATAAGCGTGAGTGCTATGGATGGCCTTCTCGTAGGGAGACGGGAGCGGATCCATAGTGGTGTATTGATTGGTGAATATGTGGACTCGTGTGCGCCACCTCAAAAGAGTTTCTTGCAGTTGTAGTTTAGGATAGCCACCGAGTCAAAGCTGGCTTGCTGCAGTCAAACACCACCACCCCCTTTGTTGATACTGATGCATATGTAGCTAGTTCTGATGTAAGTCTTGCTAAGTACCTTTGTACTCACGTTTGCTTAATTTATGTTTTGCAGAGAGACTTTAGTCTCGCTAGTGGTTCCGCGTGGACTTCGACGTTTAGCTTGTTACCTCAGCTATGATCTTGAACCCTTGTAGGATCTGGTAGTTAGTCAGGCTTCTCAGCCTTTTTCATTTGTAGTTGTCGGTACTCAGACATGTTATGCTTCCGTTGCCTGTATGCTCTGTATGTTAGGTCATGTGACCTCTGATTGTAATAAATGCTATGATGGCTCTTCTGGGCCTTTATCTATATGAGTTGTTGAGTTATGCTGTGATGCCCTGTTGTACAGCACATACTTGCATGTTATGCGTACGTGTAATGTGTATTGCTATGTGTGGGATCCGACACCTAGTTGTTTACCTTTGGTAGCCTACCTTACAGGAAAATGTCTCCTAGTGCTTCCATTGAGCCTTGGTAGCTTGCTACTGCTCCGGAACACTTAGGCTGGCCGGCATGTGTCCTTCTTCGTTCCTGTGTCTGTCCCTTAGGGGAAATGTCACGTGTTGTTCCTTTAAGTCCTTGTAGCTTGCTACGACTTGGGTTCATACGTTGATGACCGACACGTTCGTTGCTGGGTCATGTATGCCTGTCTCTGTAATTTAGTGCCACTTTTGGTTTATAACTGGTCATGTCGGCCCGGGTTCTCTATCATATGGATGCTAGCGACACTATCATATACGTGTGCTAAAATGCGCAAACGGTCCCGGGCCAGGTAAGGTGGCACCCGTGGGGATACCGTGCGTGAGGCCGCAAAGTGATATGATGTGTTACAGGCTAGACCTGTGTGACTTAGGATCGGGGTCCTGACAGCTTTGGTATCAGAGCCTGACTGCCTGTGGGATTATTAAGCCAAACTGGTCGAAGTTGTGTCTAGAAATTCTTTAGTTATATAAGGGAATTGATTGTGGAAGGGAACGTAAGGCTCTTTTTACTCCTTTACCTTATGACCTTCTGATCTGAGTCACCTTCTTCTTTCTACGGGGATTAAGAACTAGGCTTTCTCTTATGTCTATCAGGATCACGTTAATTGTGGATTCAACTCTCAGTTCAGTTTATTCCATTTCTGTGTGTTCAATTGTTGATCTCAGAACCTTGACATTATGATGTTGAGTAGTTATGCTATCTTGTGCACGAGTCTCAAAAATATTTTCGAGCATTTACAGCCGTTATGCTGTCCGAGTCATATCAGGTTTCTAAATAGTCTGATGCATTTGCAAACCATTCCTATCTGTTCTTAATGTCCTTTTAGGCCAGATTAACCACACTAGTCGTTGTGTTGAGGTACTCTGCTACCTCGACATATATGTTGGACTTATCATTATGACCCTAGCTGTCCTAGAAGATCACCCAGTAAACTAGCAATGCTTCATATTCTCAGTGTGATGATTCTGGCCATCATTCTCGAAAGCATCCTGTGATGCCATTTAGTTGGTAGGCATTCTATTCCTGGGTTCTTGAACCCAAGATTCTTTCTACCCACTTCATGTTGGTAGTATTTGCTCGTCCCTTTAGGATATTAGTAACCTTGTGATAGCCCTCGAGGTCCGTGGTATATCCTTCTTCCAAATACCATGAACCATCATGGCAGAAGTTCTTCTGAACCAAAAGATCACAACCAGAGTGCTCCTGAGTAGTACTCCATTCATATTATGACTCTGCCAATTCTATTTTCTGCATGGGTTATCCGGAAGAAATATGTTGAACTTGTTCGACATGTTAATCTATGCATCCACAACTCAGAAGTTATATATTCCTTGAGTTGTCCCCTTTTAATTGTATTATGACCCTCGTCTATCAATTGATAATCAGGAGTAGTTGTGCACTCGTGTTCATCGATGCCTTTTACTCTTGTGGTCTGTCAAGCCATTCTATTCTGGACTGACTAGGAGAAATAAACTCCAGTACCCTATCCATATCCAGGATTGGGTCAAAGAAGTTGTACTTCGCGGATGAAGAATGCTAATGCAGCTTCTAAACTGTTCTATCCTGGAGTATTACCATCTTTATGTCAAGAATGTCATGGGAATTGCACAACCTCCTATGAACTCTTGATACAGTGATACTTCTCACCATCACCGTTCATTCCTCGGTCTCCGTGTTGTTGTAACCGGAATGCTGACAAGTGAATTGTGATGTGTGAAATCAATACTCCTAGCAAGTTCGTTGCTTGGTAGTTAATGGACGATAATCTCATTCTAGCATGATGGTTACCGAATCATCATCCTAAGATTGATCGTGCTACCTAGTCCACTTTCTTGGTGCACTCCTTGATTGATGAGTTAGGATTTTGTTAAGTCCTCGCTCATTTGATCATATCGTCTTGCCTTGAAAAGCAAGATTGTTCTCGAGCTTAGTAACATATCGGTGGTTCGTGATTTTCTGAATATCTTCTCGGAAGTATTACCAGGTTGTCACCTGACCGCTATGTTAAGTTCGTGATCAAGCTGGTTCCTTATAAACCACCACTTCTCCAAGAATCTGTGATGGATACCCTGAGCTAGCCGGTTAAGCTAAACGACAACTTGGAGAGTTGGAAGATAAAAGCTTGCCTGACTTAGTTCCTTCCAAGGGATATCTTCTGTGTGTGTGTTGAATAAAGATGATATCTTGATTGGTTGATCCTTGTGATCAATTATTGGATCTATTGTCTTGTCCAAAACTTTGATTTGAGTGTGGGCTATCCTCAAATCAAATCAGAACCAATGATATTCGTAACGTTGTCTTACTCGTGGTTGATCCCTCGAGCATACACCATTATATCTCCTGGTCTGACCAATACTATCACTTGTTCACATAATTATGGAATTTCATCTCCATGGAAACCTGGATGAATTGTTGTTGAGCCCATCAGCAACACTGCTATCTTCTCCATGATTTTGTAGGACATTAAGCTAGTGTTGGAAACTTTGTAAGCATTGCCTTCGTGTCCCGTTCATGAGGTATATGTTGGATGAGAGAAGAAACTTTCCCTAATTCATGTGTAGTTGATGTAAGTTGCCACCGTGAGTTTGAGAAAGTTTATTTTGCTTTCTGTGGAATCATCCCAAGTCAGTCATGCATACGTGCGAAGTATTCTGTGGTTTGGAGACTTGCAACCTTCACTCTATATGTATCCCTAGCACACCAAGCCACTGATTGATTGTCCTAGGAGAAGAAGTTCCTTCTTAAGATCCGGACTTATGCAAGGACCTCGATATCCTCGATGATGGTTCCCCAACCCGAACTTGGTAGTGTTTCATTGTAAGACTACTACGTGGTCATGATTGTCTTGGACAACGTGTTCACATGTGTGTAGCAGAACCAGCTCATGTTTTGGAGCTTGCTATCGTAGTTCACTCCCGAGAATCTCGCAACGCCATCTCGTCGATTTGTGTTGTAAACTTTCATTTTCTCCTTCTAGACTCGATGAGTCTAGAATATCCTGACACCAACTAGAACTGAATCTCAGGCAGATATGATGGTTGGAGCTTTTCCCAAGAACTATAATATTGGTCTCTCGATAGCCGGTAAAGTGGATGTCGTGGCCAACACACCCAGCCGGAAGACGTATTGTTGTAGAATCTTGATTGAAGAAGTCGGCCACCTCCCCATAAGGACTCCGTAGGATTTACTCCCTAGTTGTTCCTAATGGATTCTTGTGCTCCCGAAGTCCGACCTTTGTTTGATGTTCGAGATGCCAAACATATCTATGAATGGCTTACGCTAACACATCAAGGAGAACATTAGAAGCGGAGTGCTAAATGTCTCTCGGTCGATCATCCAGATTTTGTCCCCTTGGCCTCGCCAAGGTGAAATCTGAGAAATGTTATCTTCCTTTGCATCTGCATCATCCATCATTATTCATCATGGTAGTATGTGATGTTGCCAGGATCCTTGACACGGTTATTGGTAAACCTTGATGAATATGGGAATGCTCAAGTTCTTGAGAGCACGCACAAGCACTAGGTGTTATCACTGGCACTAACCGGGATTGCTCCCAGTGTTCTTGGTTATGCTATAACGCCTTAGAAGTAGATTCCCTCAACTGTTGGGATTCATCCCAGTTACCAGAATCATTCCTAGCATCTGCTGTTCAGGATTATCTTCAAAAGTGGTCTTACCATGGGTCCCATTCATTTCCGATGATAAGCAAAATCATCCCTTGTGTTGTCTTCAACGAGGTAGTCCACATCATCCATTCTAGCCGAGAATGTCATTCCTTCGAACTCCGTCAAACGATCGGGTGTGATTTGCCTCCGGCTGGTATAGAGAATTTTAATGATCTCTATATCAAAAGTAATTCTTTTTGCCACTTAAGGGAATAACTCTACGAGTCACCTTCTCTAAAGGTGCCCCGTCTTGTGGTATCGTTACCATCACCTTAGGTGTGGAATTATTGCCGTCAAGTGAATCGTCATCGTTTGTTTCACTCCATCCCTTTGGATGTGTGTCCCGTGTCTCAGCTCAAGAGATGTTTCGACGTCTCAATCCATGAGTTGATCTTGAATTGCTCGATCTTCGAGAAGATCAAATCCTGTAGAACTCACGTTCTTTTGTTATCGTGTTGGATGAAGCTTTGAAATCAAAGATGCCAAGATCTACAGGATGCAATGAATCAACATTTTTCGAGGAGGAAACCGGGATCGAGAAGATTGTGTTAGATAGTGTCCCCTCTGATTTCTTATCTCACGTCCTGAATCTCGGGACGAGATTCTTGTTTAGTAGGGGTGAGTTGTCACATCCCTAGCTTCTGGTTATGCACTAGTCTAGCCTCATGTGTGCATCATGTTTCAATTTCTCAGAAACCTGAAATGGGGATGCTCAAACCCTAGCACTAAATGAATTTAACTAGGGTTAAATTTAAATCTTTTTCAATGAACCCAAAATGCCCTTGGGAAAAGTTCATCATTTTTGGACTGATTAAAAACCTCTGCCAAAAATGTTGCACATATTTCTAGGACCATTCTGGATTTTTTGAATTAAATCATATCCTACTTGCATTTGGGCATTTAAATTTCATATATTATTTTAAATGCTCAAATAATCCTAAACTGAAATGTTCCATGTTGGTTATATGCTAAACAGTGGGCAAGAGCAGTTTGGTGATTTTTGAAAGTGCCTACGTATTTTAAATAAAGCCCAGAACAAATTAACAAAATAGAATAACAGAAACTAAATAGAAAAACAGAGAAAGAGGAATCACACCTAAGCCACTTACCTGTGCGGCCCAGCACTGTAGCGACCCAGCCCACCCCCACCGCGTCGTCTTCCTCCTGCCAGTCGGAGCAGCTCGCTGTCGCGCGCGCGCTCGCCCTGGCCAGCTCCTGCTTGCCACCTCCTGCTTCTCCGCGCGCCTGGAGACGTCCAGGGACTCACTAGTCCCCCTCTCTCTCTCCCTCGCCTCAATTTTTCCCCCTGGCTCTCTCCCTCGCCGTTCTTCACCTTGGCCGAGCGCCACCGTCGCCGTCGTTGCCGTAGCCGTAGCCACCGTGACCCCCGAGCCTCTCCGACTCATCCACGAGCTCCGCCTCCGTCTTCTACAGCCCCCCTAAGTACCTACGCGACGCCGGACGCCCCCGAACGCCCTCGCCACCGTCGTCTTCAACCGCGGCCGTCCGAGATCGCCGTCGTCTCTCCGTCGCCTCCAGAGCCTCCCCCGAGCCGCCGAGCTGCGCTTCGACCTCGCAGTGAGCTTCCCCGCCTTTTCCCCCTGTCCCCGTAGCCTGCAACTCGCCGTAGCCGTCGCCCCCTTTCTTACCGTACCCGCCGCCGCCACCGCACGTCGCCGTCGTGGCCACAGCCACGTTGGCCTGATTCCAAGCACGGCATCGTCTTCACCGCACCCGTAGAA
The DNA here is from genome assembly GCA_902687465.1 of Secale cereale. NCBI lineage: Eukaryota > Viridiplantae > Streptophyta > Magnoliopsida > Poales > Poaceae > Secale > Secale cereale. Next base: position 482,735,612 of record LR738709.1, on the reverse strand, counting down.
GCCTGTAGCACCTCCTCGCTCATCTCCCCGAGCCCCGCAGCGCCTAGCTCGACGGAGCCCGAACTCCGGCGCCGCCGCGAGCTCGTTTCCGACGAGCTCCGGCCACCCCAGCTCCTCCCGATGGCATAAATGGATGCGCGAGCTCCCCAGCTACGCGTAGCACCAAGCCGCCGTCCAAATGGTCGCCAGAGGGCGATTTCCGAGCACCGCCGCCACGTTTGGCCTCGCCGGCGTCGAGCCGTCGGTGGTTTTGACCACGTTTGACTCCGGCTGGACCCCCCCTGTGTCCATGACATGTGGGGCCGGCCGTTGATTTGTTTCAGTTAGGTTTTAATTAGGTACTAATCTCTGTGCTTAGCTCTATGAGTCACTGACACGTGGGGCCAACCCCTGTTAAATTAGTTTAGTTAAAACTAAACTTAATTAGGCCCTGAGAGACTGACATGTGGGCCCAGGCCCCACCAGCAGTTTAATTAGTGTTAGTTTAAAAACTAACTAACTCTGTTAGCTAGTGGGTCACTGACCAGTGGGCCCCACTGGTCAGGTTTGACCCGAACAGCCCCTGTTGACTTGCTGACGTTACACAGACGTCATGCTGATGCAATAAAGCCTTTTCTGTAATTTTATATAAATCTAAATGATTTATTTATTTCAGAAAATAGCCAAAACTTCTAAAAATCATAGAAATTAATCCATAACTCAGATGAAAATAATTTATATATGAAAATGGATCAGAAAAATTCAAGGAATCTGTTTATGGCATTTTCATGCATGTTTGAACAAGTTAAACCTGCTGATCGGGTCAAATCAATTAAATGGCATTTAAATAATCACATATGAAGTTTGAATTTGAACCTTTGGTTCAAACCAACTTCATTTAATTGTGTTGCTAGTTGCATTAGCTCAATAAACAGCATATTGCCATGTCATGATCATGCATCATATTGTCGCATTGCATTGATTGTGTTCTTTCTCTGTTTGTCGGTTTTGTCCCCTCTCAGTAGACGACGTTCCGACGATGAGTTCGATGACACCGATGAAGACTCATTGTTATCTTCAGAAGTGCCAGGCAAGCAAAACCCCATTGAGCATTCCGATACAATCCCACTCTCTCGCTCTTGCTCTCTTTTACTGCATTAGGACAACAACGCTTCAACTGTTACTTGCTGCAGTAGTTGAACCCCTTTCCACTGCATGACCCGTCATTGCCACAGTAAATAGTTGAAACCCACTAGTATGAGTAGGAGTTGTTTGAGCCATGTTGTGCCTACTCATTCATGCTTTCTGGTTATGCCTGCCATTGCTTAGAGTTGTGTCAAGTCTGATTCATCGGGGATGAATTGGAATGTGGTGAACATGTACTACTGTTGAGAGCTAAGTGTGTGAACACGATTTGGTAAAGGTAGCGATGAGAGGCCATGTAGGAGTACATGGTGGGTTGTCTCATTGCAGCCGTCCTCAGGAACTGAGTTCTGTGTTGGTTGGTCCATGAAACAGCTACTACCACACATTGGGATCCTTAATTGAATCTCTCGACTTATTAATCAACATGATCTCTGTCCAGGAGTTGCAACTAGTTTCTGGTGTTTGTAGTTTACTGGAGGTCGTGCGCAGCGCTGACCCTCGGGGTGGGCTGTGACGCGGCAGGTACGTGGCACGGTGTACCGATTGCCCATTTGGTGATGCGGGAACCCTGTACACATCGTTTGGGGCCGTGAGCGACACCCCGGCCGGATCTCCCCACGGATGGAACCCAAATAGGCGATAAACCTGGACGAGAGACTTGTGTGGTTAGTCAGGTCGTGGTCGACACCCTCGCTGGGCCTCCGCTTGAAGGTTGCCGAGTACATGTCGTGTAAACGGCGGTAAGTGGTGAGAGCGTGTGTGAAGAAGTACACCCCTGCAGGGTTAAATATAATCTATTCGAATAGCCGTGTCCGCGGTAATGGACTTCTGGGTTGCCTATTACAGTTCATAGACAAGTGAAAGTAGATACTCTAAAACGCGCAAGATAAGCGTGAGTGGTATGGATGGCCTTCTCGTAGGGAGACGGGAGCGGATCCATAGTGGTGTATTGATTGGTGAATATGTGGACTCGTGTGCGCCACCTCAAAAGAGTTTCTTGCAGTTGTAGTTTAGGATAGCCACCGAGTCAAAGCTGGCTTGCTGCAGTCAAACACCACCACCCCCTTTGTTGATACTGATGCATATGTAGCTAGTTCTGATGTAAGTCTTGCTGAGTACCTTTGTACTCACGTTTGCTTAATTTATGTTTTGCAGAGAGACTTCAGTCTCGCTAGTGGTTCCACGTGGACTTCGACGTTTAGCTTGTTACCTCAGCTACGATCTTGAACCCTTGTAGGATCTGGTAGTTAGTCAGGCTTCTCAGCCTTTTTCATTTGTAGTTGTCTGTACTCAGACATGTTATGCTTCCGTTGCCTGTATGCTCTGTATGTTAGGTCATGTGACCTCTGATTGTAATAAATGCTATGATGGCTCTTCTGGGCCTTTATCTATATGAGTTGTTGAGTTATGTTGTGATGCCCTGTTGTACAGCACATACTTGCATGTTATGCGTACGTGTAATGTGTATTGCTATGTGTGGGATCCGACACCTAGTTGTTTACCTTTGGTAGCCTACCTTACAGGAAAATGTCTCCTAGTGCTTCCATTGAGCCTTGGTAGCTTGCTACTGCTCCGGAACACTTAGGCTAGCCGGCATGTGTCCTTCTTCGTTCCTGTGTCTGTCCCTTAGGGGAAATGTCACGTGTTGTTCCTTGAAGTCCTTGTAGCTTGCTACGACTTGGGTTCATACGTTGATGACCGACACGTTCGTTGCTGGGTCATGTATGCCTGTCTCTGTAATTTAGGGCCACTTTTGGTTTATAACTGGTCATGTCGGCCCGGGTTCTCTGTCATATGGATGCTAGCGACACTATCATATACGTGTGCTAAAATGCGCAAACGGTCCCGGGCCAGGTAAGGTGGCACCCGTGGGGATACCGTGCGTGAGGCCGCAAAGTGATATGATGTGTTACAGGCTAGACCTGTGTGACTTAGGATTGGGGTCCTGACAGCCTACAACCGCACAAGACACTCCACAACCGGCAAGTCCCCCTTCGAAGTCGTCTACAGTTTCAACCCATTGTCCCCATTGGACATTCTTCCTCTACCTCTACAAGAGCGCAACAACATGGATGCAAGTGCCTGAGCAAGATATATCAAGAAGATGCATGAAGATACAAGGCACACCATCGAGCGTGAAGTCCAATGACTCACATCCAAGATCAACATCAACAAGCACCCCATGATATTCGATATTGGAGATCTTGTGTGGCTACACCTTCGCAAGGAACGCTTCCCCAATGAACGCAAGTCAAAGTTACTTCCTCGCGCCGAAGGACACTTCAAGGTACTAATACGCTAGAACAACCATGCATACAAGATCGACATCCCACGCGCCAAGTACAATGTGAGTGATTCCTTCAATGTAAAGGATCTCTCTCCCTTCCATGGTGATGAAGATTTCGATCCGAGGTCGGATCTTTCCCAAAGGGGGGAGATGATGTGGAGCATACCAAGTTCATCCCCATGTACCTACCATCATCTCACCAAGTGCTAAGCAGGCCCATGACACGTGCTCGTGAAAGAGCTCTTGAAACCGAGGTGACTTTTCTCCTCTCTCAACTCCCTCTTGAATCACATAAGACATGGCTACTACCCTCATCGGAAACTCTATGCATTCTCCGGTACAACAAAGACGGTCATGGATAAGCTAGAGAGCAAGAAGGATCAGAAGAGGAAGACGAGCGCGACGACAAAGAAGAAGAAGGGCAAAGCTGCACTTGCCCGGATGATCCGGACGGATGTCTAGACGATTCGGCCGCAACCCGGACGATCCAGACAATGCCCTAGGCGATCCGGGTAATGTACCCGAGTACACTCGACGGCTTCGTGCTTAAGATAGATCATCCAGACCAAGGGCCGGATCATCCGGACGAGCCCAAATGACCGGACTGGGTCCCAAACATCCGAACCACCCACAGCAGAAGAGACACGTCCGGATCATCCGGATGCCGCCCCGGATCATCCAGACCACCGAAGCCCGGATCATCCGAACCAACATACGGATCACCCGGCCCGTGCCTGCGCGCATGATTAGGGCCAAGGCCCATGTAACCCTTCGTCCCCTTAGCCTATATATACGACTCCTCCATCACTTTTCTAGGGTTAGCACTGATTTAGATCGTTTGTGAGATAGAGCTTTGCTCATCCTCTTGGTTCTTCTTGTTCCAGAGACCGCGACCTCTATGGAGAAGATCCCCCATGTCGATTCAAGATATACTCATGTAGAAGACCCCTCGGGACTCCTCATGGAGAAGAACTCGTTAGCTTGTAACGTCCTTAGTTGACTTTGGATCTTGTATCACTCTTTGAGTTCCCGGATCTAGCATATGTGTTACCTCATCTTGTTGATTTGAGTGTTTTACTCTCGTTTCCCTCATGTTTTCCTCTTGTGTTCTTTGTGTTCATCGTGGGACTCACCTCCAATCATGAAAGATCGGTCTAGAACGAATTAGCCCCGCATCACTCTACTAGACTAGCTCGTTGATCAAAAGATGGTTAAGGTTTCTTGACCATAGACATGAGTTGTCGTTTGATAATGGGATCATGTCATTAGGAGAATGATGAGATGTACAAGACCCATCCGTTAGCATAGCATATGATCATTCAGTTTATTGCTACTGATTTCTTAATGTCAAATACATGTTCCTTCAACCATGAGATACATGTCCCGGACTCTGGTGGAATGCCTTGTGTGTATCAAACATCACTTCATAACTGGGTTCTCATAAAGGTGCTCTACAGGTATCTCCAAAGGTGACTGTTGAGTTGGCATGGATCAAGATTGGGATTTGTCATTCCGTGTGACGGAAAGGTATCTCTAGGCCCTCTCGGTAATATAACATCACAAGAAGCTTGCAAGCAGAGTGACTAAGGAGTTAGTTACAAGATGATGTATTACAGAACGAGTGAAGAGACTTCCTGGTAATGAGATTGAACTAGGTATGGAGATATCGACGATCAAATCTCGGGAAAGGAACATACCGACAAAAAAGGGAACTACGTATGATGTCATAAATCTTCGATCGATATAGATCTTCGTATAATATGTAGGAACCAATATGGGCATCCAGTCCCCACTATTTGTTATTGAGTAGAGAAGCATCTTGATAATGTCTACATCATTCTCAAACCCGTAGGGTCTGCATGCTTAACGTTGATTAACGATATAGTACTGTATGAGTTATGTATGTTGGTAACCGAATGTTGTTCGGAGTCCCGGATAAGATCACAGACATGACGAGTAGCTCCAGAATGGTCCGGAGGTAAATATTGATATATAGGATGGTAGTATTCGGTCTACGGAAGAGTCCAGAAATACACCCGATAATTATCGGATCACCGGAAGGGGTTCCAGAAGGCCACGGGGAGTTGTTGGGCTAACAGCCAGAAGGAGGGGAGCACACTGGCACACAAGGGGGATCACGCGCCTCACCTCCTGTCCGTCGGCCCTAGGAAGGAAGGAGGAGGGGTCGGGCCCCTCTCGCCTTTCTCCATGCAAGGAAGAAGGAAGGGGAGGCGCCCTAGGGGCCACGGCCCCATTTCCTTCCCCTAACGTGCCAAGTATGGAAGGGGGCGCCTGGGCAGCCATCGGCCCCCCTTGGGGCGCTCCCTAGGCCCCCTCCCCTCCCCTCCACCTATATATATGTGGGGATAGGAGGGGGTTGTCGGATCTTGGGTTCCGGCAAAACCCTTGAGGTTTGAACACTAGGGTGCGCACAAAGATCTCTCCTTTTCGCTCTAGTTCGCTCTCGCACCAATTCCTAGGCCTAGCTCGTCGAACTCAAAGAACAAGGGACACAAAGGTTTATATTGGTTCGGGCCTCCGTTGTGGTGTAATACCCTAATCCAGTGTGGTGTGGTGGATTGCCTTCTAGGCTGAGTATGAACTAGTACATGGGAAGAATAGCCTCCTATGTAGAGGTGCTCTTGTGCTCGAAGAGCTTGTGGATGTGTGGGTGGTCTCAATGATCCGATCCCCTTCCTATGGTGGTGGGTAGTCCTATTTATAGAGGCCCGGGTCCTCTTCCCAAATATTGAGTGGGTTTGAAGGGGGACAACTAGTACAAGCTATCCTGACAAAAGGTGGTGTTCGCCTGCCAAAGGCTCTAGTGGTGACGCCGCCGTGGGCTACGCGATGACCTCCGCTCTGCCATCATGTTGGTCTTGGTCTTGTTGCACCGATATGGAAACCTTTGCCTGATGCCTCAGGACTCCTCGCCTACGCTTGCCCCTTTAGCACCAAAGAGGAAACTGGCATCCTGCGCCCGCTGGCGCCCGCCTGGACTTGGTCGTCATGGCTCGCGTCACGCAAACCTCGCAAGGTGCCCCTTGTCTTGATATCTCCACTCCGCGGGAGTTAGCCTAGGGGGGCACCCCAGGGGAGGTCTTGCATTGTCCGCCTCTTGAGGCTTGGCCCCTTGCGAGGGTCTTGGGTGGTTGCTGATGAGGTTGGGCCGTACCAGGCCGCTGGACAAGCCACGCTCTGGGCCGCAGGTAGGAAAGTCTGGGTACCATAATTCCCAGGACATCGACCGTAGCCCCCGGCCCAAGGCGCGCTCGGACTTGGCTTCACGGCGAAGCCAAGGGTCAAGTGCGGAGCGCCGCAGGCCCCAAAAGCCTGCGGCCTTGATTGATGCGTGGCGATTGATGGGACGTGGGCGTCTCCACTTCCCGACGTAGCCTCGATTTTCACCCGTCTTGACAGCCACTGTTGCATACACAACTCCACCTCCTTCGCCGATAACGCGCCCAGCACCTTCTTCGTCTTCTTGATCCTTTCCCCTGGTTCGATTCTACACCAACTCCCTCCGCCACCATGGTCTCCAGTCGAAAGAAGGAAGGGGGAGGAGTCTCATACCTCGGCCCCCTCGCCGCTGGCCTTCAGTCCCGTCATCGAGCGGTCGGTGGTGATCAACAAAGAGATGATCGACAAGGTGCACCCGGCGCTCGCCGCCGATTCCAATGAGTGGGGGTGACGGTGTCTAGGCCTGCTTCCCGCGCCGAAATCGACAGGACGGCCACCGAGGTCCCCCTCCACCTTCACGCCCTCTAGGCAGGCTTGATTCCTCCCTTTTCTGAGTTCTCCAACGCGGTGCTCTCGCATTACCAGATCAGCGCGCTGCACCTTGATCCTCAATCTATTGTCCTCCTTGTTATTTTCGTCTTCATCTACGAAGCCATGGTGGGCATCGCCCCCTCCGTGGCCTTGCTCCGCCACTTCTTATCGCTGCACCTGACGGATGCACTCCAGTGCTCACGGTGTGTATCCTTCCAAGCCATTGCGGCAACGGCCGGCTCGGAGATTGATTTTGACCTTTCGACGGTTGTCGGTGGCTTAAGGAAGCGGTGAGTGTTCACGGATGTCAGTGTGTGAGGGAGTCCTGTATTCAGGGGTCCTCAGGCATCCGGGTCATTGAAGTTGGGTCGTATTGATGGGCCGTATAGAGAAGAAGTAGAAGACCCTCCCCCGTATTCGGTCGGGACTCTTATATACATAGGAAGGAAAGTGTAGAGTACCGATGTATCAATTACTTCCTCCCCAAGTCACCCTTGTAACCCTAGGACCCCTCTGGCATGTATATAAGCCGAGGGGTTTAGTCTGTAGAGGGGATCATCGTCATCACAATATCCTCATAGGCTAGACTTAGGGTTTAGCCATTACGATCTCGAGGTAGATCAACTCTTGTATTCATATTTTTTCCATATTAATATAGCAGGAAGTAGGGTATTACCTTGATCGAAAGGGCCTGAACATGGGTAAACATCATGTCCCCAGTCTCCTGTTAACATCAATCCTCTTAACGCATAGCTTGGGCCCCCCTACCCGAGATCTGCCGGTTTTGACGCCGACAATGGTGCTTTCATTGAGAGCTCCGCTGTGCGCTCGCGATGAGCGATCGATGGCTCATCTCGTCATCAACGACAGGATCACCCTCGGAAACAGGCTGGCTGTCGGCCAGGTTCTCCAGCTCGGCGGCTTCGCTCTATGCGCCCGCATGGCCTCTGGGCCGTCCGCTCTCCCTACGGCCTTCGAGCACCACCTTTATGCTGATTCCGGCCACTCCGATGACGCGACCTTGGCAGAACTCTTGCCCATAAACGAGTTTCTTGATCGCATCACCGTCCTGGGGCTTTCATCGCCAGGAGATCAGATCGGACTTAAATCCGGCCATGATGAGATCAATCCTTATCCAATCACTCATCTGGTAGCATCAGTTGAGGATGGAGCCACATAGACTTATGCTCTCTAGACGGAGACCATAACAGTTCGGATCTCCGAACTCATAGAGCCGGACACGCCCCTGTCGGGAGACGCTTTATGTTCTTTGAGCTCTGGGACTGACACCGGACCCGAAAGACGATTAGATCCTGTCGAGCCCGGATAGTCACCATCGGAGGTTGTCAAAACCCCGAATATCACTTTGGGTCGGGATTCAAAATTTCCAACACCCACCCACCCTGGGAAAAACACGCCAAGTAAATCTGGACTCCTGGACATAGATGATCTCGCAAACATACAGCAGCAGCCCAAGGAAACGGTCAACCACTTCTGGGCCAGATTCCTACTTGTTAAAAACAAGATCAGGGAGTGTTGCGACGACAAAGCGGTCTCCCTATTTTTCCGCAATTGCACGGACGAGGGAGTCTTGAACGCCCTCAACCGACGTCTTGTTCTGAGTTTCACAGAATTATCGCAGTTAGTACGGAAGTACTGCGCAATGGAAAATACTTGGAAAGCCCAGAATACACCTCTAGAACAGTCCATATCTGGAAAGTACATTACCAAGGCTAAACGGACAAACCCTAGCGGGTAATCCGATAACATGACTATTGGCAAGAAAAACAAACCCTTTTTAAGGTACAGGTCCGTACTGGACGAACTACTCGACACACCTTGCCAAACACACGCAACCCTGGACAATGCCCCTAACCATTGCCTTAGAGCATGTTGGGTACTCTGGCAGGTAGCGAAGAGCGGTACGGCAATTCTTGCCACCACCGTATCAAGGGAGAGGGACGTCGATGTTTTCACCGTCTTTGAGACATTCTCCTCAAATAACCGCTGCAAGAGAGGGAATCGCGAACTTGCCGAGGTTTACCAAACTAGCTCTGCAAGCCCATGGAGCGATACGACAATCAGTTTTTCTGCCGATGATGCACCTTGAGTCCGGCCGATCGAGCCTCAGCAGCTCTTGTACAAGATCCAATAGTGGACGGCTTCCGCCTCACTAAAGTACTTATGGATGGAGGAAGCGGACTAAACCTCATATATGAGGAGACGCTTGCAAAAATGCAGGTCGAGAAATCCCGCATTGAGCACACCAACACAACCTTTAGAGGAATTATACCAAGCCGCGAAGCTCAGTGTTCGGGAAGCATTAAGCTCGACGTAGTATTCGGGACATTCGGCAACTATAGATCGGAGGAACTACTCTTCCACATTGTTCCCTTTCATAGCGGATAACACGCCCTTCTTGGACGGAACGCATTCTCAGGCTTTCAAGCTATACCCCATTACGGGTACATGAAGCTTAAAATGCCAGGGCCCAATGGAGTGATCACATTATAAAGTGATCCGGATAGAGCACTCCGCCCGGAAAACAAGACAACATCGTTAGCCTTAGATGCATTATCCGAAGCCCTCGCGGCCGAAGAATTAACTACCCTACGATCGAAGGTAGATAAGGACACGTGATCCTCGCCAAAAGATCGAAGTCTACTTCCTTCAAGTCAGCAGATGAAATCATCAAATTTCAAGTGCACCCAACGGACTCTAATAAGGCAGCGTCCATTGGGGCATAGCTGGATCCGACGGTGGACCGCGCGTTACGGGCCTTCCTTCGGGAAAATTGGGATATATTTGCCTGGCACCCTTCAGATATGCCGGGAATCCCACGCAGGCTGGCCGAACACAGTCTCAATATTATCAAAGTGTTCAAACCGGTGAAGCAGTCACTATGACGGTTTTCTGAACCCAAAAGACAAGCAATGGGAGAAGAGCTAGCCAAGCTATTAGAAGCCGGATTCATCAGAGAAATTAAACATCCAGATTGGCTAGCCAACCTGGTCATGGTACCAAGAAGGATAAATCCTGGCGCCTCTGCGTCAACTTCACAGAATTGAATAAGGCCTGCCCAAAGGATCCCTTTCCTTTGCCCCGCATTGATCAAATTACCGATGCAACGGCCGGATACCATCAGATAAAGATGAATGAATCCAATCAAGCCGCAATGGCATTTATCACCCCGTACAACTCTTTTTGTTTCAACACTATGTCCTTTGCACTTAAAAACGCTGGCGCCACATATCAACGCATGATTCAAACACGCTTAGAAAAGCAAATTGGCAAAACAGTGGAGGCATATGTTGATGACGTAGTTGTTAGACTAAACACGTCGAGACTTTGGTGGAGGATCTCCGCCTTACATTCGCCAACCTCCGGGAATACGACATAAGGCTTAATCCGGAAAAATGTGTATTCGGCGTTCCAGCCGGAAAGCTATTAGGATTCATCGTATCCCATAGAGGAATCGAAGCTAACCTAGCCAAAATCCGGGCCTTGTCAGAACTCAAAATACCAACCGATCTCAAGCAAGTGCTAAAGCTAGCAGGCTGCATAGCGGCCTTAAGCCGCTTCATCTCCAGATTAGGAGAAAAAGCATTGCCACTTTACAGGTTGCTACGGCGCACTAACAATTTCGAATGTATGAATGCGGCCACAGCTAGGTTGGAAGAAATAAAAGCTCTACTAGTGAGCAACCCAATCCTAGCCGCCCTCGGTGTTGGTGAACCAATGTTGCTGTATATATCAGCCACTCACTAGGTAGTGAGTGCCGTGCTCGTTGTCGAACAATACAAAGAGGGGCATAAATTCCCCATTCAAAAACCCGTATACTATGTATCCGAGGTTCTAACAGATTGCAAATCATGATACCCCCACTATCAGAAAATTGCCTATGCGGCCTTCATGTCATCTCGCAAACTCCGACACTACTTTCAAGAGTGTTCGATCACAGTGGCATCCGAGGTATCACTCAACGATATTATCAACAATAAAGACGCCACGGGACGCATAGCCAAATGGGCCATCGAGCTCTTACCGTTCGAAATATCCTATATGCCACGCCGGACTATTAAATCCCAGGTGTTGGCCGACTTTGTTGCAGAATGGACCGAAGCCAAACTCCCTAAAGAGTATGGCTCATACTCCCACTGGACAATGTACATTGACGGTTCTAAAATGCTAGCCGGATTGGGGGCCGGCGTAATATTGATATCTCCTACTAGGGATTAAGTCCGGTACGTTCTTAAAATTATGTACACGGACTCGAACAATGCGGCCGAATTAGAGGCCCTATTACACGGTCTCCGCCTCACTGTATCCATGTGCATACAACGCCTCGAGGTACGCGGAGACTCAAACCTCGCTATCTCCCAAATTAACAGAGACTTTGACGCGAAGGATTCAAAAATGGCAGCTTATCGCAACGCTATATTGAAAATGTCGGCTCGATTTGAGGGGTTGGAATTCAGTCATGTAGCCCGGGATAATAACCAGGCCGGCGACGTACTCATGGGCGCTAAGCGTGACCCCGTCCCACCTAACACATTTGTGGAAAGGCTATTTAAACTATCAGTAACATGCCAGGACGTGAGTGGCGATACGAATTCGGATCCGAACACACCCCCAGCCGAACTCAATCACGACGTCACCCAAACATGGAGATAACTCCTTCGGCTCATGAAATCATGGCTATCATATCCCCTTGGACAGAGCCCTTCCTAGCTTACCTTAAAAGGCAGGAACTCCCTGATGATCAAAATGAGGCCCGCCGCATAGTCCGGCGTTCTGAAGCCTAAAAGTTCATGATGGTGAACTATATAAGAAAAGCACAACTGGTATTCTACAAAGGTGCATCTCCAAAGAGGAGGGAAGGGAAATTCTCAGTGAAATACACGCTGGAATGGGCGGTCACCACGCCGTAGCACGGGCCCTCGTAGGCAAAGCTTTTCGCGCTGGCTTTTACTGGCACACTGCCCGAGCAGATGCCCAAACCTTAGTCCAACACTGTGTTGGATGCCAGCTCTTTGCAAATCAAAGCCAGATGCCTCCCACCGCCCTAAGAACAATCCCCATTACTTGGCCTTTTGCGGTCTGGGGGCTTGATATGGTCGGACCCCTTAAAGGGGGAAGTCATAAAAGGAAATACTTACTGGTGATGGTAGATAAATTCACTAAATGGATAGAAGCCAAGCCTGTAAAAACAGCTGAAGCAAGGCCTGTGATAGATTTTATATCCGGCGTAGTACACCGTTATGGTGTCCCACATAGTATTATCACAGATAATGGCTCCAATTTCATAGCTGACAAGGTAAAAAACTTGGTGCGCAAAGTTAGGTATTAAACTTGACTATGGTTCTGTATACCATCCTCAAACAAATGGTCAAGTCGAAAGAGCTAGTGGTCTGATAATGAGCGGCATTAAACCCCGACTAGTGCGCTCCCTACGGGAGTCTAATAAACACTGGGTCAAAGAGCTTGACTCCGTACTCCAGGGGCAGTGGACCACACCCAATCGTACGACCGGATATACACCTTTTTTTATGGTGTACGACGCAGAGGCTATTCTGCCCTGCGACATTATTCATGACTCACCTCGAGTGCGCATGTACAAGGAGAGAGAAGCCGAGCTAGATCAGCAGGACAACCTAGATGGACTTGAAGAGGAGCACGATACAGCGCAAGAGTGTTCCGCATTTTATCAACAACATGCCAGGCCATACCAGAGCAGAGAAGTGCGGACCAAGACATACAACATCGGCGAACTCGTTTTACGCCTCCCAGATAAGAAAAAAGACAAGCTCGAACCAATGGGAGGGCCCCTTCATTATCGAAGAAGTACTCTCCGGTGGAGCCTATTGCCTTCGCAATGCACATGATAACTGCCTTGAGCCGAACCCGGGGAACGCTGGCAGGCTCCGACGATTTTATGGATAGTACGGTAGCAAATTTTTTCCTCCTTACAAGTTAGGTCTTGTCTTTTACTTTTTCATCCCTTCTCTTTTCCTTTTTTATAATTTTCTCTCATTGGCAAGTATTCGGCTTGCTCGAACTGCCACAGGATAAGTACATCTTCAAATGTATCTACCCCAAATATAACTGGGGGCTTCTTTAACGAAGCCCATTATAAATAAATCTTATTGCTTAAAATGTCGTATGTTTTTTACAGTTCTTCATTGACATGATATGCACCGATATGACTTAAGTTATAGCCAAGCTGGGTTGCCTGGATCCTATGCTTACCACTACGTTCCCGACTGTTCGACTATGGTGTAAAGGGAGCACCTCTACGATTGTTACAACTGGGTAATCCGGATATGTACCTCGGACTGGGTGAAGCTGAAAGCTAGCGCTCTTAAGGGAATAATTGGTCGCCGGATATACGACATATCGCATTCTAAAGCATATTTTACACTATCACAGGAGATGGCATCCTACTATCCTTCTCATAGGATCGAAAGCCTAGGCCCGCATCTTTATGCACGCCGACCCAGGGAAAGGAACCCCTAACGGAACTATTCTCTCTGGAAGATGTTTCCTACGTTAAATAGTAATACAATATAACTCCCCGAACACAGTTCGTCTGTTCATGCAATTATGACCGGATTGCCTGGTGTCCGAACATATCACGTGTTTTAACACAGGTATAGTATTCGGATGCACTCCAGCCTTTGGGTTTATGGAGGTTAAAGCAGATGGTCGGCCATGACTAACTTTATATAAATTCTGCTGGAGATAAGTTTGATGGTAAATGTTCATTAATACAGAGAATCAAATGACTACACATTTTATATTCCCTCTATCAGGCTGTCTAGCTTATAGTCTTGTTGGGAAAGTTTGGCAGCTCTCTCTACTTGGTCATAGACCAAATGTAGAGGAATTTCTTGTCCATCGGACCCTCGAGGTCCCACGCGGGCCATGTGATTTGGATCAAGACAAGTGTAGCGCATCTTCACCATGGCCCAGGCTTCTCGAGCACCCATGCGGCATGCTGACGCTTTTCATAGTTCCAAGCCGTGTTGAGCCCCTTTGAAAAGGTCCGCCAAGTCCTCCATAGTTTCTAGAGGTGAGTTGCCAGGCCATAGAGCTCTGGCCATACTCTTCATGGCCTTCCGAGCCCGTTCATGGTCCTTGGAAAGCTCGTGCGGCACGTCACCCTCAAAACCAGACACTCCGCCTTCAGGCTGCCTAGTTAACAAACCTACAGGAAAAGTTTTATAAGAAACTTTCAAAATAAGAGACTATAAGGAGAGCTAGGTATAAGAGACATACTAAACATACCACTTTTCATCCTCTGGTTCTCTTCGAAGGCGCTTGAGAGTTGGGCCTTCATGCCCTTTAGCTCATGTTCGAGCCTAATATTCCTATCTTGTGCTTGGTTCCGTTTCTCCATAGCTTGCGTCAGTGCACGCTCACCAGCAGTTGTTTCCCCTTCGGCAAACTTTGTTTCCACTAAGGCAGCTCTTAGCTCCCTCTCCAGTTGGTCGGTCGATCCTGTTGCTGTATTACAGATTAGTACATACATAATAGTAATCAGTAGAACTATCATATCTTTCGGACACAGTTATTCTTACCACCAGCATCGTTTCCGGATTCCTTCGAATTTTTCAATTCGGTGAGCTGGGTCCGACACTCTTCAAGTTCCTTGGATAAAGAGTTATTCTTTTCTCTAAGCTCCTATAAAAACACAACGATCATCAAATTAGTTGTACCAACTGCTTGAAGTCTCAGGGGCTACTGGCATGGGAACACTCAAAATGTACACTTACCCACATATCTTTGGAAAGCTGATGAGTGGCTCCGGCGAGTCCGTCTTGAGCGGCTCGGATATAGGCATCTGCAGAGTTGAGGGCGTTAAACGCCTCCTCAGAAAAAGCGGGGTCACGCATGGCTGCTTTCCGCCGTCGGTGAATCGTCGCAACCTCCACTTAGGAATTGGTAGCTGACACTTCATACGAATCCTCCTGGAGAGGACATTCCGACACATAATTAGAATTTACTCCTGACAGGCCTCATGCCGGATTGACTGGAGCTTGGCCTGCATTGCCTCCGGAGATAGTCCGGTGTGTATTCCTCCTAAAAGGACAAAACAAGGCGGAAGGTTATAATAACGACTTCACCACCCAGCACATGTTAAAACAAACATACCTCTTTGATGGGTCATTGGTGTTCATGGTCCTTTTTCGCTTCAAGGCCTCGCCCGACGCGAGCGTCACCCTCTGGGTTGGCGGTCTACGCACAGTTCGGCGTGAGGAGCGCCGTCCCTGTTCAAGTATGATAGAATACAGTGGGTAAGGCGAAGTGGGAATACTTCTCTTTTGAAGAGATATGTCCTAAAATACTTACATGGGAGGAAGGAATGATGCCTGGGTAATTGGCTACTATAGCCACCAGGGGACCCTCGCGGCAGGCTTGGTAGAAGACTCCTTCTTCTAGCTCTATACCTACATCCGGATCCTCATCGTATCTAAGGCCCGCATTTTGAAACTGGTCATGTGGCTGAGGGGCAGGACTGTTAATCCCCTCGATCACCTTCCTCCACTCCTATTAGGAGAAACCGAGTTCAGTTCGGATAATATATCATAACGTAGAAAAAAATGGGCGGTCATGAGAGAAACTCACCCAGTCAGGAGGATTGTACATAGAAAAACCCTCCCGGCATGTCAGACAAAGGAATTCTTGTTTCTCTCCCTTATAGAGACCTTTGAGGACAACAGCTAGAGCGGCAGGGTCATCTAGACCTAGGCATAAGCAGCGTGAGGCATCATCTTGGCCATTATAGTGCCACATTGGAAATCCTCTGGCTTGATGCGGCTGCACGCATCGCTTTATTGAAATAGCCATCATTTCGATTATAGATAACCCTAAATTGGCGAGCAATTTGATTTTGCTAACCAGTCTGCTAACCTCCGCTCTCTCTTCTTCCGAGGGATTGCGGGGACACCAGTTGTAGAGCTTCTTTGGTGGAGCACTGGAATACTTGGGGAGTCCACGCTGAACTGGATCTGGCAGAGCAACGTCCTCTATGTAGAACCACCCTGAAGGCCACTCTTCGGATGCTTTCTTTGGAGTATCGGGTAGATAGCCTGTCCCGGCTATGCGCCATACTTCGGCGCCCCCAACTTCAAATATGGATCCTTCTTCCGATCGAGGGACAAGGCAGAACTACTTTATGCACAGCTCAAAGTGAGGCTCGCAGCCCAAAAACAGTTTGCATAAAGCGACAAAACCAGCAATATGCAGGATGGACCCAGGCGTAAGATCGTGCAGTTGAAGGCCAAAGAACTCCAGGAGTCCCCTAAGAAAGGGGTGGATGGGAAACCCTACGTCTCCTAAAAGGAAGGGGATGAAACATAACCGCTCTCCATCGGAGGGGTTGGGAAAACTCTCTGCCTGGGCTTGGTTGTCGATAGACGTTAGTCCGGCCCGTACGGGGACTAGATCATCCGGGGGAGATATCCATGCGCTTGAAGTGTCCTCGGATGCGCATGGGACACAGAACAGTGATACGTCTCCAACATATCTACTTTTCCAAACACTTTTGCCCTTGTTTTGGACTCTAACTTGCATGATTTGAATGGAACTAAGCCGGACCGACGTTGTTTTCAGCAGAACTGCCATGGTGTTATTTTTGTGCAGAAATAAAAGTTCTCGGAATGACCTGAAAATCAACGGAGATTTATTTTGGAATATATAAAAAATATCTGCGAAAAGAACCAGACCAGGGGGCCCACACCCTGTCCACGAGGGTGGGCCCCCTAGGCGCGCCCTCTGCCTCGTGGGCCCCCTGAGGCTCCACCGACATCACCCCCGACTCCATATATTCACTTTTGGGGAGAAAAAAAATCAGAGAGAAGGAATTATCACATTTTATGATACGGAGCCGTCGCCAAGCCCTAATCTCTCTCGGGAGGGCTGGTCTGGAGTCCGTTGGGGGCTCCGAAGAGTCGAGATCGTCGCCGTCGTCATCATCAACCTTCCACCATCACCAATTCTATGATGCTCATTGATGACCCACAAGTGTAGGGGATCTATCGTAGTCCTTTCGATAAGTAAGAGTGTCGAACCCAACAAGGAGTAGAAGGAAATGATAGGTAGTTTTCGGTAAGGTATTTTCTGCAAGCACTGAACTTATAGGTAACAGATAGTTTTGTGATAAGATAATTGGTAGCAAGTGACAAACGGTAAAAGTAAATAAGGTGCAGCGAGGTGGCCCAATCCTTTTTGTAGCAAAGGACAAGCCTGGACAAACTCTTATATACAGTAAAGCGCTCCCGAGGACACATGGGAATTATCGTCAAACTAGTTTTCATCACGATCATCTGATTCGCGTTCGGTACTTTGATAATTTGGTATGTGGGTTGACCGGTGCTTGGGTGCTTCCCTTACTTGGACAAACCTCCCACTAATGATTAACCTCTAATGCAAGCATCTGCAACTACAAAAGAGGTATTAAGGTAAACCTAACCATAGCCTGAAACATATGGATCCAAATCAGCCCCTTACGAAGCAACGCATAAACTAGGGTGTAAGCTTCTATCACTCTAGCAACCCATCATCTACTTATTACTTCCCAATGCCTTCCTCTAGGCCCAAATAATGGTGAAGTGTCATGTAGTCGATGTTTACATGACACCACTAGAGGAGAGACAACATACATCTCATCAAAATATCGAACGAAGACCAAATTCACATGACTACTAATAGCAAGACTTCTCCCATGTCCTCAGGAACAAAAGTAACTACTCACAAGACATAATATTGTTCATGATCAGAGGGGTATTAATATGCATAATGGATCTGAACATATGATCTTCCACCAAATAAACCAACTAGCATCAACTACAAGGAGTAATCAACACTACTAGCAACCCACAGGTACCAATCTGAGGTTTGGGTACAAAGATTGGATACAAGAGATGAACTAGGGTTTGAGAGGAGATGGTGCTGGTGAAGATGTTGATGAAGATAGCCCTCCCCAAGATGGGAGAGTTGGTGGTGATGACGGCGGTGACGATTTCCCCCTCCCAGAGGGAACAATCCCCGGCAGAACAGTTGTGCCGGAGCCCTAGATTGGTTTCCGCCTCAAGACGGCGGCGTCTGGTCCCGAAAGCCTCCTTATGATTTTTTCCAGGTCAAAACACCTCATATAAGAGAAGATGGGTATCGGGGGCCTTCCGGCTGGCCCACGAGGCAGGGGGGCGTGCCCTGGGAAGGGGGGCACGCCCCCCACCCTCGTGGGCAGCCGGTGGCCCCCCTCGTGGACTTCTTTCGCCAGATAGTTTTTATATTTTCTGAAATGATGTTCTATTGAGTTTCAGGGCTTTTGGAGTTATGCAGAATAGGTTTCCAGAGTTTGCTCCTTTTCTAGCCCAGAATTCCAGCTACCTGCAATCTCCCTCTTCATGCAAACCTTGTAAAATAAGAGAGAAAAGGCATAAGTATTGTGACAAAACATATAATAACAGCGCATAAAGCAATGAATATCAACATATAAGCATGATGCAAAATGGACGTATCAACTCCCCCAAGCTTAGACCTCGCTTGTCCTCAAGCGAAAGCCGATATCGAGAAATATGTCCACATGTTTAGAGATAAAGGTGTCGATAAAAACAAAATACGGACATGAGGGCATCATGATCATTATCATAACAGCAACTTATATAAATATAGTCATATGATTCTTATTCTAAACTAATAATTCATCCATAATATCACGTATGAATCATAAACTTCATTGGAAACTAAGAAACTTTGATCTCGGTCATTGAAGCAATTGCAATTTATCGTAATAGCGGAAAGAGTCAATATAAGAGCTTTTCAGCAAGCCTACACACTCAACTATCATATAGTCTTTCACATTTGCTCACACTCACGCAATACTTATGTTTATGGAGTTTTAATCGGACATAAAGAAAGATAGGGGCTTATGGTGTTGCCTCCCAACCTTTACCTCAAGGGTAATGTCAACATTAATAGATCATGAAAACTTACATCCAAGTGAGTATATATGTCAGGATCTTTCCAACACAATGTGCTTGCCAAAGGATAAATGTAAAAAGGAAAGGTGGATTTCACCTTGACACTTATAAGGCAATAATAATAGATAGGCCCTTCGCATAGAGAAGCAGATGTTGTCATGTGTTTTTATGTTTGGATGCACAAAGTCTTAGCATAGAAGAACTTCGCTTTATATTGCCACTTGTGATAAGGACCTTTATTATGCAGTCCGTCGCTTTTATTACTCCCATATCACAAGATCGTATAAAGCTAATTTCTCCCACACTAATAAATCATACATATTTTAGCGAGTTTGCAACATGACAACTTACTGGGAAGGATCTTTCTCAATCCATAGGTAGGTATGGTGGACTCTCATGGCAAAACTGGGTTTAAGGATATATGGAAGCACAAGTAGTATCTTTACTTAGTGCGAGGAGTTTTTGCTAGCATGAGGGGGGAAAGGCAAGCTCAACATGTTGGATGATCCATGACAATATACTTTATTTCGGATATAAGAAGACATAACCCATTATGTTGTCTTCCTTTTCCAACATAAACTCTTTAGCATGTCATACTTTAATGAGTGCTCACAATCAGAAAAGATGTCCAAGATAGTATATTTGTATGTGAAGCCTCTCTTCTTTTATTACTTCCTACTAATTGCAACGATGACCAAAACTATGTTGGTCAACTCCCAAAAACTTTTATTTATCATACTCTCGTATGTGAAGTCATTACTTCCCATAAGATTGATATGATCTCTTTGATACTCTTTATGTTTTCTTTCTTTTTATCGTGATCCAAGTGAGGAAATCAAGCCCTTGACTCAACACTAATCTGTATTATATAGCTCACGGACTCGATTACAAAGGGTAAAGCTCACAAAGCAAAAGCTCACAACTAGATCATGCTAACTTTATTATAATAGATCAAGATACTACCAAAAGGATCGAACTAAGTAAAACGGTAAAGATAAGAGTGATGGTGATATGATACCGGGGTCACTCCCCCAAGCTTGGCAGTTTCCAAGGGGAGTGTCCATACCCATATGATTAAGTCTCCTTCTGCAGGGGTGGTGATGATGGAGTTGTTGATGATGTAGGCTAGTTGTCCACCCTCCAAGGCATGGGTTCACCATCGTAGAAGGATGATTGTAATGCCCAGGATGGAGTTATACCTCCTACGTGTCGAGGCACGACTTAAAGGCATAAGTCCATCCTAGAATGATCTCAAGTTTGGTAATTCTTTGCACAACTCATGTAAAAGAGGGGATAGTAAACTGAAAATAGTTGGCTTACACTCGCCACGTCACAGAATTACAGTACAAGTCTCAAACATCATACATTAAGAACACTACAACCCTCTAAGGGCAAAAGCCAAAAGTCAAAGTACCAAACTCAGATAAATAAACCACAGGCGGATCGAATCCTAGTAAGAGACTCAACTACTGATCGTCCGGGTAGCGCACATAGTACCGACTACGCTCTTCGTCGTACTCCCAATCCAGCTCGGTGCCATCACCTGGATAGCTCACAGCTGGACCTGCATCTGGTGTGTGAAGTAACTGTGAGCCACAGAGGACTCAGCAATCCCGTTCCCGGGTAACAGAACTATTTAAGCCTTTAGGTGAGGGAAAAGGCTGAAGAAAGAACAAGTCTGCAGCAGCAACTAGCATCTAGCTTACGCAAGTGAGAGCGAGAAGAGAAGGCATCGGCGAGAAGTGATCACGAAGTGATCCTAGCTACAAGCTCCACAAACATATCCCCTCCGTGTTCAACTCCCGAATCCCTATTCGGAAATTGACAGTCACGGAACACACGCTGGTAGTGTATTAGTAACATTGTGTCAAGTTATCTACAACCGGAATTAACAAGCTCCCATCTGCCACATAACCGCGGGCACGGCTTTCGAAAGTTCAAACCCTGCAGGGGTGTTCCAACTTGACCCATTACAAGCCCACGATCCGCGGAGTCGCAACTCCAAAGTGGGAAGACCCGAGTATCCTCGGAATCCCGTGCTCAAGATATACCGAACTAAGGTAAGGCTAATCCAGCAAATCCTCCCGGCGTGCCGACACCCTGATAGTAGCCGCGCGTATCTCGTCTCAGGCCACGACCGGATGGGTGATCCCACAGGTTTTTACCAGACCTTGAGTTTCCTCGAGGTGGCCCCGCGTAACCCCCGTTTCGGACCAACACTCATGTGGAGCACTGGCCCAGGGTTGTTGATTAAGAAAGAGGGTTAATTACTCCCTATGCATGTTTAGTTTGTTATTAGGCAAATAGTACCAATGTTGGGATTTGCTGGAAAAGACTTAGCACTTAGCGGTTTATCGAGGGGGTCCCATACACCCCAACCGTGTTAGGAACGCATAATCAAGGAACATAATACCGGCTTATACGCATCCTAACGGCATGAGTGGAACAAATCACCAAGCAAAAGGCTTAGCCTTCCACCCTTGCCAATGTATAGATGATTTCAGTTTAAGCATTTATATAGTGTGATATAACCCAACCAAACTTCAACATGAAGCAAGCATCTTCACTTCACCTGCAACTAGCAACGCTATAAGAAGGGCTGAGCGAAGCGTACTTAGCCAAGCAACGGTTTGCATAGGTAGGGTGGTTAAACATGGCAATTGGTTACAAGTAGGAGGCTGACAATAAGAACATGGGCATCGAGGCAAAACTATAGATCGAGACCACTAGCAATAGGCAAAGATAGTAATGTTATCGGGGTTCGGTCATCTTGCCTGAAGAGAAGTCGTTCGGATCGTAAGAAGGGTCCTCGTGCTCAACCTCGTTGGAAACCTCGTGCTCAACTTCGTACCCGGTCTCAGCTTCCGGCTCTAAACAAGACAATCACACCAAGCACCAATCAACAAGATGCAATGCGCACTCGAGAAACATGTATGCATGATGGATGCACTAAGGATGCACATGGAGCACGTAAAACATCACTCAAGCAAAACACCTCAAAACATGATAACAATCTGATATTATTAATCTACACAGAAAAACACCCAAGTTTGATATAAGATTCGCTGAAATCGGAGTTACGGGCTAAAAGTTATGCCCGAAACAAGATTTGAGCGAAAGCTGAAAATTACAGCAACATAGCATCTCTGGAGCTCAAAATAATTAAGCTACAACACCCAAAAAGCTTGGCAAAGGACATGAACACAAACTAGACATATAGTACAGCAACTAGGTCCAAAGTGCACCCCCAACGGAGTCACGGATCAATAGCAATGATCTTGGACATATTGAACTTTGCAATAAAATTCTGGCAGCAGAATTTTATTGAAACTTTAGAGCAAAAGATAAACATGCTACAGCCACTCAAATGGACATGTGAGGACATGAATGGAAAGACAACAATATATACTACAAGGAACAATCAAAATCCACCCCAAAACTATCATGCTTTGTCCTACAACATCACACGAACATGGCATAGGAACGTTACAGATTTCAGACTTAGTGAAATTTCACTAAGTCCTAAAACAGCAATATCATCATAGCAACTAAAAGAGCATGTTTAAGTCACCTCGAAACTAAACATGGCAAAGGGTAAGCACCTCATCAACATACACATGAAGGTGATCCCGAAACACACAAGCATGCTTCATAGGGGTGAACACACCGATTACAACGAGCTCATCAAGATGTCATTTCATAACAAGTGAAAACACAACATATGAACATGGCACTTTGCAATGATGATAACAAGGAAACAATAAATCTACCATGCAACCTATCACACACAACACGTAGTTCGTGGCAAGACGAACACGTGGACATGTCATTTGCATCGTTTGGACAAACGAGCTAAAAGATATCACATGTCAAAGGTGGCATGAAAATAACACATAACAGCAGTTTATATCATGATGCACTCTTGCAACAGCAAAACTAGTGCCTAGATGACATCTAACATGCATGACAACAACAGGTAAAACGTAGAGGACATCTCCACGAACATCTGGACATATCACACGCGCAAAACGGAGCAACAGGCACAAAGTTAGAGCAGTTCAAAGTTAGCATTTCAGAACAGGTAAAACAGAGACTTAAAGGAATTAGAGTCAACCTAGCAGAAAAAAAACGGATCTGAAGATGAACGGGCCGGCGCGGCGGATCTGGCCCAGCGACGGTTGCGGCGGCGCCTGGGCCCGAGGCGGATCCGGCCCAGCGGAGGCAGAGGCGGCGGCCCGCGGAGGCTGGCTGCGGAGGCCCGGAGGGAGGCCCGCGGCTGGGCGGTGGATCTGGGCCCCGGATCTCCTGCGGTGGCGAGCTGGCCCGGCTCGGGGAGATGGGCCGGTGCGCCTGGTGCGGCGCGGGAGCCCGCGGGGACGCGGTGGTGCGGAGTACGTGCCTCGGCCCGGAGCTGAGGCGGACGCGGGGAAGTGGTCCTCAGGGGCAACGGGCCCGGCGCGGCTGAGGACCTGGCTCGGGGATGTGTTCCACAGGAGGCGGCGACCGATGGCCCAGCGCTCGGTCGAACGATCGGCTCGGTGCGGAGAGCTGTTGCCCGACGAGCGTTGACCCCGCTCGATGGGATCGAGGACTCGGTCGGCGCGGCTGGATCGAAGGATCTGGTTCCCTCGGGAACCAGAGGAATTTTACTTTTTGGGATCTGAGATCTGAAAGATAGGGAAAAAAATAGAGAGGAAGGGGGGAAGAAGAAGGGGATGCCCAAATAGACTAGGGGGGTCTATATGTAGCAGTTTTTAGGGTTAGGAGGGAGTTTGGGGGCGCTAGGAGCCCTCCGATCGCGATCCGACGGATCCGATCGCGGGGATAGATTTAAAAGGCCTAGACGGAGATAAAAGAAAGCAGTAGGGGTATTTCCGGGACACGAAGCGAAGGCACTTCGGACCCACACGGACAACGGAGGGAAAAGTCAACGGAGTCCAAACGAGACGAGATTTGAGAGGCGGGTTGCACACAACAAAACAACAACACACAAAACAACCTCGCGGCACACCGGTAACGAAAAACGCCCGAACAACAAAGTAGGCCTACGGGACGTCACGGACACGTGAGGGAGCTCCAGAACGCGAAACGGACAACAGGAAGAAACACGCGGAACCGAATGCAACCCACAACACAAATGCAATGCAATGCACATGTCTACATGATATGAATGAATGCCACACACTCACACAACAAAACGACGAAAGCCCGAAAGACAAAGAACCCGAAATGGAAATAGATGAAGCCGGAGATATATTATATACCCAAAAGGGAAAGTATTACATCCGGGGCATTACAAACTCTCCTCTACTACAAAAAGATCTCGTCCTGAGATCTAGGACTGGAAAAAGGAAGGGTACTCGGAACGAAGATGATCTTCTCGTTCCCAGGTAGCTTCTCGGTCTGTGTGATGTGACCACTTGACTTTCAGAAACTTGATGGACTTGTTGCGAGTCTTGCGTTCGGTTTCTTCGAGAATGGCAACTGGATGCTCTGGGTAGGAAAGGTCTTGTTGAAGATCAATCTCCTCAAACGGAATCATGCGCTCAGGTGCCTTGAAGCATTTGCGAAGCTGAGACACATGGAAGACATCATGAACATTTGCAAAGTTGGAAGGGAGCTCGAGCTGATAGGCTAGATCGCCTCTTTTGCCAAGAATCTTGAAAGGCCCGACGTATCTAGGAGCAAGTTTCCATTTGATACCAAATCTTTGGGTTCCTTTCATCGGAGACACTCGGAGATAGACATGATCACCGATGTCGAAAGCCAAATCACGATGCTTTCCGTCATAGTAGCTCTTCTGACGCGACTGAGCGGCCTTGAGATTCTCACGTATGACTTTGCACATTTCTTCGGCTTCTGAGATCAAGTCATTGCCAAGAAGTTGACGTTCGCCTGTTTCAGACCAGTTGAGAGGGGTACGGCACTTTCTGCCATAGAGAATTTCAAACGGTGCTTTGCCTGCACTTGCTTGAAAGCTGTTGTTGTAAGAGAACTCGGCAAATGGAAGGCAGTCTTCCCATTTCATGCCGAAGGAGATGACACAGGCTCTGAGCATATCTTCTAGGATCTGATTCACACGCTCGACTTGGCCACTAGTCTGAGGGTGAAAGGCAGTGCTGAACCTGATCTTCGTGCCCATGGAGGACTGAAAGGAGTCCCAGAACCTTGATGTGAACAAGCTGCCACGGTCTGAGGATATCACTTGTGGAATGCCATGTAGGGACACAATTCTGGAAGTGTACAGCTCTGCAAGTTGAGCTGCATTGATTGATTCTTTGACTGGAAGAAAGTGAGCGACTTTGGTAAGCTTGTCAATCACCACGAAGATAGCATCATTGCCTCGCTTGGATTTAGGAAAACCAGTGACGAAGTACATTTCAATGTGGTCGAACTTCCACTCGGGAATAGGAAGAGGTTGGAGAAGACCGGCTGGACGTTGATGTTCTGCTTTCACTCTTCTGCATACATCACATTCGTTCACGAATTGGGCAATCTCCCTTTTCATGCGTGTCCACCAGTAAGATTGCTTGAGGTCTTGGTACATCTTGGAACTGCCAGGATGAATGGAAAGGAGAGAAACATGAGCTTCTTCCAATATGAGCTTCCTGAGATCACCTTTGGGAACAACGAGTCTGTCCTCGAAGAACAAGGTATCTCTCTCATCAACACGGAAGCACTTGTATTTTGGAGTGCCCTTTGCAATCCCATGTTTCACCTTCTTCACCATGGTATCACTGAGCTGGGCCTCACGGACTTGATCTTCCAAGGTAGGAGCAATTTGGAGATTTGCAAGAAAACCCTGCGGAACAACTTGAAGGTTGAGCTTCCTGAAGGCTTCACAAAGCTCAGGCTGATATGGCTTGATAAGAAGGCTGTTGCAATATGCCTTTCTGCTCAAAGCATCTGCAATCACATTCGCCTTGCCTGGAGTGTATTCAATGCTAGGGTTGTACTCTTGGATCATCTCGACCCAACGAGTCTGGCGGAGGTTCAGATGCGGTTGTGTGAAGATGTACTTCAAGCTCTTGTGATCAGTGAAGATGTCGACCTTTCTGCCCAACAACAGATGTCTCCACGTAATCAGAGCATGTACCACAGCTGCTAGCTCGAGATCATGTGTGGGATAGTTCTTCTCACTGGGGCTGCCGAGAAGTATATGCCACAATCTTCTTATCTTGCATAAGCACACCACCAAGGCCTTGAAGAGAAGAGTCACAGAACACTTCATAGGGCTTGGTTTCATCCGGAGGAGTCAGAACTGGAGCAGAGACAAGCTTCTCTTTGAGGGTTTTGAATGCCACTTCACACTCGGGAGACCAAAAGTATTTGACATTCTTCTGAAGCAGGTTGGAAAGAGGCTTGGCAATCTTGGAGAAGTTTTCAACAAATCTTCTGCAATAGCTGGCAAGACCCAGAAAATTGCGGAGCTGCTTGACGTTCTGAGGAGCTTCCCAGTTGACAATTGCTTCAACTTTCTCGGGATTAACCGCAATACCGTCAGCTGAGATGATGTGGCCCAGGTACAAAACCTTATCGAGCCAGAACTCGCACTTTGAGAACTTGGCATAGAATTTATGCTCTCGGAGTCGATCAAGAACCAGACGCAAGTGCTTTTCGTGATCTTCTTCATTCTTGGAAAACACCAGAATATCATCTAGATACACGAGCCCAAACTCTCCAGTATAGGGGTTGTAGATGTAATGCATCATCCTTGAAAAGGTAGGAGGAGCATTGGCGAGACCGAAGGACATGACGGTATACTCATATGAACCGTAGCTCGTTCTGAAGGCCGTCTTGGGAATGTCTTCCTCGCGAATGCGAATTTGATGATAGCCCATTCGGAGGTCAAGCTTAGAGAACACTTTAGCTCCTTTGAGCTGCTCAAAGAGTTCGTTGATGTTGGGGAGCGGATACTTGTTCTTAATCGTCTTCTTGTTCAATGGCCGGTAGTCAACACAGAGACGCTCCGTGCCATCTTTCTTCTTGACAAATAAGACGCCACAGCCCCACGGAGATGTACTCGGTCTGATGAGACCCATACTCTCCTGCTTATCAAGCTGCTTCTTCAATTCCTTCAATTCATCCGGAGAGAGCTTGTAAGGACGCTGGCAAGCAGGTTCGGTGCCCGGCTCTAGTTCGATGACAAACTCCACCTGACGGTGTGGAGGCATGCCTGGAAGATCTTCTGGAAAGACGTCTTGATACTCGTTCACCACTGGAATTTGCTCTATGGCATTAATTTCACCCTTATCATTAAGAGAGAAAAGCCGAATAGTATTATCCCTGGAGGCGAAGATAATCACATCTTCATCAGAATGAGTCAATTTGACTTCCTTTTGAGCACAATCAATGTGAGCATCATGCTGAGAAAGCCAATCCATTCCGAGAATGAGGTCAATATCAGAATGACCAAGAACCATCGGAGAAGCCAAAAATCGATAATCACCCATGCGAATAGAAACATCCGGAGCATATATACTGGAATGCATCAATCTACCCGGAGAAACAACTGATAACTCCCTTGGCAAACTTTTGATGTCCACATCATACTTGGATGCAAATGGTTGAGACATGGAAGAGCATGATGCACCCGAATCAAATAACACTTTAGCAGGTATAGAGTTCACTGGAAGGTTACCCAGAATGACATCAGAAGAAGCCTCCGCTTGTGATGCATTCATCAGATTAACCCTTGCACACTTTGGATCATGCCTGACAATAGCTGAACTCATAGGTGGAGGAGGAGGAAGACACTTCGGATTCGGACATCTGTTGGCATAGTGACCTTTATGAGTGCATTTGTTGCAAGTCACTTCTGAGAGAGGACGGAACTGAGAGCCACTGGACTTGGAGCCTTGAGACTGAAACTGCTTCTTCGACTGGTTGCTTGGGTTGGGTGGGTGGGAGAAACCACGACCACTAGAGTTCTTGTTGTTGGAGTTGTTGTATGGAGCTCGAATCACTGGAGGAGGAGGAAGCCAGAATTTCTGTTGTTTCGCAGCCAACTGAGACGATGAGGAAGAGTGAACAGCATCTCGAATTCTCTTCTTAGAAGCCTCCATCTTAAGCTGAGCTGCTTCTTGTTTCAAAGCCATGTTATAGAACTTATCGAATTCGTCTGGCTCGAACAAAGTGAGAGCAAGCTGAAGTTCATCTTTGAGACCTCCACAGAACTGATAGATTTTACTCTTTGCATCAGGAATGTCTTGCTTTGCATAGCGAGCGAGGTTTTGGAACTTGACATTATACTGATAGACTGTCATGGAGCCCTGCTTGAGGTTGCGGAATTGCTCACGCATACCCTCGATGACACTTGTAGGAATGTGATGCGAGCGGAAATCCTTGCAGAAATTCTCCCAAGAGATCACTTGACCCGGCCTTGAGTCTTTGTACTGCTGCCACCAGTCAGCTGCTTGATCTTTCAGTTGGAAGGCTGCAAACTTCACATAGTCATCTTCTTTCACGTTACTGCACTCAAAATGCTTCTTTATGTCGGTCAGCCAATCCTCAGCATCAAGAGGGTCGACACAGTAACTGAAAGCTTTAGGATTGTTAGCCAGGAACTGGTTGAGGGTAGCATGGTGCTGCTGGAAGAAGTTGCCTTGGTTCATAGGAACACCCTGATTAGCTTGATTAGCTTGATTAGCTTGCATCATCTGCATCATCTGCATCATCAACTGAGTGTTCTGAGCTGTAGTCTCCATAATTGCTCTCCAAGCCTCAGGCGGAGGAGGAGGTGAAGGAGGATGCTCTGGGACCTCTTCCACCTCTGGGTTGGCATTCGGAACCTTTTTCGGAGCCATCCTGTAAGAGATGACCACGAATCAGCAATTGATTGACAAAAGGAATAAGCTGAATCAATGGAATGAATTGCAACAAGTCTTCACAATAATCATTCGAACAATAAGAACGAATGAAATCATCCGAACAAGAGGAACGAATGAATTTCTCAGTTAATTGATAACATCAGTCTTCACGAGAAGCCACATAGGGATCAAAAGGATAAAATAAGAAAACAACAAGGTACGGAAAGGAACAAAAACAAGAGAGGAGTTTCGTTCTAACATCTTTGTGCTGAAAGCATATGAACGCGTTACGAAAAGGTTTTGCAATCCCCGGATCAGCATAGCCAAGGACCCTTTAAGATGCAACTCCTGATAGTAACATCGGTCATATAACCCCTTCACTCAATGTCGAACCCCGAACTCACTAACCTGCATTCGTTGGAAGAATGCCTACGATCTACTGGATAAAACCCACCTATAGCTTTCCGAAAGATTCCAGTTATGCAATCAGGTGTTGGGGATACACGGGAAGCACCGCGCAATCAACTCTAACCTACATCCAGGTGTATCCATCCTTCAACACATAACCAGTCTTTCTCGGAAACTGTGTACCTCAGACCTTCGAAAAGCATCCACTATAACAAGCTATGGCAATACTCCCGAACTACCTCCCCAGTACTGGGTGATGTCGGGGTTATCTTGCCACTGGCCGTATAGGGGAGATTTTCGATGTCGGCCGTCTTAAGTATTTAGTACTGCTGCGATATGCTTGTTACAATGATACCCCGAAGCTCAACTCCTCGGTAACAGGAGGCATCGGGAACAATATCCTTGTCACAAGAACATCGAAACAATCCCAGAATACTCGCGAGATTCCTAAAATTTTTTTTTTTGCAAATTTTGAAGATAGGAGAGACAAGAGTAGACGTCAGGAGTCCTCACCAGAGAGAAAGGGGATGAGAAGCAAAGAAATCCTACTCTCCGATATAATATAGGACTCAAAAAGTTTTCAGTGTGTGCCTAGACTCAACCGTCAACGGTTTGATCAAACAGTGGGGGCTCCTAGGTCGGAGAAGGCTCTGAATACCAACTTGTAATGCCCAGGATGGAGTTATACCTCCTACGTGTCGAGGCACGACTTAAAGGCATAAGTCCATCCTAGAATGATCTCAAGTTTGGTAATTCTTTGCACAACTCATGTAAAAGAGGGGATAGTAAACTGAAAATAGTTGGCTTACACTCGCCACGTCACAGAATTACAGTACAAGTCTCAAACATCATACATTAAGAACACTACAACCCTCTAAGGGCAAAAGCCAAAAGTCAAAGTACCAAACTCAGATAAATAAACCACAGGCGGATCGAATCCTAGTAAGAGACTCCACTACTGATCGTCCGGGTAGCGCACATAGTACCGACTACGCTCTTCGTCGTACTCCCAATCCAGCTCGGTGCCATCACCTGGATAGCTCACAGATGGACCTGCATCTGGTGTGTGAAGTAACTGTGAGCCATAGAGGACTCAACAATCCCGTTCCCGGGTAACAGAACTATTTAAGCCTTTAGGTGAGGGAAAAGGCTGAAGAAAGAACAAGTCTGCAGCAGCAACTAGCATCTAGCTTACGCAAGTGAGAGCGAGAAGAGAAGGCATCGGCGAGAAGTGATCAAGAAGTGATCCTAGCTACAAGCTCCACAAACATAACCACTCCGTGTTCAACTCCCGAATCCCTATTCGGAAATTGACAGTCACGGAACACACGCTGGTAGTGTATTAGTAACATTGTGTCAAGTTATCTACAACCGGAATTAACAAGCTCCCATCTGCCACATAACCGCGGGCACGGCTTTCGAAAGTTCAAACCCTGCAGGGGTGTTCCAACTTGACCCATTACAAGCCCACGATCCGCGGAATCGCAACTCCAAAGTGGGAAGACCCGAGTATCCTCGGAATCCCGTGCTCAAGATATACCGAACTAAGGTAAGGCTAATCCAGCAAATCCTCCCGGCGTGCCGACACCCTGATAGTAGCCGCGCGTATCTCGTCCCAGGCCACGACCGGATGGGTGATCCCACAGGTTTTTACCAGACCTTGAGTTTCCTCGAGGTGGCCCCGCGTAACCCCCGTTTCGGACCAACACTCATGTGGAGCACTGGCCCGGGGTTGTTGATTAAGAAAGAGGGTTAATTACTCCCTATGCATGTTTAGTTTGTTATTAGGCAAATAGTACCAATGTTGGGATTTGCTGGAAAAGACTTAGCACTTAGCGGTTTATCGAGGGGGTCCCATACACCCCAACCGTGTTAGGAACGCATAATCAAGGAACATAATACCGGCTTATACGGATCCTAACGGCATGAGTGGAACAAATCACCAAGCAAAAGGCTTAGCCTTCCACCCTTGCCAATGTATAGATGATTTCAGTTTAAGCATTTATATAGTGTGATATAACCCAACCAAACTTCAACATGAAGCAAGCATCTTCACTTCACCTGCAACTAGCAACGCTATAAGAAGGGCTGAGCGAAGCGTACTTAGCCAAGCAACGGTTTGCATAGGTAGGGTGGTTAAACATGGCAATTGGTTACAAGTAGGAGGCTGACAAGAAGAACATGGGCATCGAGGCAAAACTATAGATCGAGACCACTAGCAATAGGCAAAGATAGTAATGTTATGGGGGTTCGGTCATCTTGCCTGAAGAGAAGTCGTTCGGATCGTAAGAAGGGTCCTCGTGCTCAACCTCGTTGGAAACCTCGTGCTCAACTTCGTACCCGGTCTCAGCTTTCGGCTCTAAACAAGACAATCACACCAAGCACCAATCAACAAGATGCAATGCGCACTCGAGAAACATGTATGCATGATGGATGCACTAAGGATGCACATGGAGCACGTAAAACATCACTCAAGCAAAACACCTCAAAACATGATAACAATCTGATATTATTAATCTACACAAGAAAAACACCCAAGTTTGATATAAGATTCTCTGAAATCGGAGTTACGGGCTAAAAGTTATGCCCGAAACAAGATTTGAGCGAAAGCTGAAAATTACAGCAACATAGCATCTCTGGAGCTCAAAATAATTAAGCTACAGCACCCAAAAAGCATGGCAAAGGACATGAACACAAACTAGACATATAGTACAGCAACTAGGTCCAAAGTGCACCCCCAATGGAGTCACGGATCAATAGCAATGATCTTGGACATATTGAACTTTGCAATAAAATTCTGGCAGCAGAATTTTATTGAAACTTTAGAGCAAAAGATAAACATGCTACAGCCACTCAAATGGACATGTGAGGACACGAATGGAAAGACAACAATATATACTACAAGGAACAATCAAAATCCACCCCAAAACTATCATGCTTTGTCCTACAACATCACACGAACATGGCATAGGAACGTTACAGATTTCAGACTTAGTGAAATTTCACTAAGTCCTAAAACAGCAATATCATCATAGCAACTAAAAGAGCATGTTTAAGTCACCTCGAAACTAAACATGGCAAAGGGTAAGCACCTCATCAACATACACATGAAGGTGATCCCGAAACACACAAGCATGCTTCATAGGGGTGAACACACCGATTACAACGAGCTCATCAAGATGTCATTTCATAACAAGTGAAAACACAACATATGAACATGGCACTTTGCAATGATGATAACAAGGAAACAATAAATCTACCATGCAACCTATCACACACAACACGTAGTTCGTGGCAAGACGAACACGTGGACATGTCATTTGCATCGTTTGGACAAACGAGCTAAAAGATATCACATGTCAAAGGTGGCATGAAAATAACACATAACAGCAGTTTATATCATGATGCACTCTTGCAACAGCAAAACTAGTGCCTAGATGACATCTAACATGCATGACAACAACAGGTAAAACGTAGAGGACATCTCCACGAACATCTGGACATATCACACGCGCAAAACGGAGCAACAGGCACAAAGTTAGAGCAGTTCAAAGTTAGCATTTCAAAACAGGTAAAACAGAGACTTAAAGGAATTAGAGTCAACGTAGCAGAAAAAAAATGGATCTGAAGATGAACAGGCTGGCGCGGCGGATCTGGCCCAGCGACGGCTGCGGCGGCGCCTGGGCCCGAGGCGGATCCGGCCCAGCGGAGGCAGAGGCGGCGGCCCGCGGAGGCTGGCTGCGGAGGCCCGGAGGGAGGCCCGCGGCTGGGCGGTGGATCTGGGCCCCGGATCTCCTGCGGTGGCGCGCTGGCCCGGCTCGGGGAGATGGGCCGGTGCGCCTGGTGCGGCGCGGGAGCCCGCGGGGAGGCGGTGGTGCGGAGTACGGGCCTCGGCCCGGAGCTGAGGCGGACGCGGGGAAGTGGTCCTCAGGGGCGACGGGCCCGGCGCGGCTGAGGACCTGGCTCGGGGATGTGGTCCACAGGAGGCGGCGATCGATGGGCCAGCGCTCGGTCGAACGATCGGCTCGGTGCGGAGAGCTGTTGCCCGACGAGCGTTGACCCCGCTCGATGGGATCGAGGACTCGGTCGGCGCGGCTGGATCGAAGGATCTGGTTCCCTCGGGAACCAGAGGAATTTTACTTTTTGGGATCTGAGATCTGAAAGATAGGGAAAAAAAATAGAGGGGAAGGGGGAAGAAGAAGGGGATGCCCAAATAGACTAGGGGGGTCTATATGTAGCAGTTTTTAGGGTTAGGAGGGAGTTTAGGGGCGCTAGGAGCCCTCCGATCGCGATCCGACGGATCCGATCGCGGGGATAGATTTAAAAGGCCTAGACGGAGATAAAAGAAAGCAGTAGGGGTATTTCCGGGACACGAAGCGAAGGCACTTCGGACCCACACGGACAACGGAGGGAAAAGTCAACGGAGTCCAAACGAGACGAGATTTGAGAGGCGGGTTGCACACAACAAAACAACAACACACAAAACAACCTCGCGGCACACCGGTAACGAAAAACGCCCGAACAACAAAGTAGGCCTACGGGACGTCACGGACACGTGAGGGAGCTCCGGAACGCGAAACGGACAACGGGAAGAAACACGCGGAACCGGATGCAACCCACAACACAAATGCAATGCAATGCACATGTCTACATGATATGAATGAATGCCACACACTTACACAACAAAACGACGAAAGCCCGAAAGACAAAGAACCCGAAATGGAAATAGATGAAGCCGGAGATATATTATATACCCAAAAGGGAAAGTATTACATCCGGGGCATTACAATGATCGAGTCTCCGGGATAGTCAAATCTGCAGCCAAACTCATCTTCTTGAACCTATTGTAACATCCCAAATTTTCAATTTGGAATGTTATACATTAGATCATCATGCATATCATATTTTCTTGCTTTTGGTGATCCAATAAAATCCTAAGCAACTCAAGGACCCTCGAAGAGAGTTGTGCATTTCAAAATTTTCATATTTGAGATTTCTCAAATTTTGAAAATAGGATCATTTGATTTTATTTATTTTATCTTCAAGTATTTCTATCATAAAAAAATATGAGAGAGGGAGTAAAATGACTCTCCCAAAAATTTAAGAAATACAGAAGATTTAATAAAAAGATCAAATAAGTTTATTTGGAGTTTTATTTGAATTAGGAAAAATTGCATGTTTTCAAAAATGCATTTTAGTGCCAAGAAAATGTTCATCTTGTTCTAAATATTCTATTTAGACGATGAAAATTTGTTTTGGCAATTTTAGATTTTATTTTATTTTCTAGAGTTCTTTTTAGCGTCGGCGTAAGTTTAAAATATATATATATATATATATATATATATAGGGGGACCCAACCCAACTGGGCCGAAGCCCAGCCGAGCCAGGCCCGATTGCCGCCGCGACCGCCTTCCAAGCGTCGCGCGCCCGTGCCCGTGTCGGACTCTGACCGCCGCCGCCGTTGCTTGCCCCCTCCCCCAAGCCTCCAAGCCCCCCCCACTATATATACTGCCCC
>LR738709.1:482650777-482699754 GCA_902687465.1 Secale cereale | reverse complement strand
ACTGCCGCCGCCGCAAGCCATCGCCGCCGCCGCAAGCCACCGCCGCCGCGAGCTTCACCACCGCCGCAACGCCGCCACCGGTTTTCTGTAGAAGACCGTCGGTTTTTTTAAACCCTAGTCGGTTTTTCTATAGATCGGTTTTATTAGATAAGTTTTTCTGTTTTTCGGTTTAGTTAATTAGTAAACGTTGACCCGCTCGTTCGTTCTAACGAACGAATTCGTCATTTAGTCTCAGCTGACGAACGTCCGTTCGTTAAGCTATTTTAGTTTTCTTTTTCGCAGTTATTTTCTGATCGCGATCTCTATCTAATCTTCGTTTTAGTTTAACTTTTCGCTCGTTTATCGGAATCAGGTGATTCAAGCGCTTGGAGTTTCATCTCAAAATTCACTTTCCGTTTAACCTAGTCACTCAAGCGTTTGCCTCTGCTAAATTTGGACTTTGGTCTAGATTGGTTCGGTAATTGTTTTTCTTTCGCCGTGTGTCTTTCGTTGCTTTTTCTTTTGCCGTTTCTTTTGCAAACCGGAGTTCTTAAGTTGAATTTTCTGGTTAGATCTCTCATTTGAGTCTTACCCGTGCATTAGTTAAGTACTTATTGTGTGCTTGTTTGTTGCGATAGAGTACCCGGAGTGCGCCGCTTGCTACTTTGAATCTCTAGGTTTTGCGGATCATCAGCAAGGCAAGTAACACTTTGATCATACTTTCCAAATACCCAGTTTTCATTGCATTAGTCAACCCTCACACATTGCATGAGTAGGATCAATTAACTTGTGGGACTGGGAAGTAGATTGAGGTAGTACCTATTACCTGCATTACATTCAAACCTTTGGGAGTTACTTCTACGTTTGCTGTTAGGACATGCTATGCTCGTAGACGTGGACTGGGTGAGTGTATCCATGACAGATGTGAGTTTGTTAATTAATGGTTCAACTTAAGGTGGCAACTTTAACACACATCTGGGTGGATTGAGGCACCTGGGTATTCCAGTGATTGCCTGTTTTTCTTTGGACCGCCACCCAGGCACAAAGGGATCATGAGATTTTTCATACTAGAAACTTCCGTCTGCAGCCACATGCCAATATGGGCTATGGCATAGTTGAGTAAGTTGTGGGAAACCTTTCCATGATGGGCTAGCAGATGTAGAGGGATTGTAGGTGTACCGGCCTATCTATCTGGTTAAGGAGACCTCTTCGGAAAGACTGTGTCTCGGTCATCCGTTTCTCAAACACCATGCAGTGCGAGAACCCAAACGGAGGCGATCGGGTCTTGTGGGGAAAAGTGCACAAACCTCTGCAGAGTGTACAAACTGCTCATGATTAGCCGTGTCCCCGGTTACGGACGTCTTGAGTATCTAGTACTTGGATTATCATGTGAATCTCATCATGTTACTCTAATTAATTTTGTTGGGTTTAATGATGATTTTTAATTGGGGTTGAGAGGATGTCTATCTTCTCAACGATGTTTCAACTACCATGATAGTTAATTAAAATCTATTCCTTTGAAGTAGTGAAAAATTGGCTTTACGCAAAAACTGTAACCATAGAACTTTCCACCAGCCCTATTGCATATAGTATAGCTTTCTTTATTTCTCTCTTGTGTTACTTTGCCAGCATATTCCATGTGCTGACCCGTTTTCGGGCTGCAACGTTCAAGTTGCAGACTTTTCAGACGACGAGTAAGGTGCCTTATAGGTCGTGGTTCTATACTCAGTGATATCGTTGGAGTTGATGGACTCACTTATCTTCCAAGCCTTCCGCTGTTATCGTGTTAGATGGCTTAAGCCATTTTTATTGTAATAATTCCATCGTTGGAACTATCGATGTAATAAGTGTGTGATTGCTACTTTGTTATAAATCCTTCAAGTACTGTGCGTGTCAGCATTACTGATCCAGGGATGATACTGATGCACAGAGATCGGACTGTTTGAGGTCTGGTCGCTACAAGATGGTATCAGAGCACACGCTGACTGTAGGACACGACCACTAAGATAGACCCTAGAGCACTATTCACTTTTCTCTTTTCTGACTCCTCATCTTTTCTACTCTTTTAGGATGGTGGATGCATAGAACAAGTTCACTCAACCTGATGAAGATACACCATTTGGACGACACCTGAAGGAATTCACCAGATATCTAAACATTGGACTACCAAGTTTCACCGGAACCTACAATGCCACTCTACCTGAAGAGGAGCGTTGGTTGATTCAAGCTCAAGTTCCAGGAAGGACGTTCAAGCCCGTCCCAACACTCATAGCATTTTCTTTTAATGCGTCTACCTGGAGCCTAGGCAGGAGCATGGCAGCCCACATCGCTATGGGAAGGATCGGAGAAGTCTATAAACAGGAGCTAAAGGACACCATCTACCAAATTTGTGGACGCCGAGATGAGAATTGGGATATGATCAGCACCCGGAAGGATAGATCCATTGCAGCCTTCATCCAGGAGTTGAACCATCACATTCGTCGCCAGGAGCACCAGATGTGTGCAGGGAGGATAGATTTGAAGAAATCCCTCAACGGAAATTTGGAGTTAGAAGAGGAACTCAAGTCTACGCGCGACGGATACGAGGAGGAGATGTTAATACTTGTGGAGAAGAATGATGACTTGACACGGAAGTTAGGGATACTCATGGGAGAAGAAGAAGAGGAAGAAGAACCCAAGGAGATTCCACCGGAAGACTACATCATCATTGACGACACGGATTCGGAACGCGATGATAGCAAAGACAAAGACTATGAAGATGAAGCTGGAGCAGATATCATGGAATCCTCTGTCGATCAAAATTTCTAGAAGACCTTCCCATGACCAGTAGTTTTTCCATTTAGTAGACTTCGAAACACTATTGTAACGATTAGATCTGTGTAAGCCCTTGTTTGAGATTGATTTTGGTGTAATGAATTGTGTGTTTGCCTCATGTGCATATGGGTAGTGATTTTCCCTTAGACCTCTTTTCTATTCTAATCTCTTCCCTCTACACCCATCAGATGCCTCCAAGATGTGAGCCCGGATTTCAGTTTCCCCCTGAGCTCACCCAGTTGATCCAGCAGCAGAACACCCTGATGCAACATCTTGTCCAGAACACTCAGAACAACCAAAACAACAACAACAACCCTCCACCACCACCACCCGTGGACAACCTGACACGTTTCTTAAGGTTGCAACCACCAGTGTTTGCTAGCAGCATCGAACCAATAGTGGCTGATGACTAGCTACGCAAGATTGGAAGGGATTTGACCACTACCGACTGCTCAGATGCTGAGAAGGTGCGTTTTGCCGCACTCAAGTTGTCTGGATCAGCAGCAGCATGGTGGGAGAATTGCACTGCCACTTATCCCATAGCCAATGTGACTTGGGATCAGTTTCAGCAAGCTTTTCGTACCGCCCATGTCTCAACCGGAGCTATGAGTATGAAGAAGCGGGAGTTTCGCAACTTGCGCCAAGGAAACCATACTGTAGCACAGTATGTGGATGAGTTTAGTACCTTATCTCGTTATGCCCCAGATGATGTGGCCACAGATGCCGCTAAGCAGGAGAGATTCATGGAAGGGCTGAATGATGAGATGAGTGTATAGTTCATGGTGGCAACTTTCAATAACTACCAGGAGCTGGTTGACCGCGCCCTAATGATGGAAAGGAAGCACCAACAGATTGAAAGTCGCAAGAGGAAGTATGGACAAGGAAAGTATAATTCTAGAGAACAGTAGAAGCCCCATTTTACCCCTAAAACGGTAGGACAATTCCAACATACCCATGAAGGAGGTAGCTCGCACAATCATAATGGCCCCAAGAATGGAAATGGAAATGGAGCAAATGGTAACCAGAGCCGCCCTACCCCGTCCACACCCACCAAGAAGGATTTCAGCCATGTCACCTGTTACAAGTGCGGGAAGAATGGACATTATGCCAATGAATGCCCAGAAGCTAAGAATGGGTACGGCAATGGAAGCACCGCAAAGAAGCCCAACCCATTCAACAAGGCACAAGTGAACCACGTGACTGTGGAGGAGGTAGAAGAGCAACCAGATGCTGTTGTCGGTAAGTTTTTGGTTAAGACATTTACCGCAATAGTTCTTTTCGATACTGGTGCATCGCATTCATATATTTCAAGGGGATTCGTAAATAGACATAGGATGTCCACCCGAGTTCTTAAGAACCCCATGTTAGTAAGTTCACCAGGAGCAGAGTATATGGCACACCAAGGATGTTTTCAGACGCCATTGATCATAGGCCGCCATACTTTCCCCTCCGACCTAATAGTTTTGGAGTCACAAGCATTGGATGTGATATTAGGTATGGATTGTCAATCGAAGTATGGAGGTAACATTGACTGTGCTAGTAAGTCAATTTTGCTCACCACCCCGGAGGGAAAAAGGATTAAGTATGTATCTAGGCATTCGCCTATAAGGACCCAAGTACATTCTCTCACGGGAGTTGTTCAGGAGGAAGTGCCAGTAGTGAAGGATTATCCGGATGTGTTTCCAGAGGAGTTACCTGGTATGCCACCGGATAGAGATATAGAGTTTTTGATTGAGCTTCTGCCATGCACAGGGCCAATTTCCAAGAGACCGTATAGGATGCCCGCAAAGGATTTGGAGGAGAATAAGAAACAGATTAAGGAGTTACTGGATAAAGGATTCATTCGCCCAAGTTCTTCGCCTTGGGGTTCGCCAGTACTTCTAGTGGAGAAGTAGGATGGATCATTAAGAATGGTTGTTGATTACCGAGGACTGAACGAAGTGACGATCAAGAACAAGTACCCACTCCGATGATCAATGATCTGTTCGATAGATTGCAAGGAGCTAAGGTATTTTCCAAGATCGATCTGCTATCAAGGTACCACCAATTGAAGATACGAGAGCAGGATATACCTAAGACGGCCTTTACCACTAGGTATGGGTTTTACGAGTATACCGTTATGTCTTTTGGTCTGACTAACGCACCGGCATACTTTATGAACCTGATGAACAAAGTATTTATGGAGTATTTGAATAAGTTCGTCATGGTGTTCATAGATGATATATTGATCTTCTTGAAGGATGAAGAGGAGCATGCAGAGCATTTGCGTTTGGTATTGGAGAAGCTCCGAGAACATCAGTTATATGCCAAGTTTAGCAAATGTGAGTTTTGTTTGAAGGAAGTCGGATTTCTCGGACACGTCATATCTGGAGAAGGAATAGCAGTAGATCCCGCCAAGGTGGACACTATGACCCACTGGGAAGCACCAACAACAGTTGGAGAGATCCTGAGTTTTCTTGGACTTGCAGGATACTACCGAAGATTTATTGAGAATTTCTCGAGGATTGCAAAGCCAATGATGGAGTTGTTAAAGAAGGACACCAAGTTCAGTTGGACAGAAGAATGAGAGGCCAGTTTCCAGGAATTAAAGAAAAGGTTGGTCTCATCCCCTATGTTGATTCTGCCAGATCAACATAAGGATTACGAGGTGTACTGTGACGCTTCATGTCGAGGACTTGGAGCAGTTCTTATGCAGGAAGGAAAAGTTGTTTCGTATGCTTCAATACAACTGAAACCTCATGAGTTGAACTATGCCACTCATGATTTGGAGTTAGCACCCGTAGTGCATGCATTTAAGACGTGGAGACATTTTCTCATTGGAAACCATTGTGAAGTATATACGGATCACAAGAGTTTGAAGTATATATTCACCCAGAAGGAGCTGAATCTCAGGCAAAGGAGATGGCTGGAACTCATTAAGGATTATGACATGAGATTGCATTATCATCCCGGAAAGGCTAACGTAGTAGCCGATGCGCTAAGCCGTAAGAGCCATGTCAATATCCTAATGACGGAGGAATTTCCAAAGGAGTTAGCCGAGGACTTACGAGAACTACATTTGGAGATAGTTCCGAGAGGCTACGTAGCAACACTAGAAATCCAGACTACCCTGATGGACAAAATCAGAGAAGCTCAGAAAACTGACGAGGAAGTTGCCTCTATAAAGAAGAGGATGAGCGAAGGAAAAGCTAAAGGATTACGTGAGGATGAACACGACACCTTATGGTTTGAGGACCGCATTTATGTGCCTAATGACCCAGAGATCAGGAAGTTGATTCTGCAGGAGGCCCATGATTCACCATACTCGATTCACCCAGGAAATACTAAGATGTATTTGTATTTGAAGGAAATTTTCTGGTGGACCGGTATGAATAAAGATATTGCGGAGTATGTAGCAGTTTGTGATGTATGTCAGAGAGTGAAGGCAGAACATCAGAAGCCGGCAGGATTGTTACAACCATTGCCAATACCCGAATGGAAGTGGGATAAGCTAGGTATGGACTTTATTACGGGATTACCCAGAACTCATTCTGGCTATGACTCGATTTGGGTCGTAGTCGATCGTTTAACAAAGGTAGCTCATTTCATCCCCGTAAAGACTACTTATACCAGTGCAAAGTTGGCAAAGATATACATGACCCGAATTGTATGTCTGCATGGAGTTCCGAGGAGCATCGTATCAGATAGAGGAACCCACTTTACCTCTAAGTTCTGGAATCAGTTACATGAAACCTTGGGTACCAGGCTAGAGTTTAGCACAGCTTTTCGCCCGCAGACAGATGGACAGACTAAAAGAGTTAATCAAATTTTGGAGGATATGCTGAGAGCCTGTGCACTAGATTATGGATCTAGTTGGGACGACAATTTGCCATATGTCGAATTTTCTTACAACAACAGTTATCAATCCAGTTTGAAGATGGCCCCTTTCGAAGCGTTATACGGAAGGAGATGTAGGACTCCGTTGTCGTGGGACGAAGTTGGAGACCGCAAATTGTTCGGTCCAGATTTGATCAAGGAATCGGAGCAGAAGGTGAAGTTTATTCGCGATAGGCTCAAGATAGCCCAGTCCAGGCAGAAGAGCTACGCAGATTCAAAACGCAAGGAAATCGTTTACGAGGTCGGAGACAGAGTTTATCTTCGAGTATCTCCACTTTGAGGATTTAAGCGTTTTGGAGTTAAGGGAAAACTAGCGCCCCGTTTTGTAGGACCCTATAAAATTTTGGAACGTATGGGGGAAGTAGTCTACAAGTTGGAACTGCCCGAAGGATTGTCAGGAGTTCACGACGTATTCCACGTTTCCCAGCTGAAGAAATGCCACGCAGAGATGACCGAGATACCGCTGAGGGATACCGTGCCATTGGAAGCTATTCAGTTGGACAACGACTTGACCTATGAAGAGAAACCCGTCAAGATTCTCGAGTATGCCAGCCGAGTCACCCGCAGCAAGGTTAACAAGTTTTGCAAAGTTCAATGGAGTCACCACACCGAGGATGAAGCCACCTGGGAATGAGAGGAAGACCTGCAGAAGGACCACCCTCACCTATTTTCTAGCCAACCCGAATCTCGAGGGCGAGATTCACCTTAAGGTGGGGGTAGGTTTGTAACATCCCAAATTTTCAATTTGGAATGTTATACATTAGATCATCATGCATATCATATATTCTTGCTTTTGGTGATCCAAGAAAATCCTAAGCAACTCAAGGACCCTCGGAGAGAGTTGGGGATTTCAAAATTTTCATATTTGAGATTTCTCAAATTTTGAAAATAGGATCATTTGATTTTATTTATTTTATCTTCAAGTATTTCTATCATAAAAAAAAATATGAGAGAGGGAGTAAAATGACGCTCCCAAAAATTTAAGAAATACGGAAGATTTAATAAAAAGATCAAATAAGTTTATTTGGAGTTTTATTTGAATTAGGAAAAATTGCATGTTTTCAAAAATGCATTTTAGTGCCAAGAAAATGTTCATCTTGTTCTAAATATTCTATTTAGACGGTGAAAATTTGTTTTGGCATTTTTAGATTTTATTTTATTTTCTAGAGTTCTTTTTAGCGCCGGCGTAAGTTTAAAAAAAGGGGGGGGGACCCGACCCGACTGGGCTGAAGCCCAGCCGAGCCAGGCCGTTGCTTGCCCCCCCCCCAAGCCTCCAAGCCCCCCCCCACTATATATACTGCCCCCTGCCCCTTGTCGCACCCCGCCGCCGCAAGCACCCCTCCGCCGCAAGCTCCGCCGCCGCACGCCACTGCCGCCGCTGCAAGCCATCGCCACCGCCGCAAGCCACCGCCGCCGCGAGCTTCGCCGCCGCCGCAACGTCGCCGCCGCCGCGGCCCACCACCACCACCGCAGCCCCGCCGCCCTGCCGTCGCCAACGCCACCGCCCGCCGCCGTCGACGAGGTAGCCGCCCCGCCGGCCGGTTTTCTGTAGAAGACTGTCGGTTTTTAGAAAAAACCTAGTCGGTTTTTCTTTAGATCGGTTTTATTAGATCAGTTTTTCTGTTTTTTCGGTTTAGTTAATTAGTATACGTTCACCCGCTCGTTCATTCTAACGAATGAATTCGTCGTTTAGTCTCAGCTGACGAACGTCCGTTCGTTAAGCTGTTTTAGTTTTCTTTTTCGCAGTTATTTTCTGATCGCGATCTTTGATCCGATCTTCGTTTTAGTTTAACTTTTCGCTCGTTTATCGGAATCAGGTGATTCAAGCGCCTGGAGTTTTATCTCGAAATTCTCTTTCTGTTTAACCTAGTCACTCAAGCGTTTGCCTCTGCTAAATTTGGACTTTGGTCCAGATTGGTTCGGTAATTGTTTTCCTTTCGCCGTGTGTCTTTCGTTGCTTTTTCTTTTGTCG
Organism: Secale cereale; assembly: GCA_902687465.1. NCBI lineage: Eukaryota > Viridiplantae > Streptophyta > Magnoliopsida > Poales > Poaceae > Secale > Secale cereale. The sequence goes on along the minus strand of LR738709.1, from coordinate 482,691,113 downwards.
TTTCTTTTGCAAACCGGAGTTCTTAAGTTGAACTTTCTGGTTAGATCTCTCATTTGAGTCTTACCCGTGCATTAGTTAAGTACTTATTGTGTGCTTGTTTGTTGCGATAGAGTACTCGGAGTGTGCCGCTTGCTACTTTGAATCTCTAGGTTTTGCGGATCATCAGCAAGGCAAGTAACACTTTGATCATACTTTCCAAATACCCAGTTTTCATTGCATTAGTCAACCCTCACACATTGCATGAGTAGGATCAATTAACTTGTGGGACTAGGAAGTAGATTGAGGTAGTACCTATTACCTGCATTACATTCAAACCTTTGGGAGTTACTTCTAGTTTGCTGTTAGGACATGCTATGCTCGTAGACGTGGGTTGGGTGAGTGTATCCATGACAGATGTGAGTTTGTTAATTAATGGTTCAACTTAAGGTGGCAACTTTAACACACATCTGGGTGGATTGAGGCACCTGGGTATTCCAGTGATTGCATGTTTTTCTTTGGACCGCCACCCAGGCTCAAAGGGATCATGAGATTTTTCATACTAGAAACTTCCGTGTGCAGCCACATGCCAATATGGGCTCTGGCATAGTTGTGGGAAACCTTTCCATGATGGGCTAGCAGATGTAGAGGGATTGTAGGTGTACCGGCCTATCTATCTGGTTAAGGAGACCTCTTCGGAAAGACTGTGTCTCAGTCATCCGTTTCTCAAACACCATGCAGTGCGAGAACCCAAACGTAGGCGATCGAGTCTTGTGGGGAAAAGTGCACAAACCTCTGAAGAGTGCACAAACTGATCATGATTAGCCGTGTCCCCGGTTACGGACGTCTTGAGTATCTAGTACTTGGATTATCATGTGAATCTCATCATGTTACTCTAATTAATTTTGTTGGGTTTAATGATGATTTTTAATTGGGGTTGAGAGGATGTCTATCTTCTCAAGGATGTTTCAACTACCATGATAGTTAATTAAAATCTATTCCTTTGAAGTAGGGAAAAGTTGGCTTAGGCAAAAACTGTAACCATAGAGCTTTCCACCAGCCATATTGCATATAGTATAGCTTTACTTTATTGCTCTCTTGTGTTACTTTGCTAGCATATTCCATGTGCTGACCCATTTTCGGGCTGCAACGTTCATGTTGCAGACTTTTCAGACGACGAGTAAGGTGCCTTATAGGTCGTGGTTCTATACTCAGTGATGCCGTTGGAGTTGATGGACTCACTTATCTTCCAAGCCTTCCGCTGTTATCGTGTTAGATGGCTTAAGCCATTTTTTTTGTAATAATTCCATCGTTGGAACTATCGATGTAATAAGTGTGTGATTGCTACTCTGTTATAAATCCTTCAAGTACTGTGCGTGTCAGCATTACTGATCCAGGGATGACACTGATGCACAGAGATCGGACTGTTTGAGGTCTGGTCGCTACATCTATATTCATCCTCACTGTTTTGGTTTTGCAGGTCATAGATCTGGGCTTGGAGGTGTTCAATCTTCTCTTGAAGATTAGAGATAGCTACCCCAAAGATCCTTGAGTCCAGCTTGAGGTTGTTGGTGAGCTCCAAGATCATCATGTGGTTAGCGTTGAGTCCTCATTCCACCATACCTTGGCACTTGAAAACTTGTTGCTCCATTGCTTCGAGTCTTGTCTCCATGCTTCCGGTCCTCCTCGGCCCCTCAACATCATGGATGTGCAGCACCCCCTCATGCAACTCCATGGTTTTAGGGTGGTGCGGCACCTTTGCAAGGTAGGGGTTGATGACCTTCTCGAAGAACTTGTCCTTGGGGGTGTTGGAGGACGCCATGATGATCTAGATCTGTCAAAAACAGCAGCTCAAAATGAAAACAGAGGATTTTTGCGTGATACAGAGGTCAAAACCTTCGGGAGTATATATAATGAATTTTTACCGACAAAAAGGAGTAACCCACAAGAAAACGGAGTCCGGGGGACACACGGGGTGCCCACGAGGCAGGGGGGCGCGCCATCCACCCTCGTGGAGGCCTCGTGTCCCCTCTGGACTTCTTCTTATTTTACTATTTATCTAAATAATCCAAAATGGAGAAAAATTGCCTTTAAAACTGTTTTGGAGTCGGTTTACTTACCGTATCACATACCTCATCCTTTTCGGAGGCTGAATCGTTCTGGAAAGTGTCCCTTATGTATTTCTCCGGGGTTACGGTTTCAATAATATTGGTTTCAAAATTTATAGGATTACCTGAGATACAATGTTTGATTCTTTGACCGTTCACCACCTTCGGATTTGTGCCTTCGAAGTTGTTGTTTTTTATGGCACCGGAACGATTAACCTCCTCGATAACGTAAGGTCCTTCCCACTTGCAGAGCAGTTTTCCTGCAAAAAATCTTAAACGAGAGTTGTATAGCAAGACATAGTCACCTACGTTAAACTCACGCTTTTGTATTCTTTTGTCATGCCATCTTTTAACTTTTTCTTTAAACAGCTTGGTATTCTCATAGGCATGGGTTCTCCATTCATCGAGACAGCTAATGTCAAATAGCCTCTTCTCACGGGCAAGTTTGAAATCGTAATTGAGCTCCTTAATAGCCCAATATGCCTTATGTTCTAGCTCAAGAGGTAAGTGACAAGCTTTTCCATATACCATCTTATATGAAGACATACCCATGGGACTTTTGTATGCAGTTCTATAGGCTCATAATGCATCATCTAGTTTCTTGGACCAATTCTTTCTAGACCTATTAACTGTCTTTTGCAAGATTAATTTCAACTCCCTATTACTTAGTTCTACTTGACCACTATTCTGTGGGTGATAAGGGGATGCAATTCTATGGTTGACATCATACTTTGCAAGCATCTTACGGAAAGCACCATGAATAAAGTGTAAACCACCATCAGTCATTAGATATCTAGGGACTCCAAATCTCAGAAAAATAACTTCTTTAAGCATCTTAATAGAGGTGTTATGATCAGCACTACTAGTTGGAATAGCTTCTACCCAATTAGTAACGTAATCAACAACAACTAAAATATGTGTACCCATTAGAGGCAGGAAAAGGTCCCATATAATCAAAGCCCCAAACATCAAATGGTTCAATAACAAGTGAATAATTCATAGGCATTTCTTGACGTCTACTAATATTACCAATTCTTTGACATTCATCACAAGATAAGACAAACTTACTGGCATCCTTGAAGAGAGTAGGCCAATAAAAACCGGATTGCAATACCTTGTGTGCAGTTCTATCTCCCGCATGGTGTCCTCCATAAGCTTAGGAGTGTCACTTGCGTAGGATCTGTTCCTGTTCATGCTCAGGTACACAACGTCTAATAATACCATCTACTCCTTCTTTATAAAGATGTGGGTCATCCCAGAAGTAATGTCTCAAATCATAGAACTTTTTCTTTTGCTGGTATGTGAAGCTAGGAGGCATAAACTTTGCATAATCAGCGTACCATGGAGCAGTACGAGAAGTATTTATGACAGCTAATTATTCATCAGGAAAGCTATCATCAATAGGTTGTGGGTCATCAAGTATATTCTCTAACCTAGACAAATTATCTACCATGGGGTTCTCAGCTCCTTTTCTATCAATAATATGCAAATCAAATTCTTGCAGCAAGAGAACCCATCTAATAAGTCTAGGTTTAGCATGTTTCTTTTCCATAAGGTATTTGATAGCAGCATGATCAGTGTGAATAGTTACTTTAGAATCAACAATATAGGGTCTAAACTTATCACAAGCAAATACAACTGCTAAAAATTCTTTCTCAGTAGTAGCATGATTTCTCTGGGCACTATCTAGAGTTTTACTAGCGTACTGGATAACATTTAATTTCTTATCAACTCTTTGCCCTAAAACAGCTCCTACAGCATAATCACTAGCATCGCACATAATCTCAAGGGTAAATTCCAATCAGGAGGTTGGACAATAGGTGCTGAGATCAATGCTTTATTAAGTATTTCAAATGCTTCTAGACAATCATCATCAAAGACAAAAGGAATATCTTTTCATAAGAGATTAGTCAGAGGCCTGGAGATTTTGGAGAAGTCCTTAATGAAGCTCCTATAAAACCTGACATGACCAAGGAAACTTCGTATACCTTTGATGTCCTTAGGGCATGGCATCTTTTCAATAGCATCAACTTTAGCTTTGTCAACTTCAATACCTCTTTCAGAAATTTTATGTCCCAAGACAATGCCTTCATTAACCATAAAGTGGCACTTCTCCCAATTCAAGACAAGGTTAGTATCTTCACATCTCTGCAAAACTCGATCAAGGTTGCTTAAGCAATCATCAAAAAAGTTCCGTAAACGGAGAAATCATTCGTGAACACCTCAACAATCTTTTCACAAAAGTCGGAGAATATGGCCATCATGCATCTTTGAAAGGTAGAAGGTGCATTACATAAACCAAAAGTCATACGTCTATAAGCAAAGGTACCGAAAGGACAAGTAAAAGTGCTCTTTTCTTGATCCCCTTTCGACACAGGTATTTGAGAGAAACCAGAATAACCATCTAGAAAGCAGAAATGAGTATGTTTGGATAACCTTTCTAGCATTTGATCAATAAATGGCAAGGGGTAATGATCTTTCTTAGTAGCTTTATTTAACTTACAGAAATCAATTACCATCCTATAGCCTGTAACTATTCTTTGCGGGATCAATTCATCTTTATCATTAGGAACGATAGTCATACCTCCTTTCTTAGGGACACAATGGACAGGACTTATCCACTGGCTATCAGCAACTGGATAGATAATACATGCCTCTAGAAGCTTTAGTATTTCCTTCCTTACTACTTCTTTCATCTTAGGATTTAATCGTCGTTGATGATCAATAACTGGATTAGCATTTTCTTCCAATTTTATCTTCTGTTGGCATATAGTGGGACTAATGCCCTTAAGATCATCCAGAGTATATCCGATAGCAGCTCGGTGCTTCTTCAGAGTTTTCAATAATTTTTCTTCTTCCTGCTCTGAAAGGTTAGCACTAATAATAAAACAATATATTTTCTTTTCATCAAGATAAACATACTTAAGATTATCAGGCAAAGGTTTAAGTTCAAACACGGGATCACCCTTGGGTGGAGGAGGATCCCCTAGGATTTCAACAGGCAAGTTGTTTTTCAATACGGGTCCTTGTGTATGGAATATTTCATCTATTTCCCTTATCTCATTCATATGCATATCATTTTCGTGGTCTAGCAAGTATTGTTCTAAAGGATCATTAGGTGGCACAACAATAGAAGCGAGACCAATAATTTCATCCTTACTGGGTGGTGCCTTTTTAAGGGGTTGTCTACGGAATTTAGCAAAGTTAAAATCATGAGACATATCCCCTAATCCAACAGTAACAATATCTTTCATGCAGTCTATCTTGGCATTAACAGTATTCAAGAAGGGTCTACAAAATATAATGGGACATAATTCATCTTGTGGGGAACTAAGAACAAGAAAATCAGCAGGGTATTTAACCTTCCCACACAAGACTTCAATATCTCTAACAATCCCAACTGGTGAAATAGTATCTCTATTAGCGAGCTTAATAGTAACATCAATCCCTTCTAACTCAATAGGTGCAATATCATGCATAATTTCGTTATATAAATCAAGAGGGATAATACTCGCACTAGCACCTACGTCGCATAAACCATGATAGCAATAATCCCCTATCTTAAAGGAGATAACAGGCAACTACAACCGGTTTATGTCTATTCCTAGCATTGGGTTTGGCTATTCTAGCAGACTCTTCTTGGAGGTAAATAACATGTCCACCTAAATCTTCTACCAAGAGATCTTTAACCATAGCAACACTAGGTTCAACTTTAATTTGCTCAGAGGGTGTAGGTGTTCTAGTATTACACTTACGAACAACATTATAAGTGATAATCTTTTCCTAACAGGGAAAGGTGGTTTCTCAATATAAGCGGTAGGACTAACAGGATCAACATTATAAGTGATAGTATTTTCTTCAACTTTAATAGGTTCAACTACTTTTACTTCAATAGGGGGATTGTCGTGGAATTAACACGTCAGATGTCCGGATTAACGGACTTTGTCGTGAGGCCACGCATCTATGTAGTAGCTTGAGAGGGGTTGAGCGGAATCGAGAGACGCGATGTAAGACACGGATTTAGACAGCTCCGGGCCCCGGGAAACATCATCCGGTAATAACCCTATGTGTTGTTTGAGGCTAGGTCTCATTATGATCCTCGTGGTGTCGCCGATAAACCGACTTTTTGTGTCTAACCCTAGAAACTTGTCTGCTTGTCTAAACTTCTCCACTAAAACTTGTCTCTTGTCTAACTTGTGAGAACTTCTCACCCCCCCCCCCCTCTTTGGGGAGCCCTGTCCCTCCTTATATATGTTGAAGGGGCGGGTTTACATGACTAGTCCTAATAGGACTAGGATTGATCTATTACAAGGAGTCCTAGTCTTGTTTCCTTTGTATGAGAATATTCCTTGCGCTTTATTCATAAACCGGCCCACTATTAATATGAACCGGCCTTCTGGGCCTTGGGCCTTGTCATCCATGATCCACCTGCCGGTTTACCAATATTTTGCTAAGTGTAAACCGTCTTAAGTAAACTGCCAAGTCCGACCGGGTTATAATTCCGGCTGGTTCATACCGCGTGGTATATCCCCGACATTAGCCCCCAAGTTTAGCTTGGATGTGTCCATGGTAAACTTATGCTCTAAAAACAAACACAAGAACAAATTTGATAGGTTGTGCTCCGAGTTAAAAATTCTTGTAAACCGGCACCTGATCATCTTTAAGTCGTTGTCCTTCCTTCTTCTAGAAAATCCGGGTCAACAGACCAACTTCATATTCAACTTGCTTGCATAAGAAATATTGTAAATAAAGAATCCATTTGAATCGGCTTTTAATGCTCTGACTTGACAAAAATATTGGTCTTTGAAATATTCAACTGATATCCAGCCGGCTTGAAGATGCAGAACTTGCCGGTTTATGATTGCCAAAATTGCCGGGTCACACAATTAATCTGATTTGCCAGAACTGAAAATTTGAAGATGTTCCTCCTTATATATGCATATGTTCCTCCTTTATATGCATATTACCTATAGCCCCCAAGTGTCGGGTCATTATGTAATAATGAGTAGGGACTTTGTATATACTTCATTGAAAATAGCCTTGTATAATCTTGAAGAAATCTGGATCATTCATCCCAATCACTATGAAACTGAATATTCCATATTTATGTAGCCCCCAAGTGCCGGGTCATTATGCAATAATGAGCAGGGACTTTGAAAATATGATCATGTAAATTTAAATAGCAACATGTAGCCCCCAAGTGCCAGGTTATTATGCAATAATGAGCAGGGACTTTGTAGATATAATCATTGAAAATAACACTATATAATGTAACTTCCATCGTGGGGTTTGAACCCACGTCCACAAGGTTAAGAGCTTTGTGCTCTACCAACTGAGCAGTGGACCCTTCAATATAATGGATTAATACTTGTGTACCTTGAATTGTTGACAGGAGCGATTGGTAGCCCCCAAGTTCCGGTTTAGCTACATTTAGAAGGTGAACCGGTACTTCCAGATGAAGCAAATGATCTTTCCATTAGCCCCCAAGTGTCAAGTAGACAACTTGCTTGTGTGCTTGAGACTTGTGCATTTGATGTAATCTCAATTTGAATAATGTAGCCCCCAAGTGCCGGGTTGTAAGCCTGCAGCAACTCGGGACTATTCCTTTGTAGAATAAATCACTTCCATCGTTGAAATAATATCCATTGCGCTTTAAAGCGACTTTGAAAACCTCAATCATAATATTTATAAGCATAATAATATCCATCGTTGGCTATTGAAGAATTCAATCCGGTTTGAAGACCGGTTCCAATGATGTTTGATCACAATCGGGCCGGGTTAATAAACACCGGTCATTATTTTGTCTCATACTGGCGACTTATAGTCAAAACCAAGCCGGTTTAATAAACACCGGTCATTATAACTGATCATGTATTGCCAATATGTATTTAAAAACAAGATACTTCATACCTGCGATCAAGTATGCTTGATATTCTTAATCCGGTAGAACCTTAAAATTTCTTGATGAAGATCTTCATGGATCCAATAACAAACCCGGGCTTGATAATAGACACCGGTTTATCTCGTTCTGAAAAACTTTGTTCAGAAATTTGTGGCTTGTTGCCTGATAGATGATCCGGGTTATAATGAACACCGGTTTATTCATGCTGGTATTCATGACCCAGACTTTTCACTTTATAGATATGTGGTCAGCTTCTGTAGCTGTTCCACTCCGGTTTAAAGGGTTATAAAACACAAACACCAAAAGATGCATATTTTGCAAATAAGACCATGTAGTCGAGGCTTTTTAAGAGCTGCCAGGCTCAAAGCAAGGTTCAGCCAATCAATGGGATGTGGATTATCCATCTTTCCCAGGGGGCCTAGCCAATCACTGAATGTGGATTATCCATCTTTTCAGAGGGCCAATAGAACTGCAAATAAAAAACTGAGCCAATCACTGGATGTGGATTATCCATCTTTCCAGAGGGCCTAGCCAATCACTGACTGTGGATTATCCATCTTTTCAGAGGGCCGATAGAACCGCACGTAAAAAATTGAGCCAATCACTGGATGTGGATTATCCATCTTTCCAGAGGGCTTAGCCAATCACTGAATGTGGATTATCCATCTTTTCAGAGGGCCTCCATGGTTCCTCCGAACCGGTGGGTAAATATAAACCAATCACTGAATGTGGATTATCCATCTTTTCAGAGGGTCTCCATGGTTCTTCCGAACCGGTGGGTAAATATAAACCAATCACTGAATGTGGATTATCCATCTTTTCAGAGGGTCTCCATGGTTCCTCCGAACCGGTGGGTAAGTATAAACCAATCACTGAATGTGGATTATCCATCTTTTCAGAGGGTCTCCATGGTTCCTCCGAACCGGTGGGTAAATATAAACCAATCACTGAATGTGGATTATCCATCTTTTCAGAGGGTTTCCATGGTTCCTCGAACCTGTGGGTAAATTTTGAAGCGTCCTCTCTTGAACCGGATGTCACCTCATACTCTTCAGAGAGTTTTATTGCTTCTGAGTATATTCTGCAAAATCAGATAGACTGATCAAAGAATCTTATTTTCTTAATGAAAAAAATGATATATAACAAGAGAAATAATATTGTAGATGGATATCACCTGAGTGAATTTGAACCGGTATGTTGAATAGACCGGATCATAGGGTGGACGGTAAAACGACCACAGCATCAGAGGCAGCTCAGACAGTTAAACCGGTTGTGGGGTTGTAAACCGATGGAGATGAGCAAGTTGTCCTTCGTGTTGTAAACCGGTTCTGATTTGCTTGAAGAACATATGGGTCGGCCGTCACCGACGGGCTAATCGCTTTCCTTGTTGTGAGCCGGCATAGTCGTGAGAGATGGCCAAGGCGGTGTAAACCGGTGTGATCGCGAGAAACGGCCACGGCATTGTAAACCGGCGCGTTCGCGAAAGGCGGCCAAGGCGTTATAAACCGGCACTTGAATCCATGGAATGACGACGATCACTTGTGTCAAATAATGTTTGGCGTGCCTCCACCTCCGTGGTATAATACCATTTGTAAGGAATAATTTTTCTGCATATAAAACACAGTAGGGCGAGGAATTTTCGTTCGGATGAATTAATATGTATTAAAAATAAATAGGAAAAATATCACCTGATCCGTCCGGACAGCAGATGAGTCGGCATCGGCATTATAAACTGGCGCGTGCGGGTGAACTAATCGTAGGCGCGGACAGCGTCGTGTTAATGTGGACCGGACCGTAAAAACGGTGGCGTGTACACGTCCATTGGTGAGGGTCTCGGTCGGCCGGCGCGCGTGGGCGCGGGCAGACGAGCCGGCTGGCGCATTGATGTAAACCGGATCGCAACACGCCTGTTCATGAAGCCGCGACATACCCTGACGATGATCCAGCTGTCGCTTTTAATAGTCGCCCTGTGTAAAAAATATTACATGCGAGAGTAATTGTTGTCGGATGAATTAATATGTGCTGATAAAATAAATAAGAAAAATAACACCTGGTATTTTGTCTTGACGTGATGAAGAAACGACAGTGGCCTTTGCTCTCCACGTATAAGTAGTAGTAGTATCAAAGGCACTTTGCAACACCAATGCCTTGCAATACGCCTTCGGGTGCATTGACCATGGCTCGGTCGGTCAAAATCGGGCTATGCTGGTGACTCGAGGCGGCTTGAGGTGATTGCGGCAGAAGTGCGGCTGTCGCCAGTGGTGGTGTGGAAGTGTCAGATAAAGGCGAGGTAAACCCGGCGTGACGCCGCTTCAGACTCAGTCGACTGAACAATCTCCTTCCTTTCCTAGTGCAGCCACGTGAGAAGTACAGATCTCAGCCTTCTCAGAAACAATCAGACACGTCCGCCACGCGGATTGGATCCGTAGTAGAAACTCCGGACAGTCTTGGTAGTAAACTGTTGTCCGATTGGAGTCGGACTAGTAATCAAGGTATGAATTGGATGTGGCTTGTCTTCCCTTCTCCACGTCATATGTAAAAAAGGTGTGGATGCTTGTCTTCTTGTGCACACATATGTAAAAAAGGTATGGTGACCCGGTGTTGGCTCAATCCTTAGTTCTCCTCGGAACTTGATGCTTGATCCGAGCTGTATCAGCGACCACGACTGTCCCTCCGTATAACTGTTCGAACAACACATGTACTGGCGCACGAGCAACCTAGCTCTCTCAAGTTTAGCTGGCGGCTCACGGCAGCGACAAGCTGCTAGAGCGACTTGGGGTGCAGCCCAGATGGGCATCTCAAGATGAGGCACGGCAAGGGGTGCCCGGGTAGTGACCCATCAGCGGCGGCAGAGACGACGAAGTACTTTGCTGTGGACGTAAATACTGCGGATGCGCCAGCTCAGGGTCGTACTATTTTTTGAGGAGTAGAGCGCGACGGTGACTCGGAGCGGGGATGAAACCGAGGTGACAACGGGTCCGTCTCCAGACAGAGGTGACTCAAAGCGAGACCGGACTCGCGTCAGAAGGGGCGGGTATAATCCGCGGGCGCTGAGCGGAAAATAGAACCGGCGAGATCAAAAAAAGGCAGAACCAGCACGAGGCGGCACCGAAAATCAATATGGAGGCAGCTGATTTTATTTTTTCTCTCAGCTCGCAAGGTGGCCGCTGTATCAAATATTGATTCGTCCTCGGATTCGATGCGTCTTCTTCGAGAACAAAACTTGATTACTTTGGACTTAACGCTCACATATTGCAAATCTGGACCGATGATTTTCAAGCTGATGTAGATCCTATCAAACCGGTTATTCTTCATCCGGAAAAACTGCCAATTTCTCGATCCTAAGAAAAGATCCCTCCAAGAACTCAACACCACCGTGCGCTGGCCCCACGGTGGGCGCCAACTGTCGTGGAATTAACACGTCAGATGTCCGGATTAACGGACTTTGTCGTGAGGCCGCGCATCTATGTAGTAGCTTGAGAGGGGTTGAGCGGAATCGAGAGACGCGATGTAAGACACGGATTTAGACAGCTTCGGGCCCTGGGAAACATCATCCGGTAATAACCCTACGTGTTGTTTGAGGCTAGGTCTCATTATGATCCTAGTGGTGTCGCCGGTAAACCGGCTTTTTGTGTCTAACCCTAGAAACTTGTCTGCTTGTCTAAACTTCTCCTCTAAAACTTGTCTCTTGTCTAACTTGTGAGAACTTCTCACCCCCCTCTTTGGGGAGCCCTGCCCCTCCTTATATATGTTGAAGGGGCGGATTTACATGACTAGTCCTAATAGGACTAGGATTGATCTATTACAAGGAGTCCTAGTCTTGTTTCCTTTGTATGAGAATATTCCTTGTGCTTTATTCATAAACCGGCCCACTATTAATATGAACCGGCCTTCTGGGCCTTGGGCCTTGTCATCCATGATCCACCTGCCGGTTTACCAATATTTTGCTAAGTGTAAACCGTCTTAAGTAAACTGCCAAGTCCGGTCGGGTTATAATTCCGGCTGGTTCATACCGCGGGGTATATCCCCGACAGGGATGGTATTTAAACCACTTCTCCTTAGGGAGATCAACATGAGTAGCAAAAGATTCACAGAAAGAAGCTACTATCTCAGAGTCAAGTCCATATTTAATGCTAAACTCACGGAAAACATCCGTATCCATAAAAGCTTTAACACAATCAAACTTAGGGGTCATACCTGACTCCTTACCTTCGTCGAGATCCCAATCTTCATAGTTGCGCTTAATTCTTTCCAATAAATCCCATTTGAATTCAATAGTCTTCATCATATAAGAGCCAGAACAAGAAGTATCGAGCATGGAGCGATTATTATGAGAAAGCCGAGCATAAAAATTTTGAATGATCATTTCTCTTGAGAGCTCATGATTGGGGCATGAATATAACATTTACTTAAGCCTCCCCCAATCTTGAGCGATGCCTTCTCCTTTGCGAGGCCAGAAATTATAAATATAATTATGATCACGATGAACTTGGGGCATAGGGTAGAACTTCTGATGAAATTCCAACTTCAGACCATTATAGTTCCATGATCCCATTTCATAGCATAGCCTAAACCATGTCAATGCATCTCCCTTCAAAGATAAAGGGAAGACATTCTTCTTGATAACATCCTCGGGCATACCTGCAAGCTTAAATAATCCACAAACTTCATCCACATAGATTAGATGTAAATCGGGATGCAGTATTCCGTCTCCTATAAAGGGATTTTCAAGCAGTTTCTCTATCATACCCGAAGGAATCTCAAAGCAAACATTTTCAATTGGTGCAGTAGGTTGAGGAGCAACTCTTTGCTCTTCTGTTCGGGGTGAAGATACCCCGAACAAGCCCCTCAAAGGATTTTGAGCCATAGTAACAAGTGACAATAAATTTCAGCACACTATATAAAATTTTCCTTACCAAATTCCACTTACCAAAGGCGCTTCACTCCCCGGCAACAGTGCCAGAAAAGAGTCTTGATGACACACAAGTGTAGGGGATCTATCGTAGTCCTTTCGATAAATAAGAGTGTCGAACCCAACGAGGAGCAGAAGGAAATGATAGGCAGTTTACGGTATGGTATTTTCTGCAAGCACTGAAATTATAGGTAACAGATAGTTTTGTGATAAGATAATTGGCAGCAAGTGACAAACGGTAAAAGTAAATAAGGTGCAGCAAGGTGGTCCAATCCTTTTTGTAGCAAAGGACAAGCCTGGACAAACTCTTGTATAAAGTAAAGCGCTCCCGAGGACACATGGGAATTATCGTTAAACTAGTTTTCATCACGATCATCTAATTCGCGTTCGGTACTTTGATAATTTGGTATGTGGGTGGACCGGTGCTTGGGTGCTGCCCTTACTTGGACAGACCTCCCACTTATGATTAACCTCTAATGCAAGAATCCGCAACTACAAAAGAGGTATTAAGGTAAACCTAACCATAGCCTAAAACATATGGATCCAAATCAGCCCCTTATGAAGCAACGCATAAACTAGGGTTTAAGCTTCTGTCACTCTAGCAACCCATCATCTACTTATTACTTCCCAATGCGTTCCTCTAGGCCCAAATAATGGTGAAGTGTCATGTAGTCGACGTTCACATGCACCACTAGAGGACAGACAACATACATCTCATCAAAATATCGAACGAAGACCAAATTCACATGACTACTAATAGCAAGACTTCTCCCATGTCCTCAGGAACAAAAGTAACTACTCACGGGACATAATATTGTTCATGATCAGAAGGGTATTAATATGCATAATGGATCTGAACATATGATCTTCCACCAAATAAACCAACTAGCATCAACTACAAGGAGTAATCAACACTACTAGCAACCCACAAGTACCAATCTGAGGTTTGGGTACAAAGATTGGATACAAGAGATGAACTAGGGTTTGAGAGGAGATGGTGTTGGTGAAGATGTTGATGAAGATAGCCCTCCCCAAGATGGGAGAGTTGTTGGTGATGATGGTGGTGTCGATTTCCCCCTCCCGGAGGGAAGAATCCCCGACAGAACAGCTCTGTCGGAGCCCTAGATTGGTTTCCGCCATGGTTCCGCCTCGAGACGCCGGCGTCTGGTCCCGAAAGCCTCCTTATGATTTTTTCCATGTCAAAACACCTCATATAGGAGAAGATGGGCATCGGGGGCCTTCCGACTGGCCCACGAGGCAGGGGGCGCGCCCCCCACCCTCGTGGGCAGCCGGTGGCCCCCATCGTGGACTTCTTTCGCCAGATATTTTTTATATTTTCTGAAATGATGTTCTGTTGAGTTTCAGGGATTTTGGAGTTGTGCAGAATAGGTTTCCAGAGTTTGCTCCTTTTCCGGCCGAGAATTCCAGCTGCTGGCATTTTCCTCTTAATGCAAACCTTGTAAAATAAGAGAGAAAAGGCATAAGTATTGTGACAAAACATATAATAACAGCCCATAATGCAATAAATATCAACATATAAGCACGATGCAAAATGGACGTATCACTCACCGCCGTGTGTGAGTAATCCCATCGTAGGCTTGCTAGACAGTGATGGGTTGGATGAGATTTACCATGTAATCGAGTTAGTTTTGTTAGGGTTTGATCCCTAGTATCCACTATGTTCTAAGATTGATGTTGCTATGACTTTGCCATGCTTAATGCTTGTCACTAGGGCCCGAGTGCCATGATTTCAGATCTAAACCTATTATGTCTTCATGAATATATGTGTGTTCTTGATCCTATCTTGCAAGTCAATAGTCACCAACTATGTGTTATGATCCGGCAACCTTGAAGTGACAATAATCAGGACCACTCCCGGTGATGACCGTAGTTTGAGGAGTTGTATTCACTATGTGTTAATGCTTTTGTCCGGTACTCTATTAAAAGGAGGCCTTAATATCCCTTAGTTTCCAATAGGACCCCGCTGCCACGGGAGGGTAGGACAAAAGATGTCATGCAAGTTCTTTCCCATAAGCACGTATGACTATATTCGGAATATATGCATACATTACATTGATGAACTGGAGCTAGTTCTGTGTCACCCTATGTTATAACTATCACATGACGAATCGCATCCGACATAATTATCCATCATTGATCCAATGCCTACGAGCTTTTCACATATTGCTCCTTGCTTATTTATTTTTTCGCTACTACTGTTACAATCACTACAAAACTATTATCGCTACTTTTGCTACCGTTACCGTTACTTCCATATTACTTTGCTACTAAATTACCTTGCTGTAGATACTAAATCTTCCAGGTGCCATTGAATTGGCAACTCAACTGCTAATACTTGAGAGTATTCTTTGGCTCCTCTTGTGTTGAATCAGTAAATTTGTGTTGAACAATCTACCCTCGAAAACTGTTGCGATCCCCTACACTTGTGGGTTATCAAGACTATTTTCTGGCTCTGTTGCCGGGGAGTATAGCTATATTCTTTAAGTCACTTGGGATTTATATCTGTTGATCACTATGAAGAACTTGAAAGACTCAAAAACCAAGATCTATCCCTCAACTACGAGGGGAGGTATGGAACTGCCATCTAGCTCTGCTCTTGATTCACCCTCTGTTATGAGTAAACTTGCGACACCTACTCCTGCTATTGAATCTGATATGCTGCATGTTCTTGATGATGCTACTTCTGCTATATATGATGAAACTACTTCTATGCGTGATAATACTGTGCCACTAGGTGAATTTCTTGATGAACAAATTTCTAAGGTTAGAGAGAATTAAATTATAGAAACTGATAATATTGATGAAAGTGATAATGAAGATTATCCTCCTAGATATGAATTGCCTGTTGTTCTTGAGGGTTATGTTATGGATGGAGAAACTGCTAGAGACTTTCTTGCTTGCAATGATAGATATGATCTTAAGAAATTATTAGCTAAGCTGAAAGAAAAGTCTTTCAATGCTAGAATAAAATATGACCCTGCTTTTGCTACTTCACCTATCTGCGTTCCTGATAAGGATTATGATTTCTCTGTCGATCCTGAGTTAATTACTTTGGTTGAATCTGATCCTTTCCATGGCTATGAATCTGAAACTATTGTGGCACATCTTACTAAGTTGAATGATATAGCCACCCTATTCACCAACGAGGAAAAAATTCGTTACTATTACATCCTTAAGTTATTTATGTTCTCGTTGAAGGGTGATGCTAAGACATGGTTTAATTTTCTTGATCCTGGTTGTGTGTGTAGTCCCCAGGATATTATATATTACTTCTTTGCTAAAAAAATCCTGCTCATAAGAAACAAGCTGCCTTACAGGAAATATATAATTTTGTGCAAATTGAAGAAGAGAGTCTCCCACAAGCTTGGGGGAGGCTTCTCCGGTTACTTAATGCTTTGCCTGATCATCCTCTTAAGAAAAATGAAATACTTGATATCTTTTATAATGGACTAACCGATGCTTCCAGAGACCACCTGGATAGTTGTGCTGGTTGTGTTTTCAGGGAAAGAATTGTTGATCAAGCTGAATTGTTATCGAATAATATGTTGACCAATGAAAACAATTGGACACTTCCTGAACCAACTCCTAAGCCAACTCCAAAGAAAAGGGGTGTTCTATTTCTCAGTCCTGAAGATATGCAAGAGGCAAAGAAATCCATGAAAGAAAAAGTTATTAAAGCTGAAGATGTTAAGAATTTACCGCCTATTGAAGAAATATATGGTCTTGACAACCCGACACAGGTAGTAAAGGTAAATTCTCTTTATAGATTTGTTGAAGGAGATATTCCTCGTTATAAGTCTGCTAGCCAATGCTTAGATGAGTTTGACAATTTTATTGTGAAACAAGAAAACTTCAATGCTTATGTTGGTAGACAATTGCAACGTAATGCCTACATGATCGAACGCTTGAGTGATTATATGTCTAGAGTTAAAGGTGAACTTAAAATCCTTAGTAAACATGCTTCTATGGTTACCACTCAAGTAGAACAAGTACTTAAAGCACAAAATGATTTGCTCAATTAATTAAATAGTAAGAAAAAAATATAATGTTGTTAGAGTTGTGACTAGATGGATCAGAATGACTCAGGAACCTTTGTATCCTGAGGGCCACCCAAAGAAAATTGAGCAAGATTCTCAGAGAGCTAATGTAGATGCACCTAGTTCCTCTAAGAAGAAGAAGAAAAATGATAGGACTTTGCATGCTTCTAGTGAACCTATAGCTGACACACATGAGAATCCCTATGATATCTCTATCTCTGATGTTGAAACACAATCTAGTAATGAACATGAACCTAGTGTTAATGTTAATGATGATGTTCATGATGATGCTCAACCTAGCAATGACAATGATGTAGAGATTGAACCTGTTATTGATCTTGATAACCCACAATCAAAGAATCAACGTTATGATAAGAGAGACTTTGTTGCTAGGAAGCACGGTAAGGAAAGAGAACCATGGGTTTAGAAACCCATGCCTTTTTCTCCTAAACCATCCAAGAAAAAGGATGATGAGGATTTTGAGCACTTTGCTGAAATGATTAGACCTATCTTCTTGCGTATGCGTTTGACTGATATGCTTAAAACAAATCCATATGCTAAGTATATGAAAGACATTATCACAAATAAAAGAAAAATACCTGACGTTAAAATTTCCACCATGCTTGCCAATTATACTTTTAAAGGTGGAATACCAAAGAAACTAGGAGATCCAGGAGTACCAACTATACCATGCTCCATTAAAAGAAACTATATTAAAACTGCTTTATGTGATCTTGGAGCCGGTGTTAGTGTTATGCCTCTCTCTTTATATCGTAGACTTGATTTGAATAAGTTGACGCCTACTGAAATATCTTTGCAAATGGCCGATAAATCAACAGCTATACCTGTCGGTATTTGTGAGGATGTACCTGTTGTGGTTGCAAATGTTACTATTCTAACGGACTTTGTTATCCTTGATATTCCCGAGGATGATAGTATATCTATTATCCTTGGTAGACCCTTTTTGAATATTGCAGGGGCTGTTATTTGATTGCAACAAAGGCAATGTCACTTTTCATGTTAATGGTAATGAGCATACGGTACACTTTCCGAGGAAACAACCTTGATACGTCTCCAACGTATCTATAATTTTTTATTGTTCCATGCTATTATATATTCTGTTTTGGATGTTTAATGGGCTTTATTATACACTTTTATATTATTTTTGGGACTAACGTACTAACCCAAGGACTAGTGCAAATTGCTGTTTTTTGCCTATTTCAGTGTTTCCCAGAAAAGGGATATCAAACAGAATGAAACCTTCGGGGGAGTTATTTTTGGAACCGTATCTTCATAGAAGACTTGGAGTACACGCGAGGGAACGAGAGAGGCGGCCACGAGGGTCCAGGGCACACCCCCACCCTCGTGGGCCCCCTCTGGCTCCCGCGATGCCCTTCTTCCTCCTATATTTATCCATGTACCCTGAAAACATCGAGGCAACAGAGAAAATCCTAATTCCACCGCCGCAACCTTCTGTTCCCTTGAGATCCCATCTTGGGGCCTATTCTGGAGCTTCGTCGGAGGGGGGATCGATCACGGAGTGCTTCTACATCAACACCATAGCCTCACCAATGAGTTTTGAGTAGTTTACCATAGACCTTCGGTTCCATAGTTATTAGCTAGATCTCTTCTTCTCTCCTTTTGGATCTCAATACAAAGTTCTCCTCGATCTTTGAGGAGATCTATTTGATGTAAAAAATTTGTGGTGTGTTTGAAGAGATCCAATGAATTGTGGGTTTATCATCAAGATTATCTATGAACAATATTTGATTCTTTTCTAAAATCTTTTATGTATGATTATAATATCCTTGCAAGTCTATTCAAATTATTGGTTTGGTTTGGCCTACTAGATCTATAGTTCTTGCAATGGGAGAAGTGCTTGGCTTTGGGTTGAATCTTGCGGTGTCCTTTCCCAATGACAGTAGGGGCAGCAAGGCACGTATCGTATTGTTGCCATCGAGGATAAAAAGATGGGGTTTATATCATATTGCTTGAGTTTATCCCTCTACATCATGTCATCTTGCTTAAAGTGTTACTCTGTTCTTATGAACTTAATACTCTAGATGCATGCTGGACAGCGGTCGATGTGTGGAGTAATAGTAGTAGATGCAGAACCGTTTCGGTCTACTTGTTACGGACGTGATGCCTATATATAATGATCATGCCTAGATATTCTCATAACTATGCGCTTTTCTATCAATTGCTCGACAGTAATTTGTTCACCCACCATAGAATTATGCTAACATGAGAGAAGCCACTAGTGAAACCTATGGCCCCCGGGTCTACTCTCATTATATTAATCTTCCATCTACTTTACTTTGCTTTGTTTACTTTCTGTTCTTATACCAAAAATACCAAAAATATTATACTATCCTATCTATCATATCTCACTTTCGTAAGTGACCGTGAAGGTATTGACAAACCCTTATCGTGTTGGCTGTGAAGTTCTTATTTGTTTGTGCAGGTGCGAGGGACTCACGCATGGTCTTCTACTGGATTGATTCCTTGGTTCTCAAAAACTGAGGGAAATACTTACGCTACTGTGCTGCATCACCCTTTCCTGTTTGAGGGAATACAACGCAAGCTCGAGAAGTAGCAAGAAGAATTTCTGGTGCCGTTGTCGGGGAGATCTACGCAAAATTCATATACAAAGTACCTATCACAAACCCTTATCCTTCGCACTACATTATTTGCCTCTTGCTTTCCTCTCCCCAGTTCACCTTTGCCGTTTTATTCGCCATTCTTTTTCCGTGTGTTTACCGTTTGCTTGCCTCTTGTTTGCCTGTGTGTTGGATTGCTTGCTTGTCACTATGGCTCAAAACAATACCAAATTGGGTGACTTCTCCAATACCAACAATAATGATTTTATTAGCACACCTATTGCTCCTATTACCGATGCTGAATCTTGTGAGATCAATGCTTTTCTGTTGAATCTTGTCATGAAAGATCAATTTTTTGGCCTTCCTAGTGAAGATGCCTCTACCCATCTAAACAACTTTGTTGATTTGTGTGATATGCAAAAGAAGAGGGATGCGGATAATGATATTGTTAAATTGAAGCTATTTCTGTTTTCACTTAGAGATCGTGCTAAAACTTGGTTTTCCTCTTTGCCTAGAAATAGTATTGATTCATGGAATAAGTGCAAAGATGTCTTCATCTCTAAGTATTTTCCTCCCGCTAAGATTATCTCTCTTAGAAATGATATGATGAATTTTAAGCAACTAGATCATGAGCATGTTGCACAAGCTTGGGAGAGAATGAAATTAATGATATGTAATTGTACTACACATGGTTTGAACTTATGGATGATTATACAAAACTTTTATGTTGGCTTGAATTTTGCTTCTAGAAATCTTTTAGATTCGGTCGTAGGGGGCACTTTCATGGAAACCACCTTAGGAGAAGCTACCAAACTCCTAGATAATATTACGGTTAACTACTATCAATGGCATACCAAAAGATCAACTAGTAAAAAAGTGCATGCTATTGAAGAGATTAGTATTTTGAGTGGAAATGGATGAACTTATGAAATTATTTGCTACTAAGAGTGCTTCTTCTGATCCTAATGATAAGAATTTATCCACATTGATTGAAAATAATAATGAATCTTTGGATGTGAATTTTGTTGGTAGGAATAATTTTGGTAACAATGCTTATAGAGGAAACTTTAATCCTAGGCCTTTTCCTAGTAATTCCTATAAAAATTATGGTAATTCCTACAATAACTCTTATGGCAATTTTGGTAAGATGCCCTCTGAATTTGAAATTAGTGTTAAAGAGTTTATGAATTCACAAAAGAATTTCAATGCTTTGCTTGAAGAAAAATTTCTTAAGATTGATGAGTTGGCTAGAAACATGGATAGAATTACTCTTGATGTTGATTCTTTGAAACTTAGATCTATTCCACCTAAGCATGATATCAATGAGTCTCTCAAATCCATGAGAATTTCCAATGATGAGTGCAAAGAAAGAACCGCTAGGATGCATGCTAAAAAGGTTGCTTTATGAAAGCGTGTTCTTCTAATTAGCATGAAAATAAAGTTGAAGATCTGAAAGTTACTGATGTGTCTCCTATTAGATCCTTGTTTTCTAGTATGAATCTTGATAAAGATGGGACTGGAGATGAGTCTAGTTTAGTTAAAAGGTGTCCCAATGATTCGGAGTTTTTAGATCTTGATGCTAAAATTGTTAAAAGTGGGATTGAAGAGATTAAAACGTTGCATAGTGATGAACCCACTATTTTGTTGGCTGCGAAGTCTTGCTATTAGTAGTCACGTGAATTTGATCTTCGTTCCATATTTTGATGAGATGTATGTTGTCTCTCCTCTAGTGGTGTCATGTGAACATCGACTACATGACACTTCACCATTATTTGGGACTAGAGGAAGGCATTGGGAAGTAATAAGTAGATGATGGGTTGCTAGAGTGACAGAAGCTTAAACCCTAGTTTATGCGTTGCTTCGTAAGGGGCTGATTTGGATCCACTTGCTTCATGCTATGGTTAGGTTTACCTTAATACTTCTTTTGAAGTTGCGGATACTTGCATTAGAGGTTAATCATAAGTGGGAGGCTTGTACAAGTAAGGACAGCACCCAAGCACTGGTCCACCCACATACCAAATTATCAAAGTACCGAACGCGAATCAGATGATCGTGATGAAAACTAGCTTGACGATATTTCCCATGTGTCCTCAGGAGTGCTTTCCTTTATATAAGAGTATGTCCAGGCTTGTCCTTTGCTACAAAAAGGATTGGGCCACCTTGCTGCACCTTATTTACTTTTAGCTTTCGTTACTTCCTACCAATCACCTTATCACAAAACTATCTGTTACCTATAATTTCAGTGCTTGCAGACAATACCTTACTGAGAACTGCCTACCATTTCCTTCTGCTCCTCGTTGGGTTCGACACTCTTACTTATCAAAAGGACTACGATAGATCCCCTACACTTGTGGAATTTTGTAAGGAAAAATTTATATAGTGTGTTGAAAGTTATTGTTGTTACTATGGCTCATAATCCTTTGAGGGGCTTGTTCGGGGTATCTTCACCCCGAACAGAAGAGCAAAGAGTTGCTCCTCAACCTACTGCACCTACTGAAAATGTTTGCTTTGAAATTCCTTCGCATATGATAGAGAAACTGCTAGATAATTCCTTTACAGGAGACGGAACATTGTATCCCAATTTACATCTAATCTATGTGGATGAAGTTTGTGGATTATTTAAGCTTGCAGGTATGCCCGAGGATTTTATCAAGAAGAAGGTCTTCCCTTTATCTTTGAAGGGAGATGCATTGGTATGGTTAGGCTATGTGGTGATATTGGATCATGGAACTATAATCGTCTGAAGTTGGAATTTCATCATAAGTTCTACCCTATGCACCAGGTTCATCGTTATCGTAATTATACTTATAATCTCTGGCCTCGCGAAGGAGAAAGCATCACTCAAGCTTGGGGGAGGCTTAAGTCAATGTTATATTCGTGCCCCAATCATGAGCTCTCAAGAGAAATGATTATTCAAAAAAATTATGCTCGGCTTTCTCTCGATAATCGCTCCATGCTCGATACTTCTTGTTCTGGCTCTTTTATGATGAAGACTATTGAATTCAAATGGGATTTATTGGAAAGAATTAAATTCAACTCTGAATCTTGGGATCTCGACGAAGGTAAGGAGTCAGGTATGACCCCTAAGTTTGATTGTGTTAAAGCTTTTATGGATACCGATGTTTTCCGTGAGTTTAGCACTAAATATGGACTTGACTCTGAGATAGTAGCTTATTTCTATGAATCATTTGCTACTCATGTTGATCTTCCCAAGGAGAATTGGTTTAAATACCATCCTCCCAATGAAGTAAAAGTAGTTGAACCTGTTAAAGTTGAAGAAAAGACTATCACTTATAATGTTGATCCTATTGTTCCTACTGCTTATATTGAGAAACCACCTTTCCCTGTTAGAATAAAGGATCATGCTAAAGCTTCAACTGTAGTTCGTAAGAGTAATACTAGAACACCTACACCCTCTGAGCAAATTAAAGTTGAACCTACTGTCGCTATGGTTAAAGATCTATTGGTAGAAGATTTAGATGGACATGTTATTTACCTCCAAAAGGAATCTGCTAGAATAGCCAAACCCGATGCTAGGAATAAACATAGACCTATTGTAGGCTTGCATGTTATCGCTGTTAAGATAGGAGATCATTGCTATCATGGTTTATGTGACGTAGGTGCTAGTGCGAGTATTATCCCTCATACCTTATGTCAAGAAATTATGCATGATATTGCACCTGTTGAGTTAGAAGGGATTGATGTTACTATTAAGCTAGTTAATAGAGACACTATTTCACCAGTTGGGATTGTTAGAGATGTTGAAGTCTTGTGTGGGAAGGTTAAATACCCTGCTGATTTTCTTATTCTTAGTTCCCCACAAGATGAATTTTGTCCCATTATATTTGGTAGTCCCTTCTTGAATATTGTTAATACTATGATAGACTGCGTGAAAGATATCGTTCCTGTTGGTTTATGGGATATGTCTCATGATTTTAACTTTGCTAAATTCTGTAGACAACCCCTTGACACAGAATTACCTAGTAAGGATGAAATTATTGGTCTTGCTTCTATTGTTGTGCCTCCTAATGATCCTTTAGAACAATATTTTCTAGATCATGAAAATGATATGCATATGAATGAGAGAATCGAAATAGATGAAATATTCTTTAATCTGGGACCCGTATTGAAAAACAACTTGCCTGTTGAAATCCTAGGGGATCCTCCTCCAACCAAGGGTGATCCCGTATTTCAACTTAAACCTTTACCTGATAATCTTAAGTATTTTTTATCTTGATGAAAAGAAGATATATCCTGATATTATTAGTGCTAACCTTTTAGAGCAGGAAGAAGAAAAATTATTGAAAACTCTGAAGAAGCATTGTGCTGCTATTGGATATACTTTGGATGATCTTAAGGGCATTAGTCCCACTTTATGCCAACACAAGATAAAGTTGGAAGAAAACGCTAAACCGGTTATTGATCATCAACGACGGTTAAATCCTAAGATGAAAGAAGTGGTAAGGAAGGAAATACTAAAGCTTCTAGAGGCGGGTATTATCTATCCAGTTGCTGATAGCGAGTTGGTAAGTCATGTCTGTTGTGTCCCTAAGAAGGGAGGTATGACTGTTGTTCCTAATGATAAAGATGAATTGATCCCGCAAAGAATAGTTACAAGTTATAGGATGGTAATTGATTTCCGTAAATTAAATAAAGCTACTAAGAAAGATCATTACCCTTTTCCTTTTATAGATCAAATGCTAGAAAGATTATCCAAACATGCTCATTTTTGCTATCTAGATTGTTATTCTGGTTTGTCTCAAATACCTGTGTCAAAAGGGGATCAAGAAAAGTCCACTTTTACTTGCCCTTTCGATACCTTTTCTTATAGACGTATGCCTTTTGGGTTATGTAATGCACCTGCTACCTTTCAAAGATGCATGATGGCTATATTCTCTGATTTTTGTGAAAAGATTGTTGAGGTTTTCATGGATTATTTCTCCGTTTACGGAACTTCTTTTGATGATTGCTTAAGCAACCTTGATCGAGTTTTGCAGAGATGTGAAGACACTAATCTTGTCTTTAATTGGGAGAAGTGCCACTTTATGGTTAATGAAGGCATTGTCTTGGGACATAAAATTTCTGAAAGAGGTATTAAAGTTGACAAGGCTCAAGTTGATGCTATTGAAAAGATGTCGTGCCCCGGGGACATCAAAGGTATATGAAGTTTCCTTGGTCATGTCGGGTTTTATAGGAGGTTCATAAAGGACTTCTCAAAAATCTCCAGGCCTTTGACTAATCTCTTACAATAAGATATTCCTATTGTCTTTGATGATGATTGTCTAGAAGCATTTAAAATACTTAAGAAAGCTTTGATCTCTGCACCTATTGTCCAGCCTCCTGACTGGAATTTACCCTTTGAGATTATGTGTGATCCTAGTGATTATGTTGTAGGTGTTGTTTTAGGACACAGAGTTGATAAGAAATTGAATGTTATCCGATATGCTAGTAAAACTCTAGATAGTGCCCAGAAAAATTATGCTACCACCGAGAAAGAATTTTTAGCAGTTGTATTTGCTTGTGAAAAGTTTAGACCCTATATTGTTGATTCTAAAGAAACTATTCACACTGATCATGCTGCTATCAAATACCTTATGGAAAGAAAGATGCTAAACCTAGACTTATTAGACGGGTTCTCTTGCTGCAAGAGTTTGACTTGCATATTATTGATAGAAAGGGAGCTGAGAACCCCGTAGCAGACAACTTGTCTAGGCTAGAGAATATACTTGATGACCCACAACCTATTGATAATAGCTTTCCTAATGAACAAATAGATGTCATAAATACTTCTCGTACTGCTCCATGGTATGCTGATTATGCTAACTATATTGTTGCTAAGTTTATACCTCCTAGCTTCACATACCAGCAAAAGAAAAAGTTCTTCTATGATTTGAGACATTACTTCTAGGATGACCCACATCTTTATAAAGGAGTAGATGGTATTATTAGACGTTGTGTACCTAAGCATGAACAGGAACAGGTCCTACACAAGTGCCACTTCGAAGCTTATGGAGGACACCATGCGGGAGATAGAACTGCACATAAGGTATTGCAATCCGGTTTTTATTGGCCTACTCTCTTCAAGGATGCCTGTAAGTTGTCTTATCTGGTGATGAATGTCAAAGAATTGGTAATATCAGTAGACGTCAAGAAATGCATATGAATTATTAAATTTTTATTGAACCATTTGATGTTTGGGGCTTTGATTATATGGGACCGTTTCCTGCCTCTAATGGGTACACTCATATCCTAGTTGCTGTTGATTACGTTACTAAGTGGGTAGAAGCTATTCCAACTAGTAGTGTTGATCATAACACCTCTATTAAGATGCTTAAAGAAGTTATTCTTCCGAGGTTTGGAGTCCCTAGATACCTAATGACTAATGGTGGTTCACACTTTATTCATGGTGCTTTCCGTAAAATGCTTGCAAAGTATGATGTTAATCATAGAATTGCATCCCCTTATCACCCACAGACTAGTGGTCAAATAGAACTGAGTAATAGAGAGTTGAAATTAATTTTGCAAAAGACAGTTAATAGGTCTAGAAAGAATTGGTCCAAGAAACTTGATGATGCATTGTGGGCCTATAGAACTGCATATTAAAATCCTATGGGTATGTCTCCATATAAGATGGTTTATGGAAAGGCTTGTCACTTACCTCTTGAGCTAGAACATAAGGCATATTGGGCTATTAAAGAGCTCAATTATGATTTCAAACTTGCCGGTGAGAAGAGGTTATTTTACATTAGCTCTCTTGATGACTATAGAACCCAGGCCTATGAGAATGCCAAGCTGTTTAAAGAAAAAGTTAAAAGATGGCATGTCAAAAGGATACAAAAGCGTGAGTTTAATGTAGGTGATTATGTCTTGTTATATAACTCTCGTTTAAGATTTTTTGCAGGAAAAATTCTCCTTAACTGGGAAGGCCCTTACGTTATCGAGGAGGTCTAACGTTTCGATGCCATAAAAATCGACAACTTTGAAGGCACAAATCCGAAGGTGGTGAATGGTCAAAGAATCAAACATTATACCTCAGGTAACCCTATAAATGTTGAAACCAATGTTATTGAAACCGTAACCCGGAGGAATACATAAGGGACACTTTCCAGAACGATTCAGACTTCAAAAAGGAAGAGGTATGTGATACGGTAAGTAAACCGACTCCAAAACAGTTCTAAAGGCATTTTTTCTCCGTTTTGGAATATTTAGAAAAATAGAAAAATAAGTGGCAGTCCGGAAGAGACACGAGCTGTCCATGAGGGTGGAGGGCGCGCCCTCCTTCCCTGGGCGCGCCCCCTGCCTCGTGGGCACCCTGTGTGCCTCCCGGACTCCAATTTCTTGTATGTTACTCCTTTTGGTCGGTAAAAATTCATTATATATACTCCCAAAGGTTTTGCCCTCTGTATCACGCAAAAAATACTCTGTTTTCGTTTCGAGCTGCTATTTTTGACAGATCTAGATCACCATGGCGTCCTCCAACACCCCCAAGGACAAGTTCTTCGACAAGGTCATCAACCCCTACCTTGCATAGGTGCTGCATCACCCTCAAACCATGTAGTTCCATGAGGGGGTGCTGCACATCCGTGATGTTGAGGGGCCAAGGAGGACCGGAGGCGTGGAGACAAGACTCGAAGCAATGGAGCAGCAAGTTTTCAAGTGCCAAGGTATGGTGGAACGAGGTCTCAACGCCAACCACATGACGATCTCGGAGCTCACCAACAACCTCAAGCTGGACTCAAGGATCTTCGGGGAAGCTATCTCCAGTCTTCAAGAGCAAATCGAACACCTCCAAGCCCAGATCTATGACCTGCAAAACCAAAACTTTGAGTATGAATATAGATTCAAGAAGATGAGTTTGGCTGTAGATTTAAGTATCCCGGAGACTCGATCATCCTTCTACGTTGGTGAGCCCATGCCTTGGAAGGTGGACAACAAGCCTACATCATCAACAACTCCATCATCACCACCTCTGAAGAAGGGGACATAATCATATGGGTATGGGCACTCCCCTTAGTAGCTGCCAAGCTTGGGGGAGTGACCCCAGTATCGTATCACCATCACTCCTATCTTTACCGTTTTTTCTTAGTTCGATCCTTTTGGTAGTATCTTGATCTAGTAGAATAAAGTTAGAATGATCTAGTTGTCAGCTTTTGCCTTATGATCTTTACCCTTTGTAATCGAGTCCGTGAGCTATATAATAAAGATTAGTGTTGAGTCAAGGGCTTGATTTCCTCACTTTAGTCATGATAAAAAAAGGGAAAACAAAAAGAGTATCCAAGAGATCATATTGATCTTATGGGAAGTAATGACTTCACATATAAAGAGTAAGATGAATAAAATTTGTTGGGAGTTGACAAACATAGTTTTGGTCATCGTTGCAATTAATAGGAAGTAATAAAGAAAGAGAGGCTTCACATACCAATATACTACCTTGGACATCTTTTATGATTGTGAGCACTCATTAAAATATGACATGCTAAAGAGTTAATGTTGGACAAGGAAGACAACATAATGGGTTATGTTTTCTTATATCTGAAATAAAGTATATTGTCATGGATCATCCAACATCTTGAGCTTGCCTTTCCCCCTCATGCTAGCCAAAACTCCTTGCACCAAGTAGAGATACTACTTGTGCTTCCATACATGCTTAAACCCAGTTTTGCCATGAGAGTCCACCATACCTACCTATGGATTGAGTAACATCCTTCCAAGTAAGTTGTCATGTTGCAAACTCGCTAAAATATGTATGATTTATTAGTGTGGAGGAAATAAGCTTTATATGATCTTGTGATATGGAAGTAATAAAAGCGACGGACTGCATAATAAAGGTCCTTATCACAAGTGGCAATATAAAGTGACGTTCTTGTGTGCTAAGACTTTGTGCATCCAACCATAAAAACACATGACAACCTCTGCTTCCCTCTGCGAAGGGCCTATCTATTATTCTTGCCTTACAAGAGTCAAGGTGAAATTCACCTTTCCTTTCTACATTTTATCCTTTGGCAAGCACACTGTGTTGGAAAGATCCTGACATATATACCCACTTGGATGTAAGTTTTCATGGTCTATTACTGTTGACATTAGCCTTGAGGTAAAAGGTTGGGAGGCAACACCATAAGCCCCTATCTTTCTCTGTGTCTGATTAAAATTCCATAACCATAAGTATTGCGTGAGTGTGAGCAATTGTAAAAGACTATATGATAGTTGAGTATGTAGGCTTGCTGAAAAGCTCTTATGTTGACTCTTTCTGATGTTACGATAAATTGCAATTGCTTCAATGACAGAGATCAAAGTTTCTTAGTTTTGAATGAAGTTTCTTAGTTTTGAATGTAGTTTCTGATTCATATGTTGCTATTATGAGAATGATCATGATGTCCTCATGTCCGTATTTTATTTTTATCGACACCTCTATCTCTAAAACATGTGGACATATTTTTCGATATCGGCATTCGCTTGAGAACAAGCGAGGTCTAAGCTTGGGGGAGTTGATACGTCCATTTTGCATCATGCTTATATGTTAATATTTATTGCATTATGGGCTGTTATTACATGTTTTGTCACAATACTTATGCCTTTTCTTTCTTATTTTACAAGGTTCACATGAAGAGGGAGAATGCCGGCAGCTGGAATTCTAGGCTGGAAAAGAAGCAAACTCTGGAAACCTATTCTGCACAACTCAAAAAGCCCCGAAACTCCACAGGACACCGTTTCCGAAAATATAAAAAATATCTGGCAAAAGAAGATCACCAGGGGGCCACCAGCTGTCCACGAGGGTGGACCCCCCTCTCTAGGCGCGCCCCCTGCCTCGTGGGCCCCCCGATGCCCATCTTCTCCTATATGAGGTGTTTTGACCTGGAAAAAATCATAAGGAGGCTTTCGGGACCAGACGCCGCCGTCTCGAGGTAGAACCTTCGCGGAAACCAATATAGGGCTCTGGCAGAGCTGTTCTGCCGGGGATACTTCCCTCCGGAAGGGGGAAATCGTCACCGCCGTCATCACCAACAACTCTCCCATCTTCGGGAGGGATATCTTCATCAACAAATTCACCAGCACCATCTCCTCTCAAACCCTAGTTCATCTCTTGTATCCAATCTTTGTACCCAAACCTCAGATTGGTACCTGTGGGTTGCTAGTAGTGTTGATTACTCCTTGTAGTTGATGCTAGTTGGTTTATTTGGTGGAAGCTCATATGTTCAGATCCAGTATGCATATTAATACCCCTCTGATCATGAACAATATTATGTCTTGTGAGTAGTTACTTTTGTTCCTGAGGACATGGGAGAAGTCTTTCTATTAGTAGTCATGTGAATTTGGTATTCGTTCGATATTTTGAGGAGATGTATGTTGTCTCTCCTCTAGTGGTGTCATGTGAACGTCGACTACATGACACGTCACCATTATTTGGGCCCAGATGAAGGCATCGGGAAGTAATAAGTAGATGATGGGTTGCTAGAGTGACAGAAGCTTAAACCCTAGTTTATGCGTTGCTTCGTAAGGGGCTGATTTGGATCCACTTGTTTCATGCTATGGTTAGGTTTACCTTAGTACTTCTTTTGTAGTTGCGGATGCTTGCATTAGAGGTTAATCATAAGTGGGAGGCTTGTCCAAGTAAGGACAACAACCAAGCACCGGTCCACCCACATACCAAATTATTGAAGTACCGAACGCGAATTAGATGATCGTGATGAAAACTAGCTTGACGATAATTCCCATGTGTCCTCGGGATCGCTTTCCTTTATATAAGAGTTTGTCCAGGCTTGTCCTTTGCTACAAAAAGGATTGGGCCACCTTGCTACACCTTATTTACTTTTACCTTTCGTTACTTGCTACCAATTACCTTATCACAAAACTATCTGTTACCTATCATTTCAGTGCTTGCAGACAATACCTTACTGAAAAATGCCTATCATTTTCGTCTGCTCCACGTTGGGTTCGACACTCTTACTTATTGGAAGGACTACGATAGATCCCCTACACTTGTGGGTCATCAAACACCCGCCTGGAACAACGAGCTGAGGCGCGCACGACCGCCTTGGCGTCGATGAAGGGGACGCCTTCCAAAGAGGCTGAGATCTTGCGGCGCGAGGAATCGTTGATGTTGGAGGCCATGGAGCGCAGCCTTGAGCTCGAGCGGTTGGAGGCGAGGGAGCGCCCCGTGACCCTAGCCGAGGATGCCATCTCCGCTCGCGAGGCCAGAGTTCAGGAGGAAATTGACCAGAGGGTGGCAAAGGCCAGCACATGCCTTGCCAAGGAGTACGATCTGAAGTTGGAGCTCCAGCGGGCGGAAGCTGATGGGAGAACTGTTGCCCTCGGGATGAAGCTGGAGGAAGTAGAGCAGCGCGAGAGGGTCGCCACAGCAGCCTAGTCTTCTGCTCAGGCCAAGCTGGACTCCACGCAAGCCGACCAGGCCTTGCTCCAGCGACATGTCGATCATGATGCATGCAGCGGAGCAAGGACGAGGCTGGCCGTCGACTGGTGCTGCAGCACGAGCATGCCCCCATGCTCCAGGCTCGCCGGGTGAAGGCTAACCGGGTGCTAGGGGCCATTTGTGAGGGGAACGTCCCTCATCCCCATGTGGAGGATTACACGGGCCATCTCGTTTACTTCACCGTGGTTGTGACGCGCCTGGAGAGTCGGGCCATGAGGGCCCGCCAACTTGTTGAAGAAAAGAGTTGAAGCCTTCTTGGGCGCGCGTTCTCCGGGTCTTCAGCCACCTCGAGAACATTGAACCCCACTTTGATGTCGACGCCGCCATTGCTCCAGTGCCCGGGGCCATCCGAGACAACGTGGCGCGCTGGGTGACAACAATGTGGATGCTCTGGTCAGGGCCTTTGCCACTGAGGATGACGAGGCCATGGTCACGGCAGACGAAGGCGGCACGGTTGACGATGGTGAAGACGAGGCCAGCGACAGCGCCGGTGGTGTGCATTAGAGCAACTAGGACAACGCGGCGTGATATATGTCCGGTTGTGCTTGTACTCCTTCGCCTCGATCCTGCACGCAAGGACTTGGACACAGCCCCGTAGGTCATGAGAGCATTTTGATGGGGGAGCCCCCTATGTGTGTAAACTGATATTCTACTCTCTTTTTTGCTGCTTAAATCCAAACCTGGGACATGTGTCCTCGGGTTTTCTGAGCTGGGTTGTCATTGTAACTCACCAAGGTCTTACCTGGTCTCGTGTGGGTTACGAGGCCATTGTAACGCCTCTCTTCTGGGGTAGATCACTAGGGATCCGCGGCCCTGAGCTTCCTGAGCAACACGTGGCCCCACTCCGAGGAGCGGGGCTAGGGGTGTCCTATTGGCCGTGGTAGGATGCCTATGCGGCAATTTTGTGGCGCGTAGGCTCTTGCCCCGAGAGGGTCCTGCCGAGGTTATAGAGGTCCACCAGGTGGGATCGGACTTCTGGTCCCCGAGCCGGAGGGCTCGAGGTACGATATTTAAAAACGGCAAAAAGGCGACAAAATCTAGCAAAAATCAATGGAAAATTCCCCCCATTTTTGGCAACAAGCGAGACTTCATATTTGATATGAAAAAGCGGTGAATGAAGTTACAAAGAAAGGGAGAGGAAAGCAAATAGCCGCGTCCAGCACCTATCTAGTCTTCAGGTCTTCCACCATCGCGGAGCTAAGTGCTACCACTAGGACGTGGGAGGGAGCCCCCGAGGCCCGAGGGAGGCACTCCGGAGACTCCGGGTCGTGTACAGCCCCACTCATTATCATGTGAGAGTGTCACGGGTGGAGACCTTCACAGGTGTGAGCATTACTTCATATCACCAGACGAGGGCCCCGCCTTGCACAGCCCTCGACCACCGTTGGGGCGTCCGGAAACTAGGACGAGACCAAGGGGCAAGGGGGACGCCAGCGGTGCCCTCGGCGACCACGGGATCTCTGCCGGGGGGAAGGGCTTGTCGATGCTCCCCCCGGCAGAGGACCTACCCTCTGCATGCTACTTTGCTCCACGCGGCGTGGGGGAGGCCGCGGCTCTAGGCCCTCCACGCGCAGCCCCCAGCGCTTTGCCCCGGTCAAGGGCGGAACTTCCGCTCTTGGGTCTCCGACCATCACCGTGGTTTGGTTCACCTGCAGCCCATTGTTAGTGCACGCCTGCTACTGTGATACATGCTGCGCCCTATCGTCATCGCTGAAGGGGTCGACGGAGCCCCTAGGCGACTCGTGGTAGTCTCCAGCTTCGAGCGTCCCACCATTCCATCCTGGCCAGAGGAAGGCATTGGGGCCTTCCCCGAACGCGTACGCCAGGTCCACCATGCGGGGCACGTAGGCTTCGTTGGTTGCCCCACCGAGGATACCGCCCAAGTGCCCCGCACCTTGAACTTCCATCTGCAGCACCGGGCCTTGGCGGCCGCTGGGTTGTAGTCCTGCGCGCCCTCGTAAGGGGCCGTTAGCGCTTGCTCCCGCCGGTGACGAAGTTGCTGCGGTCGGACGGATGGCGTCAGCACCCATGTTGGTGTCATCGGGCTCCTCCATCGCCCCAGGGGGCGCGCAAGCTTTTCGGGACCTCGCGTGCGCCTCACCCGCGACCTAGGGCGTGGTTGAGGAGCAGAACGGGGCTGCGCACCTGCAGGCGCAGTCCAGCAGTTCGGCAACGCGTTTCAGCAGCGCGTCGTGGCTGCCCTCGGCCAGCCTGCATCGTAACAGCTCCCGCGCCACGATGGGCGCAGTCCTCATGTTCGCCTGCTCCTGTCGGGTGTGCGGTGCTGTTGCCGCAGCGTAGTTCGAAGATCGCGCTATGGAGCGTGCGTGCCGTGACGCCATATGGCATTTTCATGCATGTTTGAACAAGTTAAACATGCTGTTCAAGTCAAATCAATTAAATGACATTTAAATAATCACATATGGAGTTTGAATTTGAACCTCTGGTTCAAACCAATTCATTTAATATGGTTGCTAGTTGCATTATCTCAATCAACAGCATATTGCCATGTCGTGATCATGCATCATATTATCGCATTGCATTGATTGTGTTCTCTCTTGTTTGCCGGTGTTTGTCCCCTCTCAGTAGACGTGTTCCGACGACGTGATTGATGACACGGATGAAGACACAGTGATATCTTCAGAAGTGCCAGGCAAGCAAAACCCCATTGAGCATTCCGATACAATCCCACTCTCTTGCTCTTGCTCTCTTTTACTGCATTAAGACAACAACGCTTCAACTGTTACCTGTTGCGATAGTTGAACCCCTTTCCACTGCATGACTTGTCATTGCCACAGTAAATAGTTGAAACCCACTAGCATGAGTAGGAGTTGTTTGAGCCATGTTGTGCCTACTCATTCATGCTTTATGGTTATGCCTGCTATTGCTTAGAGTTGTGTCACGTCTGCTTCATCGGGGATGAATTGGAATGTGGTGAATATGTCCTACTGTTGAGAGCTAAGTGTGTGAACATGATTTGGTAAAGGTAGCGATGAGAGGCCATGTAGGAGTACATGGTGGGTTGTCTCATTGCAGTCGTCCTCAGGAACTGAGTTCTGTGTTTGTGATCCATGAATCAGCTACTACCACGCATTGGGCTCCGGGCGCTCCAAGCTCTCTCGACTTATTAAATGCCCTTGTCCTGTGTCCAGGAGTTGCAACTAGTTTCTGGTGTTTGTAGTTTACTGGAGGTCGTGCGCAGCGCTGACCCTTGGGGTGGGCTGTGACGCGGCAGGTACGTGGCGCGGTGTACCGGTCGCCCGTTTGGTGACTCGGGAACTGTCGTGGAATTAACACGGCAGATGTCCGGTTTAGCGGACTTGATGATGGAACCATCGCACGGGTTAGCTTGAAAGGGTTCATGACACACAAAGGACACAAAGGGTTTTATACTAGTTCGGCCCCTTCGAGAAGGTAAAAGCCTACGTCTAGTTGGTTTGGTATTGCTTGAGCGTCGGATTACAGGGAGCGGAATCGCTTGCCTGCGTCTCGACGGATCGATTGTTGCTTGTCCCTAAACCGGTGCCGGGTCGTCCCTTTATATAGAGAGGTGACGCCTGGTCCAATTTACAGAGTCCCGAGGCCGGCTCATAATCGTGTCCGCCTCGGTCTCTGCCCTTTCTTTCTTATCCCTCAAGTTACATCTCCTTGGCGGTTTACAAACCGTATTTCTATACATGGGCCTTGAAATCTCATGGGCCGTAATCTCTAAAAATAATAAACCAAGTACGATATATCTAAGCCGGTTTACAATATCCGGTTTATACCTATTAACCATATCCCTGACATTAGGCCCCAGAATGATTTG
The DNA here is from genome assembly GCA_902687465.1 of Secale cereale. NCBI lineage: Eukaryota > Viridiplantae > Streptophyta > Magnoliopsida > Poales > Poaceae > Secale > Secale cereale. The sequence continues at coordinate 482,656,321 of LR738709.1, read as the reverse complement.
AACTTGTTCATATCAGTCTCCATCGTCTCCTGCAATTTCTCTTGTCTTCATCTTTTGTAAACCGGCTCTGACGTCATCTTCCAAAATCGTTAAAGTCTGACAATGACATCATCTCCGCATTTAACGCCGCGAGCTGTACTGTAGTTTGTTTTTAATGGTTATCCCGAGAATCGAGGCATTCAACGGATCTTTATCCGATTTTTCTCCCTTGATTACCGCACCTGTCGCTTCATATCTGCCTTTCTGTCTATAAATAGTGCCGCCCCTCCTCATTCTTCCTTCTCGCGTCTTCTTCCTCCTTCCGCTACCTGACCCGCAAGAACTCCATTAGATCCCGAGCTCGGAGCGCCGCCATCGTCTCGTCGGATCAAGAGCTCCTCAGGCCGCTGCATCAACCTGACTCGTCCAGATCCTCTCCGCCACCGATTCCCGCTGTCCCTTGTATGTTTATTCTCCTCATTGTAGATCTGTATCCGCCATTGCCTTGCTGGTGTTCTTCCGCCATTAGGGCTTCTGATGAAGCTTCGTCTCCTTGTAGATATCTTTCTTATAGCGATTTAGTAACCTTTAAACCCTAGTCCGTAGGTCTCTCGCTCAGCATCAGATTAGATCTTTGTCATAGTGACCTTATAGTTTTATTCGTTCCGCCATTAGAGTTCTCCGCGAGCTTCATAATGTTCTTTCTCTGAAACCTGCAACTCCGTAGTATCTTTACCTTTCTGATCTTCTTCCATTTCTATTCTGCTGTAGATGCATCAGGTACTTTAGATCTTGCCGTTTTTATTTCTGCTGTTGCCTGCTTTAGGTCTCATTTTTATGCACATCCTGTAAGCTCACCTGCTCTGAATTGGACCTCTGTAGATTTCCCGTGTAATTTTCGTTTCTTTATCTCATTATGCTCAGATCTTATTCCTCCTTAGCAATGCGTTGAAAACCTGTTTTTCTCTTCAATAGATCTGCTAAGTATGCTCCGGTTTAGATCGTCATGTCTTAAACCGGAAACGATGTAGACTGATGCAATGACTTAACTATTCCTCTTCAACTGCCATTTTAAACCGGAAATAATATAACTTGTATTATGATTACCGGTTTAACTATGTCAGCTAGTTCTCTGTACTCTCCACTGCACAATATGTATAAGTCCCGGATCGTTGCATGTTCATAATCCGGTTTATGTATTCTTCTTTTCTTCAGCACCTTGCGCAAATGGCTAAGCAGTATGTTTCGTGCGACTGGGTTCGTTCTGTCGTGACTGAAGAAGATTTAGTCAAACTATCAAGCATTGGCACGTTAGGTCCTCGGGCCGAGTTGAAATGGCGCGCTCCGGGTAATGAGTGTCCTCCTGCTCCTAGGTCCGGGGAAGTTATCGTATTTCTGGATCATATCTCCAGGGGCTTCTCTCCCCCCGGTTCAAAATTTTTCCGGGACGTCCTTGCCACCTTCCAGGTGCATCCACAGGACATCGGGCCAAACTCCGTCTCCAATATTTGTGATTTCCAAGTTTTTTCTGAAGTGTATCTGCAAGAAGAGCCTTCAGTTGATCTTTTTCGGGATTTCTTCCATGCAAACCGGCGTACTGAGTTCACCAGCGGGCCTCACCAAGAGCTTGGTGGTATTAGTATTCAGAAAAGGAGGGATGAAGTTTTTCCTCACGCCTCTTTACACACTCACCCCAAGGACTGGAACAAGTCTTGGTTTTATTGTATAGACACATCTCCTGAAGGTGAAAATCCGTTGCCGGGCTATCGTGAGACTCGTATCCCGGCAAATCACCCCCTGCCACAACGGCTAAGTGCTACTGAACGGATTCAGTTTTCACCTCAACTTTCCAAGCTGAGAGCTTTCATAGCCAATGGACTGCTTGGTACTGATTTCCTTCGCTGCTGGTTATCCTGGAGCATACTTCCCTTAAGCCGGCGCCCTAAGCTGATGTACAAGTACTCCGGTAAACCGGAAGATCCACTGAGGTTTACTAAAGAGGAACTTTCTGAATCGGAAGTGATAGAGTCTGCCAAAAAGATCGTCAACCCTGCTTTAACAGATTGCTCCAAGGTTGGCTTGGCCCCATATTTTAAGAAGAACAAGCAGCCTGAAGTAAGTTTTCTTTAACCCGTTCTTTATAAACCGTCCTTTTTGAACCGTCTCTTACTTGCCTTTGCTTTTTCATTCAGGCTGACAACCCCTTCTGGAGGAGAAAACCTCAGGACAAACCTGTAAAGCAGACTCGCCGGAAAACTCCTGCAAACAAGAAAAGGAAGGCGGCTGTTGATGCCGGTTCTCCTTCTGAGGATGATGATCCGGACTCCGAGGTATGCCTTGCTTCCGGCTTACATTTTACCTTTATGCACTTGTTAACATATCTAATGATATCCTTTCACAGGATCCACTTGAAGGTGATAACCCGGCTGAGATTGAGGTAACCCTTATTTCTTCTGATTCAGAACCTCCTCCTCAAAAGAGCCGTCGGACTGTTAGGAAATATCAATTTTCTCATCCTTATGCTAAGTTGGATCCTAATTTTGATTTGAAGAAGCAACAGCACGAAGCTTTGCGCCGGACCACTCGCCATAGTGGCTTAGCAGTGGAATCTTCTGGAATCTCATTGACTCCGGCTCGAAAGCGCCGCGCTGAGGTGATACTCTCTCCAACCCTTCTTCACCCCAAGGCCGGTCTTATCAGAAAACCACTTAAACCGACTGATCCTGATTATCAGGAAACTCCACTGTCCTCTTCTGGCGAATCAACCGCTACACAGCTTCCTCCTCTGAAGACCGTCCCGGGGTAATTCTCTTCACCATTCCGGTTTATGACGCTCCTTCCCTTTATAGTGCTAACTTATTTTGCTTATCTTTCCAGTAAACCGAAACCTAGCAAGAAGGCCAAGGCGAATAAGCCTGCTGTTGATCCTTCTGCTGATGAACCAGTAATTGAGCCGTCAATAGCTATCCCTCCTGAAGGTACCCCTGTCATTCCGGTTCAAGAACCTGTTCTTGATACTCCTGCCACTGATGCTGCTCAAGATCCACCAAGTCCGGCCCGGGTTAATTCTCCTCAAGCTAACCCGGGGTCTCCTGATCCGGCTCAAGCTGAAGTTACTCCTCCCAATGCACCCACTTCCCCTGACGTTGTGGTTACTGGCGCTGCTTATGTTGCGCCAGCCAAACCCACCGTTTTAGCAAAACATACTGCTAAAACGGAGAAAGTAACTCAGGAAAAGGGGAAGTGGAGTACGGATATATCCAGTCTTTCGAGTATGAGTGCTCAAGACATTTATTCCGGATATTTGAGCCGGCTCCACAGTAGCCGGGACTATGAAGCCAGCTTAGTAAACCTGATGAGAGAGAAATACGAAGTAAGTTTTCCTGTTCTGACTTTGCTTTGTTTTGACGCATCTTTATCTTCTAACAGCCCCCAAGTTCCGGTTTATCTTCTTTATTGAAGGTAATCCGGAACTTTGTAGTTTTTAACTGCTGATCCATACATTAGCCCCCAAGTATCAAGTAGATAACTTGGTTATGTAGTTGATACTTGTAAAAATTGTCTCTGATGCATTGCTTCAACTACCATTAGCCCCCAAGTGTCAAGTATACAACTTGGTTGTGTGCTTGAGACTTGTATTCTCAATTTATCCTTGCTGTCTTACTTCAACTGCCATTAGCCCCCAAGTGTCAAGTAGACAACTTGGTTGTGTGCTTGAGACTTTGTAATTTCTAACCTTACTTTTGAACTTTTGTCTACAGGCTGAGCTGAACCGGAACGCTGTGGAAAACAGTGAACTTCGAAGCCGGCTTATAGAGACTGAGGCAGCCGCTTCAAAGGCGAAGAAAGAACTTCAAGTGAGTTTAAAAACTGCTGAAGACTTGAAGTTCTTTGATGAGGAACGGACTGCTTTTGAAGTCCAGAAGAAGGATCTTGAAAAACGTATTCAGGATGCCGAAGGAGCACTTAACCCGGTTACTGAAGAATTGACCGGGTTAAAATGCCAGATTGATTTGATGACCTCTGCTATCTTTGGTAAGCATAACCTGAATTCTTGTCTGTTATTTTTGAGACCTGTGATTTGTACCGGTTTTAACTTTTCTTGTTGTATGTAGGACGCCGTGTCTCCCATCTTGGGGATGATGTACGGAAGAAATTGAAGGCCTGCTATACTTTGGTGGAGCAACTATACTCTGGAGCGCAAAGGATTATCAGCGCTACTTCCTTTGGTAAACCGGCTCCTTCGACTATCAAGACTACTTTGAACAGTTTGTCCATTCTGCCAACTCGTCTTGAAGAGGTGAAGAAATCGGCTGCTCGAGGAGGTGCTCTTCTGGCCCTTACAAGGGCTAAAGCTTGGGTTCCAGATATTGATCCGGCGAAGTGTTAACCGGATTTCCTGACACCAAGGAAGACGGTTCAGCCTTTGATGAGAAGGATCTGTACGTTCTGACAAAGGAAATGCGTCCACTCGCTAGCAAGATTGCGGTGGAAGCTGACTTGTCTCGATACCATCCAGCATACGACTTGCAAAACGATCGGGTGGAACGACCGGTTTATGATGTTGCAAATTTAACTCCGCCGGTTCGTCCTCACACTTTTGCTCCTGACATTGATCCTGCTGAGTTGATCAACGATGAAGTATATTTCCGTGCCTTGGCCAAGATTGATTGGCGTGCACCAGATTTCCCGCCGCTTCACGAGGAGGAAGATGTTCCGGAACAAGATGGTGGCCAATCATCTCGGCAAGGAGAAGCAGAATCTTGAACGCTACTGCTGTAATCATAATTGTTATTCCATAAACAATGCTTCCAACTATTTGGCTTTTATGCCTTGTAATAGGTTTAGCTGAAACTTAATGCACTGTGATCCGGCTTTTGGTCTTTATAAAGTACTCGTTTGCTGACTTGTTGATTGATGCGGATTCCTTGCTCTGTCCATAAAAAAGATGAAAAATATGTCCTAGTGGTTTTACCACTGGACAGATTAACTTGTTCTCTTGGTATAACCAATAAGCATATCTTTAACAAATAGCTGTGATAGCAGAATTGCATGTAGCTAGAATACCTTAAACCGGCAGGATGTTTAAAATTACCTTAATCAGTCTTCATCAATTCTAATAAGCCCTTGAAACTCTTCAGTCTTAACTTGTCCATGAATCTTTCTTTTCTTGGTTCAGCAATTTGTAACTTGTATCTGATTGCGTGCTGCTAATTGTCAGCTCATCATGAAGTCGAACCGGGTTACGATGAACGCCGGTTTAACTCTCTCTGGTGTTTATGACCCAGATTTATAACACTAGATAGACATTCAATTCCTAGAGCTCTTCCTCTTAATTAAAAAGGTTATGAAACACAAAAACATCAAGAAACAAATCAAAAAACTCATAACATAGCCATTCAAGGGGGTGTGGGCGAACCCGACTGTCCCCAGGGGCCGGGTCATCATTTGAACGTGGGCGTACCAACTGTTCAGGGAGCCCAAAAACTCATATCATAGCCATTCAAGGGGGTGTGGGCGAACCACTGTCCCCAGGGGCCGGGCCATCATTTAAACGTGGGCGTC
>LR738709.1:482636893-482650580 GCA_902687465.1 Secale cereale | reverse complement strand
ATTCCACGCAAAATCTCCTGATTTGCCCTTTCTGCTTGACCATTGGATTGGGGGTGAGCCACAGAAGATACATCCAAACGAATATGCTCTCGTTGACAGAATTCTTCCATCTCACCCTGAGATAAATTGGTGCCGTTATCTGTGATGATGCTGTGTGGAAAACCAAACCGGAATATTACTTTTTTGATGAACTTAACCGCCGTTGCCGCATCACACTTGCTTATAGGTTCCGCTTCAACCCACTTTGTAAACTTATCCACTGCCACCAGTAGATGAGTTTTCTGATCTTGGGATCTCTTGAAAGGACCCACCATGTCAAGCCCCCAAGTTGCAAAAGGCCAAGTTATTGGTATCATCCGGAGTTCTTGTGCCGGAACAAGGGCACGTCTTGAGAACTTCTGACAAGCGTCACACTTGCGGACCAGGTCTGCTGCATCTGCATGTGCGGTTAACCAATAAAAGCCATGTCGGAAAGCCTTAGCCACTACAGATTTTGATCCGGCATGATGACCGCAATCCCCTTCATGAATCTCCCTTAGAATCTCACAACCTTCCTCAGCTGAAACACACCGTTGAAATATTCCAGAGGTGCTACGATGATGCAGCTCCCCATTGGCAATTGTCATAGACTTGGAACGCCGGATTATCTGCCGTGCTTCATCTTCGTCCTCTGGCAATTCTCCCCGGCTTAAATATAGCAAATAAGGTAACGTCCAGTCCGGAATAACATGGGTTGCCGCAACCAACTGTGCCTCTGGGTCCGGAATAGCCAGATCGTCCTCTGAAGGTACTTGAACCGAAGGATTGTGCAACTCATCCAAGAAGGTGTTCGGTGGTACCGGTTTTCGTTGCGACCCTAGCCGGCTTAAAGCGTCAGCTGCTTCGTTCTTCCGCCGGTCTATATGTTCCACCTGATACCCTTTGAAGTAACCTGCCACCGCTTCAACCTCTCGCCGATAAGCCGCCATGAGGGGATCCCTTGAATCCCACTTGCCCGAAACTTGCTGTGCCACTAGGTCTGAGTCGCCCAGGCACTTAACCCGGCTTAAATTCATCTCCTTTGCCAACCGCAAACCATGAAGTAGTGCTTCATATTCTGCTGCATTATTAGTACAAGGAAATAACAACCGGAGGACATAACAAAATTTATCACCTCTGGGGGAAGTTAAAACAACTCCAGCCCCCGAGCCCTCCAACTGCTTCGAGCCGTCGAAGTGAATCGTCCAATAAGTGAGATCCGGCTTCTCCTCCGGGGTCTGTAATTCTGTCCAGTCGTTGATGAAGTCCACCAGTGCCTGAGACTTGATAGCAGTACGTGGTACATATTTCAATTCATGCGGACTGAGCTCAATGGCCCACTTGGCTATTCTACCTGTTGCCTCTCTATTCTGGATTATATCTCCCAACGGAGCTGAACTAACCACGGTTATCGGATGCCCTTGGAAATAATGCTTCAACTTCCGGTTTGCCATGAATACCCCATACACCAATTTCTGCCAATGAGGGTATCTTTGCTTGGACTCGATGAGTACTTCACTCACATAGTAAACCGGACGCTGAACCGGATGTTCTTTCCCTGCTTCCTTGCGCTCAACCACAATTGCAACGCTAACTGCCCGTGTGTTTGCAGCAACATATAGTAGCAAAGGCTCCTTGTCGATAGGGGCAGCTAAAACCGGCGGCTTCGCTAGTTGCTGTTTCAGATTCTCAAACGCTGTATTCGCTTCATCACTCCAAATGAACCGGTCCGTTTTCTTCAACATTTGATAAAGCGGGATCGCCTTTTCTCCTAAGCGACTGATGAACCGGCTCAACGCCGTGATCCGGCCAGCTATGCGCTGAACATCATTAATGCAATCCGGTTTCGTCAAAGATGTGATGGCCTTGATCTTCTCCGGGTTGGCTTCTATTCCCCGGTTTGAGACCAGGAATCCCAAAAGCTTACCAGCCGGGACACCAAAGGCACATTTTTCCGGATTGAGCATCATCCTGTAAGCCCGAAGATTATCAAAGGTTTCTCTGAGATCTTCTATCATTGTCCTCTCCTCCTTTGACTTAACCACAATGTCATCCACGTAAGCATGTACGTTCCTTCCTATCTGCCCTTTCAAGCAATTCTGAACACAACGCTGATAAGTCGCCTGCGCACACTTGAGCCCAAAAGGCATAGACACATAGCAAAAAGCACCAAAAGGGGTTATGAATGTCGTCTTCTCTTGGTCTTCAACTGCCATTTTGATCTGGTGATATCCTGAGTACGCATCCAAAAAACTCAGCCGCTCACACCCTGCTGTAGCATCAATAATCTGATCAATGCGAGGTAGAGCAAAAGGATCAGTTGGGCAAGCTTTATTGAGGTCTGTGTAGTCCACGCACATCCTCCACTTCCCATTCTTCTTTAGAACTAGCACCGGGTTGGCCAACCATTCCGGATGAAACACCTCCACTATGAACCCTGCCGCCAAAATCCTGGCTACTTCTTCTCCTATAGCCTTGCGCCTCTCTTCGTTAAAGCGGCGCAGATACTGCTTTACCGGTTTAAACTTTGGATCAATATTTAATTTGTGCTCAGCGAGTTCCCTCGGTATACCTGGCATGTCAGAAGGTTTCCATGCAAAGATATCCCGGTTCTCACGGATGAACTCGATGAGCGCGCTTTCCTATTTAGGATCCAAGTTAGCACTGATGGTGAACTGCTTAGATGAATCTCCAGGCACAAAATCGACCTGCTTAGTCTCTTCCGCTGATTTGAACTTCAAAGCCGGATCATGCTCAGTGGTTGGCTTCTTCAGCGGAGTCATATCTGCCGGATCAACATTATCCTTATAGAATTTTAACTCTTCCGCGGCACATACCGCTTCTGCATAAGCTGCATCACCTTCCTCACATTCCACTGCTATCTTACGACTGCCGTGCACCGTGATCGTGCCTTTATGACCCGGCATCTTGAGCTGCAGATAAACATAACATGGCCTAGCCATAAATTTAGCATAAACCGTCCTCCCAAATAAAGCATGATACGGACTTTTGATTTTGACAACTTCAAAGGTGATCATCTCCGATCTGGAATCGTGCTCATCCCCAAAGGTAACTTCTAAGTCAATCTTACCAACTGGATAAGCTGACTTACCTGGGACCACCCCGTGAAACACTGTGTTCGACGTCCTTAATTGTTTATCTGTCAGACCCATACGGCGAAAGGTCTCATAGTATAATATATTGATACTACTACCTCCATCCATGAGGACTTTAGTGAACCTGTATCCTCCCACCTGAGGTGCCACGACCAAGGCTAAATGTCCCGGATTATCTACCCGTAACGGGTGGTCCTCCCTGCTCCAAACAATGGGCTGCTCTGACCATCGTAGAAACTGCGGCGTCGCCGGTTCTACCGCATTAACAGTCCGCTTTAAAACTTTCTGGTCTCTCTTGCATAGACTTGTGGTGAAAACATGATATTGGCCGCTGCTCAACTCCTTTGGATTACTCTGGTACCCGGATTGCTGTTGTTGCTGCGGACGCTGCTGCTGCTGATTTCCTTGGTTATTGTGACTCCCTTGGCCCTGCTGCTGATTATTCTGATTGTTGTAACCACCTTGATGATACGACTGATTTCCCTGACTCTGATAACCACCTTGATAATGTGATTGGCTTCCTTGACCATTATAGTTTCCTTGACCACCTTGGCCGCCTGGTCGGGATTGATAACCACCATTGTTCCCTTGATAACCGCTGTTGCCCCTATATCCTGAACCGGAATTGTTCCCTTGATAACCCGGGCCATAAAACCCGAGCCCTGAACCGCCATTCGGGGGCCGGCTATGAGGATTAAAACGGCCGTTCCCTGCTATCATGGGGTTCAGACATTCTCTTGCAGTGTGCCGTGCAGGCCCCTTTCTCCCGCTATGCTTTATACAGGGTTGATCCAAATCCTGCTCCCAACCCGGATTTCCTCCACCGGCTTGGCGAGTGGGACCTTGCTGATTACCCTGAAAACCGCCTTGAACCTGTGTATTAGCCACAAAATCGGAGCCGCTTTCCGGTTTCCGTTTGCCCAAAAGACCTGAAGTGATCGGATTAGCTGTTGCCGGTTTGCCAGTCTTGCTGGTCTTTCCCGCTTTATCTCCTTCTGGCTCCGGGTACTTGGTATTATCTGAGTCTCCATACTTCACCAAGGCGCTCATCAAAGTCCCCATGTCATTGCACTCCCGTTTGAGCCGTCCGAGTTTTAATTTCAAAGATTCAAACCGGCAATTGTTCTCCAATGTTACAATTGCTGTGCTCGGATTAATGCCGTTTGAGGAGTGCAAGATCTCTGTCACTCTGCGTATCCAAGCTGCTGTAGACTCCTGCTCTCCTTGCACGCACGCTGCTAAATCTATCACCGACATAGGTTGCTTGCACGTATCCTTAAAATTTTTGATGAACTGACTGCGCAGCTCCCCCCATGACCCGATGGAATTCGGAGGAAGTCCCTTTAGCCAAGTCCGGGCCGTTCCTTCAAGCATCATAGTGAAATATTTGGCACAAGCCGATTCATCCACGTCCAGCATCTCCATGGCCATCTCGTAGCTTTCCACCCAAGCCTCGGGCGGTAAATCGGCTGTGTAATTAGGCACCTTGCGAGGCCCTTTGAAATCCTTGGGCAACTTAACGCTCCGCAGGGCCGGGACAAGACACTGTATCCCAAAACCGCTCGCTGTCGCTCCTGTCCCCGTAGTGCCGATGTGAACCGGCATCGACTGGCGGATCTCCTCCCTGGCCTCCGATCTAGGCCGGTTTCGATCTGGGGCTGGCATCTCTGCCCTTGCCGGGTTATCTTGCCTGTGCTGATGTCTCCTCCGTTCGCTGCTAGACACTTCGGGCTCCTCCCAATGTCTAGAGTAACTTCGGTTGGGACGCGGTGTTGAATGCAACCTTTCCCTGCTGTGAGAGTACGCTTGTTGCTGTATCAACGCCGTATTGAGTAACCTCTGGGCCCTGCGCGCCTCTATCGCTACAGGGGATGTTTCTTCCACAGGTAAAGCGGCCAACCGTGCTGCCGCTGCAGCGATATTATCCACAGGGTTTGAATAGTGCCCCGGGGGGACCGGAAAATAAGGCGCCGATGTAATCCGTCGCTCCCGCTCTGCGGCGGGTTGCTGAACCGGTTCCTCTCGAGCCGGTGGGCTTCTCCGGTTTAAGATCGGATTGTTACTGGCCCCAGCCCCCGGTGTTCTGAACAAATTCGCAGATTCGTAACCCGGCGGCAGGCGGGATCGATATTTTCGTCCTCTTACCCCTTCCATGGAAGCCTGTTCCATCCTTAAGTGAAAAGCTTGTTCATCCAACTCCGCTTGTCTTATGGCTAGCATCTCTCCTTCTGCCTTTAAATCCTCCTTTAACTGATCGATCCGGGCCTTCAACTGAAGAAGCACTGCATCATGTTGCGCCTTGTCTGCTGGAGCTACGACCTCTACTGCCTTAGCTGCGAACTCCTCCATCAAGGTGGATAGAACCGCAGTAACGGACGGATTTGAACCGCTTCCCCCTGTGCCAGCCTCCGCTGTTGTTCCGTTCGTCGGGGGTTGTGAACCGGCCATGAAAACCGCCACCCGGTTTGGCGGGTCGGAGGGGCCCGGAATACTGTTTCCATCGGACTCACCCTCAGACCGGCCGTCCCGCAACTGATACAGAGATTCAGTTTCCCCGGACGAAGATTCGTCATCTGAATAGACGATGGTTGCACCATCAGATTCCGACCCGTCCTCAGCTTGTCCTCCGTGAATCGCTCCAACGAACACATGCTTCATGGCAGGTTGAATCCGGGTCGACCTCGCACGCTGAGCCGGCTCGACGATGTTGGGGAAGGTGTCCGGCTCAGGTCCCGGTCCACCGATTTTGCCGATGAAGACCTGGATGCTGCCGAAGGGGACCCGGTACCCGTATTCAATCGAATCGGCCTCCGGTCCCCAACCCGCGTCGTCGATGTAGATCCGGCCGCGACGACTCTTGGTCATCCGGCCGACTGCGTAGCCCTTTAACCCCTTGAGGCCGCCTTCCAAGAACTCGAAACCATCGTGCGCAGGCCCCACGGTGGGCGCCAACTGTCGTGGAATTAACATGGCAGATGTCCGGTTTAGCGGACTTGATGATGGAACCATCGCACGGGTTAGCTTGAAAGGGTTCATGACACACAAAGGACACAAAGGGTTTTATACTAGTTCGTCCCCTTCGAGAAGGTAAAAGCCTACGTCTAGTTGGTTTCGTATTACTTGAGCGTCGGATTACAGGGAGCGGAATCGCTTGCCTGCGTCTCGACGGATCGATTGTTGCTTGTCCCTAAACCGGTGCCGGGTCGTCCCTTTATATAGAGAGGTGACGCCTGGTCCAATTTACAGAGTCCCGAGGCCGGCTCATAATCGTGTCCGCCTCGGTCTCTGCCCTTTCTTTCTTATCCCTCAAGTTACATCTCCTTGGCGGTTTACAAACCGTATTTCTATACATGGGCCTTGAAATCTCATGGGCCGTAATCTCTAAAAATAATAAACCAAGTATGATATATCTAAGCCGGTTTACAATATCCGGTTTATACCTATTAACCATATCCCTGACAGGAACCCTGTACACATCGTTTGGGGCCGTGAGCGACACCCCGGCCGGATCTCCCCACGGATGGAACCCAAATAGGCGATAAACCTGGACTAGGGACTTGTGTGGTTAGTCAGGTCGTGGCCGTCACCCTCGCTGGGCTTCCTCTTGAAGGTTGCTGAGTACATGTCATGTTAATGGCAGTAAGTGGTGAGAGCGTGTGTGAAGAAGTACACCCCTGCAGGGTTATGTATGATCTATTCGAATAGTCGTGTTCGCGGTAATGGACTTCTGGGTTACCTATACAGTTCATAGACAAGTGGAAGTGGATAATCTAAAACACGCAAGATAAGCGTGAGTGCTATAGACGGCCTTCTCGTAGGGAGACGGGAGCGGATCCATAGTGGTGTATTTATTGGTGAATTTGTGGACTCGTGTGCGCCACCTCGAAAGAGTTACTTGCAGTCGTAGTTCAGGATAGCCACCGAGGCAAAGCTGGCTTGCTGCTGTCAAACTCCACCAGCCCTTTGTTGATACTGATGCATATGTAGTTAGTTCTGATGTAAGTCTTGCTGAGTACCTTTGTACTCACGTTTGCTTAATTTATGTTTTTGCAGAGAGACTTCAGTCTCACTAGTGGTTCCGCGTGGACTTCGACATTTAGCTTGTTACCTCAGCTACGATCTTGTACCTTGGGAGGGTCTTGTAGATAGTCAGGCTTCTCAGCCTTTTTCATTTGTAGTTGTCTGTACTCAGAAATGTTATGCTTCCGTTGCCTGTATGCTTTGTATGTTGGGTCATGTGACCTCTGCTTGTAATAAATGCTATGATGGATCTTCTGGGCCTTTATCTATATGAGTTGTTGAGTTATGTTGTGATGCCATGTTGTACAGCACATACTTGCATGTTATGCATACATGTAATGTGTATTGCTATGTGTGGGATCCGACACCTAGTTGTTTACCCTTGGTAGCCTATCTTACAGGAAAATGTCTCCTAGTGCTTCCACTAAGCCTTGGTATCTTGCTACTGCTCCAGAAAACTTAGGCTGGTCGGCATGTGTTCTTCTTCGTTCCTGTGTCTGTCCCTTAGGGGAAATGTCACGCGTTGTTCCTTTAAGTCCTTGTAGCTTGCTACGACTTGGGTTCATACGTTGATGACCGACACGTTCGTTGCTGGGTCATGTATGCCTGTCTCTGTAATTTAGTGCCACTTTTGGTTTATAACTAGTTATGTCGGCCCGGGTTCTCTGTCATATGGATGCTAGCGACACTATCATATACGTGTGCCAAAATGCGCAAACGGTCCTGGGCCAGGTAAGGTGGCACCTGTAATGCCCAGGATGGAGTTATACCTCCTACGTGTCGAGGCACGACTTAAAGGCATAAATCCATCCTAGAATGATCTCAAGTTCGGTAATCTTTGCACATCTCATGTAAAAGAGGGGATTGTAAACAGAAAATAGTTGGCTTACGCTCGCCACGTCACAGAATTACAATTCAAGTCTCAATCATCATACATTAAGAACATCACAACCCTCTAAGGGCAAAACCAAATGGCAAAGTACCAAACTTAGATAAATAAACCACAGGCGGATCGAATCCTAGTAAGAGTCTCCACTACTGATCATCCGGGTATCGCACATAGTACCGACTACGCTCCTCGTCGTACTCCCAATCCAGCTCGGTGCCATCACCTGGATAGCTCACAACTGGACCTGCATCTGGTGTGTGAAGTAACTGTGAGCCACAGAGGACTCAGCAATCCCGTCTCCGGGTAACAAGACTATTTAAGTCTTTGGGTGAGGAAAGGCTGAAGAAAAGAATAAGTGTCTGCAGCAGCAACTAGCATCTAGCTTATGTGAGTGAGAGCGAGAACAGAAAGCCTCGGCGAGAAGTGATCACGAAGTGATCCTAGCTACAAGCTCAACAATCATAACCCCTCCGTGTTCAACTCCCGAATCCCTATTCGGAAATTGACAGTCACGGAACACACGCTGGTAGTGTATTAGTAACATTGTGTCAAGTTATCTACAACCGGAATTAACAAGCTCCCATCTGCCACATAACCGCGGGCACGGCTTTCGAAAGTTCAATCCCTGCAGGGGTGTTCCAACTTGACCCATTACAAGCCCACGATCCGCGGAGTCGCAACTCCAAAGTGGGAAGACCCGAGTATCCTCGGAATCCCGTGCTCAAGATATACCGAACTAAGGTAAGGCTAATCCAGCAAATCCTCCCGGCGTGTCAACACCCTGATAGTAGCCGTGCGTATCTAAGTCTCAGGACACGACCGGATGGGCGATTCTACAGGTTTTTACCAAACCTCGAGTTTCCTTGAGGTGGCCCCGCAGACTCCCCGTTTCGGACCAACAGTCATGTGGAGCACTGGCCCGGGGTTGTTGATTAAGGAAAAGGGTTTATAACTCCCTATGCAAGTTTAGTTTGTTATTAGGCAAATAGTAGCAATATTGGGACTTGCTGGAAAAGACTTAGCACTTAGCGGTTTATCGAGGGGGTCCCATACACCCCAACCGTGTTAGGAACGCATAATCAAGGAACATAACACCGGTTTATACGGTTCCTAACGGCATGAGTGGAACAAATCACCAAGAAAAAGGCTTAGCCTTCCACCCTTGCCAATATATAGATGATTTCATTTTAAGCATTTATATAGTGTGATATAACCCAACCAAACTTCAACATGAAGCAAGCATCTTCGATCTTCACCTACAACTAACAATGCTATAAGAAGGGCTGAGCGAAGCGTACTTAGCCAAGCAACGGTTTGCATAGGTAGGTTGGTTAAACATGGCAATTGGTTACAAATAGGAGGCTGACAAGAAGATCATGGGCATCGAGGCAAAACTATAGATCGAGACTACTAGCAATAGGCAAAGATAGTAATGTTATCGGGGTTCGGTCATCTTGCCTGAAGAGAAGTGGTTCGGATCATAAGAAGGGTCCTCGTGCTCAACCTCGTTGGAAACCTCGTGCTCGTACTCGAACTCAGACTCTGCTTCCGGCTCTAAACAAAACAATCACACCAAGCACCAATCAACAAGATGCAATGCGCACTCGAAAAAGATGAATGCATGATGAATGCACTAAGGATGCACACGGAGCACGTAAAATATCACTCAAGCAAAACACCTCAAAACATAATAACAATCTGATATTCTTAATCTACACAGAAAATCAATCAAGTTTGATATAAGATTCGCTGAAATCGGAGTTACGGGCTAAAAGTTATGCCCGAAACAAGAAATGAGCGAAAGCTGAAAATTACAGCATCATAGCAACTTCGGAGCTCAAAATAATTAAGCTACAGCACTCAAATAACATGGCAAAGGACATGAACACAAACTAGACATATACTACAGCAACTAAGTCCAAAGGTGCACCCCCAACGGAGCCACGGATCAATAGCAATGATCTTGGACATATTGAACTTGACAATAAAATTCTGGCAGCAGAATTTTATTGAAACTTTGGAGCAAAAGATAAACATGCTACAGCCACTTAAATGGACATGTGAGGACATGAATGGAAAGACAACAATATATACTACAAGGAACAATCAAAATCCACTCCAAAACTATCATGCTTTGTCCCGCGAGTATTCTGGGATTGTTTCGATGTTCTTGTGACAAGGATATTGTTCTCGATGCCTCCTGTTACCGAGGAGTTGAGCTTCGGGGTATTGTTGTCACAAGCATATCGCGGCAGTACTAAATACTTAAAACGGCCGACATCAAAAATCTCTCCTATACGGCCAGTGGCAAGATAACCCCGACATCACCCAGTACTGGGGAGGTAGTTCGGGAGTATTGCCATAGCTTGTTATAGTGGATGCTTTTCGAAGGTCCGAGGTACACAGTTTCCGAGAAAGACTGGTTATGTGTTGAAGGATGGATACACCTGGATGTAGGTTTAGAGTTGATTGCGCGGTGCTTCCCGTGTATCCCCAACACCTGATTGCATAACTGGAATCTTTCGGAAATCTATAGGTGGGTTTTATCCAGTAGATCGTAGGCATTCTTCCAACGAATGCAGGTTAGTGAGTTCGGGGTTCTACATTGAGTGAAGGGGTTATATGACCGATGTTACTATCAGGAGTTGCATCTTAAAGGGTCCTTGGCTATGCTGATCCGGGGATTGCAAAACCTTTTCGTAACGCGTTCATGTGCTTTCAGCACAAAGATGTTAGAACGAAACTCCTCTCTTGTGTTTGTTCCCATCCGTACCTTGTTGTTTTTCATATTATGTGACGCCCGAGACCGACGTCCCAGAAGATTCCAGAAGATGCTCGAAGATTCCAGATGTTCCGGGTTGCCCGTGTGTTCTTTTGAGCTTGTGTTATTTATTTTTGCATTGCATCATGTCATCATGCCATCATGTCATATTTTATTTTTGCATCTCAACCTAAATAAACCGTGTGGACCTTCGGTCCATTTAAATCGAGGGAAGGTGACTTCTCTTTATAACATATAAAAGTCTCTCATTATTTTAGGGAGCTATATTAATAAATATTCCATTGCTTCGGAATCACCATAACACACTTGCTTTTCCCCATGTCTTTTTCACTTCGAGCTTCTCCTTCGAAACCCTTCCCTGTAATTCTTTTCCGTTGTTTCGAGGTTCTTCCAAAAACCCTCCTCCTATTTTATTTAAATCCCTGACATTTTTTTTGTGAGCCCAGGGATTTTACCTCATGCACAAATTCCTCCCGTACCTTCTCTTTCTTTCTCCTTTTCTCTTTTGTTTTAAAAGAGAATAATTAGACAGCAGCAGTTTTATTAATAAAAAGAAGGCCCAGCTTTCTCAGCCTCCAGGCCTCCCTAAGTTTTTCCCAGCCTCTAGGCCCAGGCCTCTCCTCCCTCCTTCCAGCCCACTTGGGCCTCAGCCCCTCCAACTGGCCCACTCCAGCCGCCAGATACCGAAACCCTAGCGCTAACTCTCCCTCTCGTTCCCTCAGCCGCCGCCGTTTTCCCTCGATGTCTCTCTCGCTCTCTGGCCTCGACCCCGCACCCCGGGAACCCTCGCTCGCACTCCTCTCGCCCGATCCCTTTCCCTCTCCCCTCTCGCATCACCAGCTTCCTTCCCGCAGCACCTCGCAGGGCTCGCCTCCTCCGCATTCCCTAGCGCCGGCCAGGAGCTAGGCCTGCCTCGAGCGCCACGAAGCCCGCGGCCAGAGCTCCCTCGAGCGGCCCCTCGCCCTCATGCGCCCGTGCTGCTCCTCGCGCCCAGGCTGCCCGCCCCACTCCCTCCAGCAAGGCCAGGAACCGCGCCCGACGGCCTCCCTCCGGCCAGCCCCGGCTCCCTCCGTCCGCGCCCCTCTGGCCGGATCGCCGCACGCCGACGTCGCCTGCGCCTCCAGCAGCAAGTTCGCGACCCTCTCCTTCCGCTCTGTCCGCGGCCGCCCCTCACTCGCGATCTCCATCGCCCCGACGGCCTCTTCCCTCCGTCGTCGCCAAGGCGCAGCGCGGCCTCCCTCCCAGCGCCAGGGGCGCCCTTCCTCTGGCCTCTGCCTCGAGCGCCCCGTCCTCCAGCTCGCCGCGGCAGGAGCGCCGTTGCTTCTTTCGTTCGCCAGGAGACCGCAGCCCGGGTCTCTTTCCTTCGCGAGGCAAGGAGCCCCAGCGCCCGCCGCGCAGGCCTCTCTGCCCTGGCCCGAGCGCCCGCCTCGCCAGGTCGCCGCCGTGTTCCTCAGTCCCTCGAGGAGGCCCTGTCCTTTTCCAGTTCGGCGTTGTCCCGAGCAAACCCGTAGCCTTTTCCTTTTTTTTTGTGTTTTGTTTTGTTGTTTGTTGCTGTAATGTTAATCTCAGATAATCATGGAGATGCAAGTATTTCTACTTTGGACCCTTGTACCACTACGAACGCCGACGCGACAAGTACCTCGACGACGTGTACATCTACGTAACGGTTCGACTACCGTCGCCGAGACCCTCAAGTACCTCTACGAGCGAGAACGACTACATGTACAAGTACCACTACTTCCACTACCCTCGCCGGAAGACCCAAGTACCACGACGGCCCGAACGTCTACCGTCGCCCGAACGACTACCGTCGCCCGAACGTCTACTTCCCTCTACGGCCGTGTACAACTACTTCCCTCTACTACGGCTACTTCCACTACGACCTCGAACCCCTCCGAGAACGATGGTTCCGAAGGTATAACCCCGTCGATGACCCGTGTGATGCTTGCTTGTGTTGTATGAATGCTCCTCGTGTGTGCTCCTTGTCCGTTTCGTCCGTTGTCACGTTCCTCGGTTGCTTTGTCACCGACTCGTGGGAACCCGGCAACGGGATCACCCCATCATCTTGTTCAACTCGTTCACTCCACCTTTTGTTTTGCACCGGTCTCTTAACGAGATACCGGAACCGATATGATGTGTTGCATCATTTTCGGATCGTTGCCGTGGCACCCTTCTTCCACCACGGTGACAAATGCTTCTTTTTCTCTTTTAAGTCAACCTTTTAATAAAACTTGCATAAACTTGATCATATCATCCGCATCATGTTAACAACATTATATATGTGTGAATTGTTGTTTGCTTATCATTATTAAACATGCTTATGGGGATTTTCCGGATATGTTGTTGTTATTCTCCGGCCTCATTTAAATTGCCTAGTTAGTATAGTTTTTTTTATGCTTCACCTTTTGCCATGCTAAAAACAATTAATCTTGTCTTGTTAATAATCGAGAGTCAACTAAATAATTATAATGTGGTGTTTCGTCAATATGCAACTCGTTGCATATTGATCTCCACTTAACTTGTAGAATTTGTTTGTGCACTTTGCCATGCCATGCATATTTAAACCGGACATGCATCATGCTTGTTTGTGCATCGTATGCCATGTTTTTGCTTGTGTGTTTACCGTGTTGTTTCTTTCTTTCCGGTTGCTTCTCTTGTTAGCTTCGGTTTTGTTCCGGAGTTGTGAGGTTCCGCTCGACTGTTGCTCCGTCTTCTTCTTGGATCCGTTCTTCTCCCTTGTGGAATCCCAGGCAAGATGACCGAACCCGGATACCATTACTATTTTTGCCTCTTGCTAGAAGTCACGATCTATAGTTTTGCCTCGATGCCCATGTCTTTCTTGTCAGCCTCCTACTTGTAACC
>LR738709.1:482599168-482632650 GCA_902687465.1 Secale cereale | reverse complement strand
CTCCCTCCAGCAAGGCCAGGAACCGCGCCCGACGGCCTCCCTCCGGCCAGCCCCGGCTCCCTCCGTCCGCGCCCCTCTGGCCGGATCGCCGCACGCCGACGTCGCCTGCGCCTCCAGCAGCAAGTTCGCGACCCTCTCCTTCCGCTCTGTCCGCGGCCGCCCCTCACTCGCGATCTCCATCGCCCCGACGGCCTCTTCCCTCCGTCGTCGCCAAGGCGCAGCGCGGCCTCCCTCCCAGCGCCAGGGGCGCCCTTCCTCTGGCCTCTGCCTCGAGCGCCCCGTCCTCCAGCTCGCCGCGGCAGGAGCGCCGTTGCTTCTTTCGTTCGCCAGGAGACCGCAGCCCGGGTCTCTTTCCTTCGCGAGGCAAGGAGCCCCAGCGCCCGCCGCGCAGGCCTCTCTGCCCTGGCCCGAGCGCCCGCCTCGCCAGGTCGCCGCCGTGTTCCTCAGTCCCTCGAGGAGGCCCTGTCCTTTTCCAGTTCGGCGTTGTCCCGAGCAAACCCGTAGCCTTTTCCTTTTTTTTTGTGTTTTGTTTTGTTGTTTGTTGCTGTAATGTTAATCTCAGATAATCATGGAGATGCAAGTATTTCTACTTTGGACCCTTGTACCACTACGAACGCCGACGCGACAAGTACCTCGACGACGTGTACATCTACGTAACGGTTCGACTACCGTCGCCGAGACCCTCAAGTACCTCTACGAGCGAGAACGACTACATGTACAAGTACCACTACTTCCACTACCCTCGCCGGAAGACCCAAGTACCACGACGGCCCGAACGTCTACCGTCGCCCGAACGACTACCGTCGCCCGAACGTCTACTTCCCTCTACGGCCGTGTACAACTACTTCCCTCTACTACGGCTACTTCCACTACGACCTCGAACCCCTCCGAGAACGATGGTTCCGAAGGTATAACCCCGTCGATGACCCGTGTGATGCTTGCTTGTGTTGTATGAATGCTCCTCGTGTGTGCTCCTTGTCCGTTTCGTCCGTTGTCACGTTCCTCGGTTGCTTTGTCACCGACTCGTGGGAACCCGGCAACGGGATCACCCCATCATCTTGTTCAACTCGTTCACTCCACCTTTTGTTTTGCACCGGTCTCTTAACGAGATACCGGAACCGATATGATGTGTTGCATCATTTTCGGATCGTTGCCGTGGCACCCTTCTTCCACCACGGTGACAAATGCTTCTTTTTCTCTTTTAAGTCAACCTTTTAATAAAACTTGCATAAACTTGATCATATCATCCGCATCATGTTAACAACATTATATATGTGTGAATTGTTGTTTGCTTATCATTATTAAACATGCTTATGGGGATTTTCCGGATATGTTGTTGTTATTCTCCGGCCTCATTTAAATTGCCTAGTTAGTATAGTTTTTTTTATGCTTCACCTTTTGCCATGCTAAAAACAATTAATCTTGTCTTGTTAATAATCGAGAGTCAACTAAATAATTATAATGTGGTGTTTCGTCAATATGCAACTCGTTGCATATTGATCTCCACTTAACTTGTAGAATTTGTTTGTGCACTTTGCCATGCCATGCATATTTAAACCGGACATGCATCATGCTTGTTTGTGCATCGTATGCCATGTTTTTGCTTGTGTGTTTACCGTGTTGTTTCTTTCTTTCCGGTTGCTTCTCTTGTTAGCTTCGGTTTTGTTCCGGAGTTGTGAGGTTCCGCTCGACTGTTGCTCCGTCTTCTTCTTGGATCCGTTCTTCTCCCTTGTGGAATCCCAGGCAAGATGACCGAACCCGGATACCATTACTATTTTTGCCTCTTGCTAGAAGTCACGATCTATAGTTTTGCCTCGATGCCCATGTCTTTCTTGTCAGCCTCCTACTTGTAACCATTGCCATGTTTAACCACCCTACCTACGCAAACCGTTGCTTGGCTAAGTACGCTTCGCTCAGCCCTTCTTATAGCATTGTTAGTTGCAGGTGAAGATTGAAGATGCTTGCTTCATGTTGAAGTTTGGTTGGGTTATATCACACTATATAAATGCTTAAAAATGAAATCATCTATATACTGGCAAGGGTGGAAGGCTAAGCCTTTTGCTTGGTGTTTTGTTCCACTCATGCCGTTAGGAACCGTATAAACCGGTATTATGTTCCTTGATTATGCGTTCCTAACACGGTTGGGGTGTATGGGACCCCCTTGATAAACCGCTAAGTGCTAAGTCTTTTCCAGCAAATCCCAACATTGGTACTATTTGCCTAATAACAAACTAATAAAAACTTGCATGTGGACTAGCTATCCCTTTTATTTAATTCAACAACCCCGGGCCAGTGCTCCACATGAGTGTTGGTCCGAAACGAGCAGACTGCGGGGCCACCTCAAGGAAACTTGAGGTTTGGTAAAAACCTGTAGGATGACTCATCCGGTCGTGTCCTGAGACCTAGATACGCGCGGCTACCTATCAGGGTGTCGACACGCCGGGAGGATTTGCTGGATTAGCCTTACCTTAGTTCGGTTTAACTTGAGCACGGGATTCCGAGAATACTCGGGTCTTCCCAACTATGGAGTTGCGACTCCGCGGATCGTGGGCTTGTGATGGGCCAAGTTGGAACACCCCTGCAGGGTTTGAACTTTCGAAAGCCGTGCCCGCGGTTATGTGGCAGATGGGAGCTTGTTAATTCCGGTTGTAGATAACTTGACACAATGTTTCTAATACACTACCAGCGTGTGTACCGTGACTGTCAATTTCCGAATAGGGATTCGGGAGTTGAACACGGTGGGGTTATGTTTGACCGGCTTTAGTTAGGATCACTTCGTGATCATCTTTCGACCGATGCTCTTCTCTTCTCGCTCTCTTTTACGTAAGTTAGTGCTAGTTGCTGCTGCAGACTCTTGTTTGTTCCTTCACCTCTTATTCTGTCTTCAGCCTTGTCCTCACCCAAGGCTTAAATAGTCTTGTTACCCGGGAACGGGATTGCTGAGTCCTCTGTGGCTCACAGTTACTTCACCACACCAGATGCAGGTTCAGCCGAGTTCGATGCAGGAGTTGGTCCAAGTTCGTCACCGGGAGTTCGATGAAGCTTGTGGCTGTTTGCTTGTGACATTTCGATGTTCAGTAGTGGCTTCTACTAGGATTCGATCCTGACCTGTGGCTTTATGTTGTTTTGGTATCTTTCTTTTGGATCTTCACCCGTAGTCGGGTTGTGATGTTTTGAATGATGATTGTTTATGTAATGTATTGTGTGAAGTGGCGAGTGTAAGCCAACTATCTCCTTTTGCTATTTAATCCCTCTTTTACATGAGTCGTGCAAAGATACCAAACTTGAGATCATTCTAGGATGGGCTTATACCTTTAAGTCGTGCCTCGACACGTAGGAGGTATAGTCCCATCCTGGGCATTACATATTATATCCTTTTTGTCCCCTATGTGGCTTCTCGTGAAGACTGATGTTATCATTTAACTAAGAATTTCATTCGTTCCTCTTGTTCGAATGATTTCATTCGTTCTTATTGTTCGAATGATTATTGTGAAGACTTGATGCAATTCATGCCATTGATTCAGCTTATTCCTTTTGTCAATCAATTGCTGATTCGTGGTCATCTCTTACAGGATGGCTCCGAAAAGGGTTCCCAACGCTAACCCAGAGGTGGAAGAGGTCCCAGATCATCCTCCTTCCCCTCCTCCTCCGCCTGAGGCTTGGAGAGCAATTATGCAGACTACAGCTCAGAACACTCAGTTGATGATGCAGATGATGCAGCAGATGCAAGCTATGCAAGCTAATCAGGGTGTTCCAGGGAACCAAGGCAACTTCTTCCAGCAGCACCATGCTACCCTCAACCAGTTCTTGGCAAACAATCCTAAAGCTTTCAGTTACTGTGTCGACCCTCTTGATGCTGAGGATTGGTTGACCGACATAAAGAAGCATTTCGAGTGCAGTAACGTGAAGGAAGAGGATTACGTGAAGTTTGCAGCCTTCCAACTGAAAGATCAAGCAGCTGACTGGTGGCAGCAGTACAAAGACTCAAGGCCAGGTCAAGTGATCTCTTGGGAGAATTTCTGCAAGGATTTCCGCTCGCACCACATTCCTACAAGTGTCATCGAGGGTATGCGTGAGCAATTCCGCAACCTGAAGCAGGGCTCCATGACAGTCTATCAGTATAATGTCAAGTTCCAAAACCTCGCTCGCTATGCTAAGCAAGACATTCCTGATGCCAAGAGCAAAATCTACCAGTTCCGTGGAGGTCTCAAAGATGAACTTCAGCTTGCTCTCACCTTGTTCCAGCCCGATGAATTCGACAAGTTCTATAACATGGCTTTGAAACAAGAAGCAGCTCAGCTTAAGATGGAGGCTTCTAAGAAGAGAATTCGAGATGCTGTTCACTCTTCCTCATCGTCTCAGTTGGCTGCGAAACAACAGAAATTCTGGCTTCCTCCTCCTCCAGTGATTCGAGCTCCATACAACAACTCCAAAAACTCCAACTACAAGAACTCTAGTGGTCGTGGTTTCTCCCACCCACCCAACCCGAGCAACCAGTCGAAGAAGCAGTTTCAGTCTCAAGGCTCCAAGTCAAGTGGCTCTCATTTCCGTCCTCTCTCAGAAGTGACTTGCAACAAATGCACTCAGAAAGGTCACTATGCCAACAGATGTCCGAATCCGAAGCGTCTTCCTCCTCCTCCACCTATCGGTACCGCTATTGTCAGGCATGATCCAAAGGCAGCAAGGGTCAATCTGATGAATGCAGCACAAGCGGAGAATTCTTCTGATGTCATTTTGGGTAACCTTCCAGTGAACTCTTTTCCAGCTAAAGTGTTATTTGATTCGGGTGCTTCATGCTCTTTCATGTCTCAACCATTTGCATCCAAGCACAATATTGCCACTTCAAATTTGCCTGAGAAGTTGCAAGTTGTTTCTCCGGGCAGGATTATGACTTCTAGTGTCTATGCTCCGGATGTTTCTATTCGCATGGGAGATTATCGTTTTCTGGCTAAACCGGTGGTTCTTGGTAATTCTGACATCGACCTAATCCTCGGAATGGATTGGCTTTCTCAGCATGATGCTCATATTGATTGTGCACAAAAGGAAGTCAAGTTGACTCATTCTGATGAAGATGTGATTATCTTCGCCTCCAGGGATAACACTATCAGACTTTTCTCTCTCAATGATAAGGGCGAAATTAATGCCATATCTCAAATTCCGGTGGTGAACGAATATCAAGACGTCTTTCCTGAAGAACTTCCAGGCATGCCTCCACACCGTCAGGTGGAGTTTGTCATTGAACTCGAGCCGGGTACTGAGCCAGCATGCCGGCGTCCGTACAAGCTCTCTCCGGATGAATTGAAGGAATTGAAGAAGCAGCTTGATAAGCAGGAGAGTATGGGTCTCATTAGGCCTAGTACATCTCCATGGGGCTGTGGTGTCTTATTTGTCAAGAAGAAAGATGGCACGGAGCGTCTCTGTGTTGATTACCGGCCATTGAACAAGAAGACGATTAAGAACAAGTATCCGCTCCCCAACATCAACGAACTCTTCGAGCAGCTAAAGGAGCTAAAGTGTTCTCTAAGCTTGACCTCCGAATGGGCTATCATCAAATTCGCATTCGCGAGGAAGACATTCCCAAGACGGCCTTCAGAACGAGCTACGGTTCATACGAGTATACCGTCATGTCCTTCGGTCTCGCCAATGCTCCTCCTACCTTTTCAAGGATGATGCATTACATCTTCAACCCCTATACTGGCGAGTTTGTGCTTGTGTATCTGGATGATGTTCTGGTGTTTTCCAAGAATGAAGAAGATCACGAAAAGCACTTACGTCTGGTTCTTGATCGACTCCGAGAGCATAAATTTTATGCCAAGTTCTCAAAGTGCGAGTTTTGGCTCGATAAGGTTTTGTACCTGGGCCACATCATCTCAGCTGACGGTATTGCGGTTAATCCCGAGAAAGTTGAAGCAATTGTGAACTGGGAAGCTCCTCAGAACGTCAAGCAGCTCCGCAGTTTTCTGGGTCTTGCAAGCTATTGCAGAAGGTTTGTTGAGAACTTCTCCAAGATTGCCAAGCCTCTTTCCAACCTGCTTCAGAAGAATGTCAAATACTTTTGGTCTCCAGAGTGTGAAGTGGCATTCAAAACTCTCAAAGATAAGCTTGTCTCTGCTCCAGTTCTGACTCCTCCGGATGAAACCAAGCCCTATGAAGTATTCTGTGATGCTTCTCTTCAAGGTCTTGGTGGTGTGCTTATGAAAGATAAGAGAATTGTGACATACACTTCTCGTCAGCTCAAGCCAAGTGAGAAGAACTATCCCACACACGATCTCGAGCTAGCAGTTGTGGTACATGCTCTGATTACGTGGAGACATCTGTTGTTGGGCAGAAAGGTCGACATCTTCACTGATCACAAGAGCTTGAAGTACATCTTCACACAGCCGCATCTGAACCTCCGCCAGACTCGTTGGGTTGAAATGATCCAAGAGTATAACCCCAGCATCGAATACACTCCTGGCATGGCGAATGTGATTGCAGATGCTTTGAGCAGAAAGGCATATTGCAACAGCCTTCTTATCAAGCCGTACCAGCCTGAGCTTTGTGAAGCATTCAGGAAACTCAACCTCCAAGTTGTTCTGCGGGGTTTTCTTGCAAATCTTCAAATTGCTCCTACCTTGGAAGATCAAGTCCGTGAGGCCCAACTCAGTGATACCATGGTGAAGAAAGTGAAACATGGGATTGCAAAGGGCACTCCAAAATACAAGTGCTTCCGTGTTGATGAGAGAGATACCTTGTTCTTCGAGGACAGACTCGTTGTTCCCAAAGGTGATCTCAGGAAGCTCATAATGGAAGAAGCTCATGATTCTCTCCTTTCCATTCATCCTGGCAGTTCCAAGATGTACCAAGACCTCAAACAATCTTACTGGTGGACACGCATGAAAAGGGAAATTGCCCAATTCGTGAATGAATGTGATGTATGCAGAAGAGTGAAAGCAGAACATCAACGTCCAGCCGGTCTTCTCCAACCTCTTCCTATCCCCGAGTGGAAGTTCGACCACATTGAAATGGACTTCGTCACTGGCTTTCCTAAATCCAAGCGAGGGAATGATGCTATCTTCGTGGTGATTGACAAGCTTACCAAAGTCGCTCACTTCCTGCCAGTTAAGGAATCAATCAATGCAGCTCAACTTGCAGAGTTGTACACTTCCAAAATTGTGTCCCTACATGGCATTCCTCAAGTTATATCCTCAGACCGTGGAAGCTTGTTCACATCAAGGTTCTGGGATTCCTTTCAGACCGCCATGGGCACTAAGATCAGGTTCATCACTGATTTTCATCCTCAGACCAGTGGTCAAGTCGAGCGTGTGAATCAGATTCTAGAAGACATGCTCAGAGCCTGTGTCATCTCCTTCGGCATGAAATGGGAAGACTGCCTTCCATTTGCCGAGTTCTCTTACAACAACAGCTTTCAAGCAAGTGCAGGCAAAGCACCGTTTGAAATTCTCTATGGCAGAAAGTGCCGTACCCCTCTCAACTGGTCTGAAACAGGCGAACGTCAACTCCTTGGCAATGACTTGATATCAGAAGCCGAAGAAATGTGCAAAGTCATACGTGAGAATCTCAAGGCCGCTCAGTCGCGTCAGAAGAGCTACTATGACGGCAAGCATCGTGATTTGGCTTTCAACATCGGTGATCATGTCTATCTCCGAGTTTCTCCGATGAAAGGCACCCAAAGATTCGGTATCAAAGGAAAGCTTGCTCCTAGATACGTCGGGCCTTTCAAGATTCTTGGCAAGAGAGGCGATCTAGCCTATCAACTTGAGCTCCCTTCAAACTTCGCCAATGTTCATGATGTCTTCCATGTGTCTCAACTTCGCAAATGCTTCAAGGCACCTGAGCGCATGATTCCGTTTGAAGAGATTGGTCTTCAACAAGACCTGTCCTACCGAGAGCATCCAGTTGCAATTCTCGAAGAAACCGAACGCAAGACCCGCAACAAGTCCATCAAATTTCTGAAAGTCAAGTGGTCTCATCACACCGACCGAGAAGCTTCCTGGGAACGAGAAGATCATCTTCGTTCCGAGTACCCTTCCTTTTTCCAGTCCTAGATCTCGGGACGAGATCTTTTTGTAGTAGAGGAGAGTTTGTAATGCCCCGGATGTAATACTTTCCCTTTTGGGTATATAATATATCTCCGGCTTCATCTATTTCCATTCCGGGTTCTTTGTCTTTCGGTTTTTCGTCGTTTTGTTGTGTGAGTGTGTGGCATTCATTCATATCATGTAGACATGTGCATCGCATTGCATTTGTGTTGGCGGTTGCATCCGGTTCCGCGTGTTTCTTCCCGTTGTCCGTTTCGCATTCCGGAGCTCCCTCACGTGACCGTGACGTCCCGTAGGCCTACTTTGTTGTTCGGGCGTGTAACGTATCCGGTGTGCCGCGAGGTTGTTGTGTGTGTTGTTGTTTTGTTGTGTGCAACACACCTCTCAAATCTCGTCTCGTTTGGACTCCGTTGGCTATTCCATCCGTTGTTCGGTGGGTCCAAAGTGCCTTCACTTCGTGTCCCGGAAACACCCCTACTGCAGTCTTTTATCTTCTCCTAGGCCCTTCTAGACTACCCCCGCGATCGGATCCGTCGGATCGCGATCGGAGGGCTCCTAGCGCCCCTAAATCTCCCCTAACCCTAAAAAATCTGCTATATATTAGACCCTAGTCTAATATTTGGCATCTCTAACTCCTTCCTCCTCCTTCCCCTAAATTTTTGGATCCAACCACCCCCTCCTCTCCACTTGGCAGATCCTCCCGCAGATCCCGCACCTAGGATCGAGGGCGACCAAATCCCTCGATCCTCCCCTCGACCGAATCCTCGATCCACCCATCGATCGGGTCAACGCGTCGCTGGCCTCGTCGCCTGGATCGATCAGCTGCCAGCCGATCGGGCCCTCGAGGGACCACTTCGCCGCCTCCGCTCCCTTCGGCCCGAGCTGGCTGGGCCGATCCAGCCTTCGCCCGACCGCAACCGCCGCCTCCCAGCGCACCTCGCTCCCGCAGCGCTCCCGCCGGCCCGGTCCCCACATCACCGTGGGCCGCGCTGCCTCCGCGCCAGCAGGCCTCCCGCCTCCCGCCGTTTTCCTCCGGGCCCGAGTCGCCCCGGGCCGGCCGCCTTCAGCGCCCCGCGGGCTCCCTCCCTCCAGGCCGCTACCGCCGCTCGAGCCGCGCGGCCCAGCCGTTCGCCAGGCTCCCTCCCTCGCTCCTCCGACCCGGGCCACACAGCCAGGCCCGCACCGCCTCCGCCCCGGCTAGGCCTCGCCCCGGTGGCCCGCCGCGCCGCTGCCTCCTTCCGGGCCGCCGCACCGCCAGGATCCGGCCGCCGCCTCCGCGGGCCTTCTCCACCGCACCGGCCCACTCCGTCTTTTTTTCCCCAGATCCAGATCTGTGAGGTTGTCTCCCCAATCCCTAAGTCCCTGTTATATTTGTTCTGAGATGCAATGTTTGAACTGCTCTAACTTTTTGTCTGTTGCTCCGTTTCACGCATATAATATGTCCAGACGTTCGTGGAGACGTGCTCTACGTTTCATCTGTTGTTGTCATGCATGTTAGAGATCATTTAGGTGCTCGTTTTTCTGTTGCAAGAGTGCATCATGATATAAACTGCTGCTATGTGATGTTTTTATGCCACCTTTGCCAGGTGATATCTTTTAGCTCGTTTGTCCGAATGATGCAAATGACATGTCCATGTGTTCGTCTTGCCATGATCTAAGTGTTGTATGTGCTAGGAGCATGTTAGATTTATTATTGCCATGTTTATCATCATTGCAAAGTGCCATGTGGCTGTGAGGTTATTTCACCTGTTATGAAATACCATCTTGTTGAGCTCGTTGCTATTGTTGTTTTACCTCAATGAAGCATGCTTGTGTGTTTCGGTATCACCTTCATGTGTACTTTGATGAGGTGCTTACCTCTTGCCATGTTTAGTTTCTAGGTGACTTAAACATGCTCTTTTATATGCCATGATGAAATTGCTGTTTTAGGACTTAGTGGTTTTTCACTAAGTCTGAAATCTGTAATGTTCCGATGCCATGTTCGTGTGATGTTCTAGGACAAAGCATGATAGTTTTGGAGTGGATTTTGATTGTTCCTTGTAGTATATATTGTTGTCTTTCCATTCATGTCCTCACATGTCCATTTAAGTGGCTGTAGCATGTTTATCTTTTGCTCCAAAGTTTCAATAAAATTCTGCTGCCAGAATTTTATTGTCAAGTTCAATATGTCCAAGATCATTGCTATTGATCCGTGGCTCCGTTGGGGGTGCACCTTTGGACTTATTTGCTGTAGTATATGTCTAGTTTGTGTTCATGTCCTTTGCCATGTTATTTGAGTGCTGTAGCTTAATTATTTTGAGCTCCGAAGTTGCTATGATGCTGTAATTTTCAGCTTTCGCTCATTTCTTGTTTCGGGCATAACTTTTAGCCCGTAACTCCGATTTGAGCGAATCTTATATCAAACTTGATTGATTTTCTGTGTAGATTAAGAATATCAGATTGTTATCATGTTTTGAGGTGTTTTGCATGAGTGATATTTTACGTGCTCCGTGTGCATCCTTAGTGCATCCATCATGCATTCATCTTTTTCGAGTGCGCATTGCATCTTATTGATTGGTGCTTGGTGTGATTGTTTTGTTTAGAGCCGGAAGCAGAGTCTGAGTTCGAGTACGAGCACGACGTTTCCAACGAGGTTGAGCACGAGGACCCTTCTTACGATCCGAACGACTTCTCTTCAGGCAAGATGACCGAACCCCGATAACATTACTATCTTTGCCTATTGCTAGTAGTCTCGATCTATAGTTTTGCCTCGATGCCCATGATCTTCTTGTCAGCCTCCTATTTGTAACCAATTGCCATGTTTAACCAACCTACCTATGCAAACCGTTGCTTGGCTAAGTACGCTTCGCTCAGCCCTTCTTATAGCATTGTTAGTTGCAGGTGAAGATCGAAGATGCTTGCTTCATGTTGAAGTTTGGTTGGGTTATATCACACTATATAAATGCTTAAAATGAAATCATCTATATATTGGCAAGGGTGGAAGGCTAAGCCTTTTGCTTGGTGATTTGTTCCACTCATGCCGTTAGGAACCGTATAAACCGGTGTTATGTTCCTTGATTATGCGTTCCTAACACGGTTGGGGTGTATGGGACCCCCTCGATAAACCGCTAAGTGCTAAGTCTTTTCCAGCAAGTCCCAACATTGGTACTATTTTCCTAATAACAAACTAAACTTGCATAGGGAGTTATAAACCCTTTTCCTTAATCAACAACCCCGGGCCAGTGCTCCACATGAGTGTTGGTCCGAAACGGGGAGTCTGCGGGGCCACCTAAAGGAAACTCGAGGTTTGGTAAAAACCTGTAGAATCGCCCATCCGGTCGTGTCCTGAGATTTAGATATGCGCGGCTACTATCAGGGTGTCGACACGCCGGGAGGATTTGCTGGATTAGCCTTACCTTAGTTCGGTATATCTTGAGCACGGGATTCCGAGGATACTCGGGTCTTCCCACTTTGGAGTTGCGACTCCGCGGATCGTGGGCTTGTAATGGGTCAAGTTGGAACACCCCTGCAGGGTTTGAACTTTCAAAAGCCGTGCCCGCGGTTATGTGGCAGATGGGAGCTTGTTAATTCCGGTTGTAGATAACTTGACACAATGTTACTAATACACTACCAGCGTGTGTTCCGTGACTGTCAATTTCCGAATAGGGATTCGGGAGTTGAACACGGAGGGGTTATGATTGTTGAGCTTGTAGCTAGGATCACTTCGTGATCACTTCTCGCCGAGGCTTTCTCTTCTCGCTCTCACTCACGTAAGCTAGATGCTAGTTGCTGCTGCAGACACTTATTCTTTTCTTCAGCCTTTCCTCACCCAAAGGCTTAAATAGTCTTGTTACCCGGAGACGGGATTGCTGAGTCCTCTGTGGCTCACAGTTACTTCACACACCAGATGCAGGTCCATTTGTGAGCTATCCAGGTGATGGCACCGAGCTGGATTGGGTGTACGACGAGGAGCGTAGTCGGTACTATGTGCGATACCCGGATGATCAGTAGTGGAGACTCTTACTAGGATTCGATCCGCCTGTGGTTTATTTATCTAAGTTTGGTACTTTGCCATTTGGTTTTGCCCTTAGAGGGTTGTGATGTTCTTAATGTATGATGATTGAGACTTGAATTGTAATTCTGTGACGTGGCGAGTGTAAGCCAACTATTTTCTGTTTACAATCCCCTCTTTTACATGAGATGTGCAAAGATTACCGAACTTGAGATCATTCTAGGATGGATTTATGCCTTTAAGTCGTGCCTCGACACGTAGGAGGTATAACTCCATCCTGGGCATTACAACACCCGTGGGGATACCGTGCGTGAGGCCGCAAAATGATATGATGTGTTACAGGCGAGACCTGTGTGACTTAGGATCGGGGTCCTGACAGCTTTGGTATCAGAGCCTGACTGCCAGTAGGATTAGTAAGCCAAACTGGTCGAAGTTTTGTCTAGAAACTCTTTAGTTATATTAAGAGAATTGATTGTGGAAGGGAACGTAAGGCTCTTTTTACTCCTTTACCTTATGACCTTCTGATCTGAGTCGTCCTCTTCTTTCCACGGGGATTAAGGAACTAGGTTTCCTCTTCTATCTATCAGGATCACGATAATTGTGGTTTCAACCCTCAGTTAGTTTCTTCTACTTCTGTTTCTTAGACTGTTTATCTCAGAACCTTGACATTATGATGTCGAGTGGTTATGTTATCTTTATGTATGAGTTTTGGAAGTCTTTCTGAGCATTTACAGCCGTTATGTTGTCCGAGTCATCCCAGGTTTCTAAATAGTCTGATGCAGTTGCAAATCTTTCCTTCATGTTCCCGATGCTCCTTTGGGCCAGATTAACCACACTAACCAGTGTGTTGAGGTACTCTGTTACCTCGACACATATGTTGGAGTTATTATTATGACCCTAGCTGTCTAGAGTATCACCCAGTAATCTAGCAATACTCTGTATTCCCAGTGTGATGATCCTGGCCATCATTCTCGAAAGCATCCCGTGATGCCATTTAGTTAGTAGGTATTCTATTCCTGGGTTCTTGAACCCAAGATTCATTCTACTTACTTCATGTTGATAGTGTTTGCTCGTACCTTTAGGATATTAGTAACCTTGTGATAGTCTTCGAGGTCCGTGGTTATTCTTCTTCCAATACCATGAACCATCATGGCAGAAGTTCTTCTGAACCAAAAGATCACAACCAGAGTGCTCTTGATGAGATTTCCATTCCACATTGTGACTCTGCCAATCCTACCTTTCTGCATGGATTATCCGGAAGAAATATGTTGAAAGTTCGACATGCTAGTCTATGCATCCACAACTCGGAAAGTTATATGTTCCTTTGAGTTGTCCCCTTTTAGTTGTATTCTGACCTTCGTCTATCAATTGATAGTCAGGAGTAGTCGTGCATTTGTGTTCATCAATGCCTTTTACTTCTGTGGTCTGTCAAGCCATTCTATTCGGAATGACTAGCAGAAACAAACCCCAGTAACTCATCCATATCCAGGATTGGGTCAAAGCAGTTGTACTCCGCAGATCAAAACGCAATCAAGCTTTTGATTCGTTCTACTCTGAAGTGTTACCCTCTTTATGTCAGGATCGTCATGAGAATTGCACTATCTCTTATGAATTCTTGATGCAGTAATACTTCTTGCCATCATTGTTCATTCCTCGGTTTCCCTGTTATTGTAACCGGAATGCCGACAGGTGAATCGTGGTGTGTGAAATCAATACTCCTAAGGTTGATTATTGAAACATCACCCTAAGGTTGACCGTGCTACCTAGTCCACTTTCCTGGTGCACTCCTCGATTGATGAGTTAGGATTTTGATAAGTCCTCGCTCATTTGATCATATCGTCTTGCCCTAAAAAGCAAGATTGTTCTCGAGCTTAGTAACATGTTGGTGGTTCGTGATTTTCCGAATACTTCTCGGAAGTATTACCAGGTTGTTCCCTGACCGCTATGTTGAATTCGTGATCAAGTTGGTTTCTTATAAACCACCCCTTCTCCAAGAATCTGTGTTGGATACCCTGAACTAGTTGGTTAAGCTAAACAACAACTTGGAGAGTTGGAAGATAAAAGCTTGCCTGACTTAGTTCCTTCCAAGGGATATATTTTGTGTGTGTGTTGAAGAAAGATGATATCTTGATCATCGATCCTCGTGATCAATTGTTGGATCTATTGTCTTGTCCAAACTTTGATTTGAGTGTGGGCTATCGTCAAGTCAAATCAGAACCAATGGTATTCATAATGTTGTCTTACTCGTGGTTGATCCCTCGAACATACACCGTTACATCTTTTGGTCTGACCAATGCTATCACTTTGTTCACATTGTCATGGAATTCCATCTATATGGAAACCTGGATGAATTATTGTTGAGCCCATCAACAAACATCCTTATCTCCTCCATGATTTTGTAGGACATTAAGCTAGTGCTGGAAACTTTGTAAGCATTGCCTTCGTGTCCCGTTCATGAGGTATATGTTCGATGAGAGAAGAGACTTCCCTAATTCATGTGTAACTGATGTAAGTTTCCACCGTGAGTTCAAGAAAGTTGTTTTGCTTCCTGGGGAATCATCCCAAGTCAGGCATGCATACGTGCGAAGTATTCTGTGGTTTGGAGATTTGCAACCTTCACTCCATATGTATCCCTAGCACACCAAGCCACTGATTGATTTGTTCAAGGAGAAGAAGTTCCATCATAAGAGCTAATCATATGACTTATGTAAGGACTTCGATATCCTAGACGATGG
This sequence comes from Secale cereale, assembly GCA_902687465.1. Classification (NCBI taxonomy): domain Eukaryota; kingdom Viridiplantae; phylum Streptophyta; class Magnoliopsida; order Poales; family Poaceae; genus Secale; species Secale cereale. The sequence goes on along the minus strand of LR738709.1, from coordinate 482,617,882 downwards.
TTCCCAACCTGAGCTCGGTAGTGTTTTATCATAAGACTACTTCATGGTCATGCTTCTCTTGGACAACGTGTTCACAGGTTTGTAGCAGAACCAGCTCATGTTTTGGAGCTTACTATCGTAGTTCATTCCCGAGAATCTCGCAACGTCGTCTCGTCGATTTGGGTTGCAAACTTTCATTTCTCTTTCTAGACTCGATGAGTCTGGAATATCCTGACACCAACCAAAACTAAATCTCAGGCAGATATGATGGTTGGAGCATTTTCCAAGAACTATAATTTTGGTTTCTCGATAACCGGTAAAGTGGATGTCGTGGCCAACACACCCAGCCGGAAGACCTATTGTTTTAGTATCTTGATTGAAGAAGTTGGCCACCTCCCATAAGGACTTCGTAGGACTTACTCCGAGTTGTTCCTTATGGATTTTTGTGCTCCTGAAGTCCGACCTTTTACATGACGTTCTAGGTACCAAACCATTTTAATAAATGGGTTGCGCTAGCACATCAAGGATAACATTAGAAGCCGAGTGCTAAATGTCTCTCGGTCGATCATCCAGATTTTGCCGCTTGACACAGCTAAGGTGAAATCTGAGAAAGTGTTATCTTCCTTTGCATCCGCATCGTCCATTGCTATCCATCATGGTCTTATGTTGTGTTTTCAGCACCATTGGCACGGATAATGGTATAACCTTGATGATGATGGAAATGCTCAAGTTCTTGAGAGCACGCACAAGCACTAGGTGTTATCACTGGCACTAACCAGGATTGCTCCCAGTGTTCTTGGTTATGCTATAACCTCTCAAAGAGTAGATTCTCTCTCTACTGTTGGGTTTCTTCCCAGTTACCAGAATCATTCCCAGCATTTGCATTTTGTTCCCAGCTTACACCGCCAATGCGCCATTTACCCAAGGGTTCCATCCATTTTCGAGGATAAGCAAAATCATCCCTTGTGTTGTCTTCAACAAGGTAGTCCACATCATCCATTCTGGCCCGAGAATGTTGTTCTTTCGAACTCTTTCAAACTATCGATTATGATTTGCCTCAAGCTGGTATAGATAATTTCGATGATCTCTATATCAAAAGTAATTCTTTTTTCCACTTAAGGGAATGATTCTACGAGTCATCTTCTCTAAGGTGCCCAGTGTGGTGACCTCGATCACCATCTTCTTTAAGTGTGGGATTATTTCCTGCCAAGTAGACCTTCATTGTTCATTTCACTCCATCCCTTTGGTTGTGTGTTCCGTGTCTCAACTCAAGAGATGTTTCAACGTCTCACTCCATGAGTTGATCTTGAGTTGCTCGATCTTTCAGAAGATCATTTTTGTAGAGTTTCTTTCGTCGTCACCGTGTTGGACAAAGACCTCGAAAGCAAGGATGTCAAGATCAACATGAGGCAAAAAATCAACATTCCTATGAAGTGCAACCTGGATCGTGAAGATTGTGTTAGTTGAGTCCCCCCCCCCTTCTTCTTACCCTACGCCTGAATCTCGGGACGAGATTCTTGTTCAGTGGTGGTGAGTTGTCACAGCCCTAGAGTTTGCTTGTACCAAGTGGCTTTGCATCCATGCATCATGTTCAATTTCAAGAAAAATTGAAATGGGGATTGATAAACCCTAGCACAAATGCTTTCCAAGTAGGTCCAGTTAAAAAAATTGCATTCAATTTTTCCAAAGTGTTCTTATTAATTGTTTGATATTTTTGGCAAGGCCTTGGCACCAAACCAAAAATAATGAACATTTTTAGGAATATTTTGGGCACTAAATTTAAATCATTATTGTATTTGAATTTGGAGTTATATTCATAATATATAGAATATATTTCCAAATAACTTTGAATTAATTTATGTGCTCCTGGGAAAGTCCATGGAAATATAAAAATTACTCAAAGGATGTTTTGGCATTTGTTTGAATTTGTTCAAATTCAAAACAGTGGCAAAAGAAATAAACAAAGAAAAGAAAATAGAAAACAGAAAGTATTAGAAAAGAGAGAGAGAGAGAGAGAGAGAGAGAGAGAGAGAAAACCCACCTGAGGTTACCTGCGCAGCCCACCTAGTGGCCCACTTACCTTGCCCAGCCCACCAGAGCCGCCACTGTCTCCCACCTCGCGCTAGAAGGACGCGAGGCATGTGGCCACCGCACACCGGCACGCGCCCGGCCACCTCCTCCCTCCCTGCCTGCCTGGCTCCTCCTCGACGTGTCCGGACGATGCCACGTGACTCCCAGAGCCGGCTTGCTCTCCCTCTCTCTCCCCCGAACGCTCTCCCCCTCCTTTGTTCTTCTCACCAAACGCGCCCGCCGCCGCCGGCGAGAACCACCGAGGCCACCGTTCACCCCTCGCCTTGTCGAAGCATCCAGAAGGACAGGCGTCATCTTATTCATCGTCTACACCAGTCCGTTCGACCGCAGGAGCACCGCAGCGACGTTTCTGCCTTGTCTTCAACCTCGGGCACTCGAGCTCGCCTCCGGTCGATTCGGCACCGCTAGGACCTCCCCGGGCTCGATGACCTCCTCTTCGGCATCGCTGTGAGCTCCCGCTCCGAACCCCTCTCTTCCCCGCCTCTTGTGCACCGTGTAGCCCTAGTTTCACCGAAGCCGATAGCTCCTCGCCGTCGGCCATGCCGCCACCGCGGCTACGGCCGCGCAAGCTCGCCTCCGAGCACGTGAACGCACTCAGGGAGTCTCTAGGAGCTCGAATCACCCGTCCGTTAGGCCTGTCCCGCACCGTAGCCGCAACCGCATGCACACCCGTAGCTCCGGCTGCTGCCTCGCTTGTTGTCGGTGCCTTTCCCGGCGACCCCGCGGCCTCCTGTGTGGCTATCTAGATGAGGGTGTGTGCGGGCTACCTTCTAGTGGTCTTCGCACGACCAGCCGCCGCCTGTAGCACAGCCCCGGCGAGCTACCGCCGCGGTTTTGGTCGCCGCCGGCCAAACTCCGACGACCGCCGATGCGGCTTGGTCATTAGGACTAACCCCCCCCCCCCTAATTAGCCACCTGACTGCCACTGACAGCGGGCCCCACTGCTGGGTCAAACCTAGTCAGCGTGGGTTTTGACCGGGATTAGTCCCTGTTTCACTGACGTGTGGACCCCACACATCAGGTTTGACCATGGCCGCCCAGTTGACCTGCTGATGCCAGAGTGACGTCATGCTGATGCAGTAATTATTTTCTGGGATTTTAAATAAATCAGAAATGATTTATTTATTTATTTATTTATTACAGAAAATAGTTAAAACTTCTAAAAATAACAGAAAATAATCTATAACTCCAATGAAAACAATTTATATATGAAAAATGATCAGAATAATTCAAGGAATCTATTTATGGCATTTTCATGCATATTTGAACAAGTTAAACCTGATGTTCAGGTCAAATGAATTAAATGACATTTAAATAATCACATATGGAGTTTGAATTTGAACCTTTGGTTCAAACCAACTTCATTTAATATGGTTGCTAGTTGCATTAGCTCAATCAACAGCATATTGTCATGTCATGATCATGCATCATATTGTCGCATTGCATTGATTGTGTTCTCTCTTGTTTGCCGGTGTTTGTCGCCTCTCAATAGACGTGTTCCGACGACGTGAGCGATGACATGGATGAAGACATAGTGATATCTTCAGAAGTGCTAGGCAAGCAAAACCCCATTGAGCATTCCGATAAAATGCCACTCTCTCGCTCTTGCTCTCTTTTACTGCATTAGGACAACAACGCTTCAACTGTTACTTGTTGCGGTAGTTGAACCCCTTTCCACTGCATGACATGTCATTGCCACAGTAAATAGTTGAAACCCACTAGCATGAGTAGCAGTTGTTTGAGCCATGTTGTGCCTACTCATTCATGCTTTATGGTTATGCTTGCTATTGCTTAGAGTTGTGTCAGGTCTGATTCATCGGGGATGAATTGGAATGTGGTGAACATGTCCTACTGTTGAGAGCTAAGTGTGTGAACACGATTTGGTAAAGGTAGCGATGAGAGGCCATGTAGGAGTACATGGTGGGTTGTCTCATTGCAGCCGTCCTCAGGAACGGAGTTCTGTGTTTGTGATCCATGAATCAGCTACTACCACGCATTGGGCTCCGGGCACTCCAAGCTCTCTCGACTTATTGACTACCCTTGTCCTCTCTCCAGGAGTTGCAAGTAGTTTCTGGTGTTTGTAGTTTACTGGAGGTCGTGCACAGCGCTGACACTCGGGGTGGGCTTTGACGCGGCAGGTACGTGGTACGGTGTACCGGTCGCCCATTTGGTGACTCGGGAACCCTGTACACATCGTTTGGGGCCGTGAGTGACACCCCGGCCGGATCTCCCCACGGATGGAACCCAAATAGGCGATAAACCTGGACTAGGGACTTGTGTGTTTAGTCAGGTCATGGCCGACACCCTCGCTGGGCTTCGGCTTGAAGGTTGCCGAGTACATGTCGTGTAAACGGTGGTAAGTGGTGAGAGCGTTTGTGAAGAAGTACACCCCTGTAGGGTTATATATGATCTATTCGAATAGCCGTGTCCGCGGTAATGGACTTCTGGGTTACTTGTACATTTCATAGACAAGTGGAAGTGGATACTCTAAAACACGCAAGATAAGCGTGAGTGCTATGGATGGCCTTCTCGTAGGGAGATGGCAGCGGATCCAGAGTGGTGTATTGATTGGTGAATTTGTGGACTCGTGTGCGCCACCTCAAAAGAGTTACTTGCAGTCATAGTTCAGGATAGCCACCGAGTCAATGCTGGCTTGCTGCAGTCAAACTCCACCACCCCTTTGTTGATACTGATGCATATGTAGTTAGTTCTGATGTAAGTCTTGCTGAGTACCTTTGTACTCACGTTTTCTTAATTTATGTTTTTGCAGAGAGACTTCAGTCCCACTAGTGGTTCCGCGTGGACTTCGACGTTTAGCTTGTTACCTCAGCTACGATCTTGTACCTTGGGAGGGTCTTGTACATAGTCAGGCTTCTCAGCCTTTTTCATTTGTAGTTGTCTATACGCAGACATGTTATGCTTCCGTTGCCTGTATGCTCTGTATGTTGGGTCATGTGACCTCTGCTTGTAATAAATGTTATGATGGTTCTTCTGGGCCTTTATCTATATCAGTTGTTGAGTTATGTTGTGATGCCATGTTGTACAACACATACTTGGATGTTATGCGTACGTGTAATGTGTACTGCTATGTGTGGGATCCGACACCTAGTTGTTTACCCTTGGTAGCCTATCTTACAGGGAAATGTCTCCTAGTGCTTCCACTGAGCCTTGGTAGCTTGCTACTGCTCCGGAACACTTAGGCTGGCCGGCATGTGTCCTTCTTCGTTCATGTGTCTGTCCCTTAGGGGAAATGTCACGTGTTGTTCCTTTAAGTCCTTGTAGCTTGCTACGACTTGGGTTCATACGTTGATGACCGGCACGTTCGTTGCTGGGTCATCTATGCATGTCTCTGTAATTTAGTGCCACTTTTGGTTTACAACTAGTTATGTCGGCCCGGGTTCTCTGTCATATAGATGCTAGCGACACTATCATATACGTGTGCCAAAATGCGCAAACGGTCCCGGGCCAGGTAAGGTGGCACCCGTGGGGATACCGTACGTGAGGCCGCAAGGTGATATGATGTGTTACAGGCTAGACCTGTGTGACTTAGGATCGGGGTCCTGACAGTATGAACTAGTAAATGGTAAGAACAGCCTCCTGAGGAGATGTGCTCTTGTGCTCGGAGAGCTTGTGGATGTGTGGGTGGTCTCAATGATCCGATCCCCTTCCTATGGTGGTGGCTAGTCCTATTTATGGAGGCCCGGCTCCTCTTTCGCAAATATTGAGCGGGAAGGGATCCCACAACGGCCAAGTTTGAAGGGGGGCAGCTAGTACAAGCTATCCTGACAAAAGGTGGTCTTCGCCTATCAAAGGCTCTGGTGGTGACGCCGCCGTGGGCTCCGTGATAACATCTGCTCTGCTGTCCTATTGGTCTTGGTCTTGTTGCACCGATATGGAAACCTTTGCCTGATGCCTCGGGACTCGTCGCATGCGCTTGCCCCTTTAGCACCAAAGAGGAAACTAGCATCCTGCGCCTGCTGGCGCCCGCCTGGCCTTGGTCGTCATGGCTCGCGTCACGGGAACCTCGCGAGGTGCCCCTTGTCTTGATATCTTCGCTCCTCGGGAGCTAGGCTAGGGGGGCCTCCCCAGGGGAGATCTTGCGTCGTCCACCTCACGAGGGTCTTGGGTGGTTGCTCATGAGGTTGGGCCATACCAGGCCGCTGGACGAGCCACGCTCTGGGCCGCACGCAGGCAAGTTTGGGTACCCCCATTCCCGGGACATCGAGAGGGGTGACACACACCACGATTCACCAAGCCATCTACCCGCGCCCCCTCTCCCACTGGTTCATCCTCCACTCTAAATCTGTTGTGCATGGCAAAGCCCTGCGGAAATAGTTTCACTACCACCGTCACCATGTCGTCGTGCTACCGGAACTCATCTACTACTTCGCCCCTCTTGTTGGATCAAGAAGGCGAGGACGTCATCGAGATGAACGAGGAGGTGTCGTACGTTCGGTGCTTGACCTGAATGGATCATGAAGGTGTACGACTACATCAATAGTGCCGAGCTTCCACTTAGCGATCTACAAGGGTATGTACATGCTCTCCCCCTATCATAGCTATGCATCTCCATGGATAGATCTTGCATGTGCGTAGAATTTTTTTGTTTTCCACGCAACATTCCCCAACAGTGGTATCAGAGCCAGGTCTATGCGTAGATGATATGCACGAGTAGAACACAAACGAGTTGTGGGTGGTGATGTTCATATTGCTTACCACCTATGTATTTTTTCGATTCGGCGATATTGTGGGATGAAGCAACTCAGACCAACCTTACACGTCCACGTACATGAGACCGGTTCCACCGACTAACATGCAACTTGTTTTGCATAAAGTGGCTGGCGGGTGTCTGTTTCTCCCACTTGAGTTGAATCTAATTTGACTACGGCGGTCCTTGCAGAAGGTTAAATAGCAAATTGATAATCACCATTGTGGTTTTTCATAAATAAGAATGGTTCTTGCTAGTTGCCCGTAGCAGCCACGTAAAACTTGCAGCAACAAAGTAGAGGACGTTTAACTTGTTTTTGCAGGGTATGTTGTGATGTGATATGGCCATGACGTGATATGATATATGTTGATGTATGAGATATCATGTTTTGTAATAAGTTCACAACTTGCATGTCCATGAGTACAACAACCTGCAGGAGCCTTAGAGTTGTCTTTAATTATTGTATGACTTGTGTGTCAATCACTAAGCACCATGTAATTGTTTTACTTTATTGCTATGGCAATAGTTGTAGAAGCAGTAGTTGCCAATACGACCCCGACACAATGATGGAGATCAAGGTGTCACACCGGTGATGATGGAGATCATGTCGTTGCTTTGGAGATGGAGATCAAAAGCACAAGATGATGATGGCCATATCATGTCACATATTTTGATTGCATGTGATGTTTATCCTTTATGCATCTTATTTTGCTTAGTACGATGGTAGCATTACAAGATGATCCCTTCACTTAATTTCAAGATAAAAGTGTTCTCCAAGAGTATGCATTGTTGCTAAAGTTTGTCGTCTCGAAGCACCTGAGCGCGTGTGATAGAGTCTACATTCACATACAACGGGTCTAAGCCAGTTTTGCACATGCAGAATACTTGGGTTAAACTTGAAAAGCCTACCATGTACAGACGTGGTCTCGGAACACGGGAGATCGAAAGGTCGAACATGAGTCATATAGTAGATATTATCAACACGGAGATGTTCACCATTGAAGACTACCCCATCTCACGTGATGATCGGACATGGGTTAGTTGATTTGGATCACGTATCACTTAGACAACTTGAGGGATGTTGATTTAAGTGGGAGTACACTAGTAATTTGATTATTTGAACTAAAATTTATCATGAACTTAGCCTTATAGTCTTTGCAAATCTATGTTGTAGATCAACGGCCCGTGCTATCGTCCCCTTGAATTTTAATGCGTTCATAGAGAAAGCTATGTTGAAATATGATGGTAGCAACTACATGGACTAGGTCCGTAACTTGAGGATTATCCTCATTGCTTCACTGAATAATTATGTTCTTGATGCACCTCTAGGTGACAGACCTACTGCAGGAGCTGATGCAGACATTATGAATGTCTGGTAGGCTCGATCTGATGACTACTCGATAGTTTAGTGCTCCATGCTTTACAGCTTGGAACCGGGACTTCAAAAGTATTTTGAATGCCATAGAGCATATGAGATATTCCAAGAGCTGGAGTTGATATTTCAAGCTAATGCCTGGGTTGAGAGATATGAAGTCTCCAACAAGTTCTTTAGTTGTAAGATGGAGGAGAATAGTTCTGTTAGTGAACACATACTCAAAATGTGTGGGTACCACAACTACTTGACTCAGCTAGGAATTGATCTTCCAGATGAGAGTGTTACTAATAGAGTTCTTCAGTCAATGCCACGAAGCTACAAAGGCTTCGTGATGAATTATAATATGCAAGGGATGGCGAAAACGTTTCTCGAGCTCTTCGCGATGCTGAAATCAGCGGAGGTAGAAATAAAGAAAGAGCATCAAGTGTTGATGGTTAACAAGACCACTAGTTTCAAGAAAAAGGGCAAGGGAAAGAAAGGGAACTTCAAGAAGACCGGCAAGCAAGTTTCTGCTCCTGTGAAGAAGACCAAAGTTGGACCCAAGCCGGAAACTGAGTGCTTCTACATCAAGGGAAATGGTCGCTCGAAGCGGAACTTCTCCAAGTACTTGGCAGATAAGAAGGATGGCAATGTGAACAATGGTATATTTCATCTACATGTATTGATGTGTTACTTACTAGTGCTCGTAGTAGCGCCTGGGTATTTGATACTAGTTCGGTTGCTCATATTTGTAACAAGAAACAGGAGCTACGGAATAAACAAAGATTGGCTAAGGACAAGGTGATGTTGCGCGTCGGGAATGGTTCCAAGGTTGATGTGATCGTCGTCGGCATGCTACCTCTACATCTACCTTCGGGGTTAGTTTTAGACCTCAATAATTGTTATTTGGTGCCAACGTTGAGCATGAACATTATATCTGGATCTTGTTTATTGCGAGATGGTTATTCATTTAAGTTAGAGAATAATGGTTGTTCTATTCATACGAGTAACATCTTTTATGGGCATGCACCCTTAGTGAATGGTCTATTCTTATTGAATCTCGATCATAGTGATACACATATTCATAATATTGATGCAAAAAGATGAAAAGTTGATAATTATAGTGCAACATACTTGTGGCACTGCCGTTTCTGTCATATTGGTGTAAAGCGCGTGAAGAAACTCCATGCAGATGGACTTTTGGAATCACTTTATTATGAATCATTTCATAGTTGCGAACCATGCGTGGCGGGTAAAATGACTAAAACTCCATTCTCCAGAACAATGGAGCGAGCTAATGACTTATTGGAAATAATACATACCGATGTATGCAGTCCGATGAGTGTTGAAGCACGCGGCGGGTATCGTTAACCTTCACAGATTATGTGAGTAGGTATGGGTATATCTATTTGATGAAACACAAGTTTGAAACAATTGAAAAGTTCAAATAATTTTAGAGTGAAGTGGAGAATCATCATAACAAGAAAAAAGTTTCTACGATCTCATCGCGGAGGTGAATATTTGAGTCACGAGTTTGTCCTTCATTTAAGATAATGTGGAATTGTTTCACAACTCACGCCACCTGTAACACTACAACGTAATGGTGTGTCTGAACGTCGTAACCATACTTTATTAGATATGGTGCATTTTATGATGCCTCTTACCAATTTGCCGCTATCATTTTTGGGTTATGCATTAGAGACGGCCGCATTCACGTTAAATAGGGCGCCATCTAAATATGTTGAGACGATACCGTATGAACTATGGTTTGGCAAGAAACCTAACATGTCATTTCTTAAAGTTTGGTGAAGCGACGCTTATGTCAAAAGGCTTCAGCCTAATAAGCTCGAACCCAAAGCTCGACAATTGGTTAGACCTTCTACCACAGATCTGAAGGTAAGATCTTTGTTGCTAAGAATGGGTCATTTCTAGAGAAGGAGTTTCTCTCGAAAGAAGTGAGTGGAAGGAAAGTAGAACTTGATGAGGTAGTTGTACCTTCTCTCAAATTGGAAAGTAGCACATCAGAGAAAACCGTTCCCGTGATGCCTACACCAACCAGAGAGGAAGCAAATGATGATCATGAAACTTCAGATCAAGTTACTACTGAACCTCATAGGTCGACCAAAATACGTACCGCACCAGAGTGGTATAGTAATCATGACGAAACTATGATGAGCCCTGCTACTTCTTGAGCTTGCGTTGATTTTTCCCTTGAAAAGGAAAGGGTAATGCAGCAAAGTAGAGATAAGTATTTCGCTCAGTTTAACCAAGGTATCAATCCAGTAGGAGGTACAAGCAAGTCCCCAATATATGCACCTGCACAAACTAACAAACACTTGCACACAACGCAGTAAAGGGGTTGTCATTTGCTTCAACGACACGAACAAGAGTGAGATCTGATGGAGATAGATTTAAAACTAAAGTAAAAGGCAAAAAAAAGTAAACACAAAGTAATTGCAGCAAGGTATTTCTGGTTTTATGGTTTTGTAGATCTGAAAGTAATATATGTAAAATAGACCCCGGGACCATAGGTTTCACTAGAGGCTTCTCTCTTGAATAAAGCATACGGTGGGTAAACAAATTACTGTTGAGAAATTGATAGAAAAGTGCAAAGTTATGATGATATCTAAGGAAATGATCATGAATATATGCATCACGTCTATGACAAGTAGACCGGAACGATTCTACATCTACTACTATTACTCCACACATCGACTGCTATCCAGCATGCATCTAGAGTATTAAGTTCTTAAGAACAGAGTAACGCCTTAAGCAAGATGACATGATGTAGAGGTATAAACTCAAGAAATATGATATAACCCCATCTTTTTATCCTTGTTGGCAACAATGCAATACATGCCTCGCTACCCCTTCTGTCACTGGGTGAGGACACCGCAATATTGAACCAAAAACTAAGCACCTCTCCCATTGCAAGAACTACCAATCTAGTTGGCCAGACCAAACCAATAATTCGAAGAGAAATACAAAGATATCAAATCATGCATATGAGAATTCGGAGAAGATTCAAATAATACTCATAGATAATCCGATCATAAATCCATAATTCATCAGATCTCGACAAACATACTGCAAAAGAAGATTACATCAAATAGATCTCCAAGAACATCGAGGAGAACATTGTATTGAAGATGAAGAGAGAGAAGAGGCCATCTAGCTACTAGCTATGGACCCGTAGGTCTGTGGTAAACTACTTACGCATTATCGAAAGGGCGGCAAGGTTGATGTAGGAGCCCTCCGTGATCAAGCCCCCCTCCGGCAGAGTACTGGAAAAGGCCTCCAGATGGGATCTCACGAGAACAGAAACCTGCGGGGGTGGAAAAGTATTTTCGTGGACACTTCTGATGGTTGGGGAATATTTCTAAATTTATAGGCCAAAGATTAGGGTTGGGGTGTCCCTTTGGGGCCCACAAGCCAGGGAGGCACCCCCTACGGTGCGCCCTGATGACTCCTCTGACTTCCTCTCCAAGTCCCACGTGTGTCTTCTGGTCCAAGAAAAATCATCGCGAAAGTTTTATTCCATTTGGACTCCGTTTGATATTCCTTTTCTGCGAATCTCAAAAGCAAGGAAAAAACAGAAACTGGCACTGGGCTCTAGGTTAATAAGTTAGTCCCAAAAATAATATAAAATAGCACATTAATGCATATAAAACATCCAAAACAGAATATATAATATCATGGAACAATCAAAAAGTATAGATTCGTTGGAGACGTATCAAACCCAGATTCAGACAAATGACTTGAGGCCGTGAAATCTGAGAAAGGATCCATCTATGAGAACAAAGTGTGGACTTTGGTGGACTTGCCCGATGATCGACAAGCCATTGAGAATAAATGGATCTTCAAGAGGAATACAGACGGTGAAGGTAATATCATTGTCTGCAAAGCTCGACTTGTCGCAAAAGGTTTTCAACAAGTTCAAGGGGTTGACTACGATGAGACATTCTCACCCGTAGCGATGCTTAAGTCTGTCAGAATCATTTTAGAAATTACCGAATTTCATGATTATGAAATCTGGCAGATGGATGTCAAAACTGCATTCCTTAACAGTTTTCTGAAAGAAGAGTTGTATATGATACAACCACAATGTTTTGTCAATCCTAAGGGTGCTAATAGAGTGTGCAAGCTCTAGCGATCCATCTATGAATTGGTGCAAACATCTCAGAGTTAGAATATATGATTTGATGAGGTGATCAAAGCATTTGGTTTTATACAGACTTATGGTGAAGCCTGTATTTACAAGAAAGTGAGTGGGAGCTCTGTAGCCTTTCTGATATTATATGTGGATGACATATTCCTTATTGAAAATGATATAGAATTTCTGGATAGCATAAAAGGATATTTGAATAAGAATTTTTCAATCAAAGACCTTGGTGAAGTTTCTTACATATTGAGCATCAAGATCTATAGGTATAGATCGAGATGCTTAATAGGACTTTCACAAAGCACACACCTTAACATAATTCTGAAGAAGTTCAAAATGGACCAGTCAAAGAAAGGGTTCTTGCCTGTGTTGCAAGGTGTGAAATTGAGTAAGACTCAAGATCCGACCATGGCAGAAGATATAGAGAGAATGAAAGTCATTCCATATGCCTCAGCCATAGGTTCTATAATGTATGCCATGCTGTGTACCAGACCTGATGTGTACCTTACCATAAGTTTGGTGTGGAGGTACCAAAGTAATCCAGGAGTGGACCACTGGACAGCGGTGAAGAATATCCTGAAGTACCAGAAGAGGACCAAGGATATATTTCTCGTTTATGGAGGTGATGAAGAGCTCGTCATAAAGGATTACGTCCATGCTAACTTCGACATAGATCCGGATGACTCTAAGTTGCAAACCGGATACATATTCATATTGAATGGTGGAGCTATCAGTTGGTGCAGTTCTAAGTAGAGCGTCATGGCGGGATCTACATGTGAAGCGGAGTACATAGCTACATTGGAAGCAGCACTTGAAGGAGTCTCGATGAAGGAGTTAATATCCGATCTGGGTGTAATACACAGTGCATCGGGTCCACTGATAATCTTTAGTGACAACACTAGAGCAATTGCCATAGCCAAGGAGCCTAGCTTTCACAAGAGAACCAAATGCATCAAGCGACGCTTCAACTCCATTCGTGATTATGTCAACGATGGAGACATTAAAATTTCAAAAGTACATACAGATCTGAATGTGGCAGACTCGTTGACTAAACTTCTTCCACGGGCAAAACATGATGAACACCAAGGCTCCATGGGTGTTAGATCATTACTATGTAATATAGATTAATGACTCTAGTGCAAGTGGGAGCCTATTGAAAATATACCCTAGAAGCAATAATAAAGTGGTTATTATTATATTTCATTAATCATGATAAAGGTTTATTATTCATGCTATAATTGTATTGGTCGGAAACTTAAATACACGTGTGAATACATAAACAAATACCAAGTCCCTAGTAAGCCTCTATTAGACTAGCTCGTTGATCAAAAGATAGTTAAGGTTTCCTGACCACAGACATGAGTTGTTGTTGGATAATGGGATCACATCATTAGGATAATGATGTGATGGACAAGACCCATCCGTTAGCATATCATATGACCGTTCAGTTTATTGCTACTACTCTCTTAATGTCAAACACATGTTCCTTCGACCATGAGATCATACAAATCCCGGACTCCGGAGGAATGCCTTGTGTGTATCAAACGTCACTTCGTAACTAGGTGATCATAAAGGTGCTCTACAGGTATCTCCGAAGGTGTTTGTTGAGTTGGCATGGATCAAGATTGGGATTTGTCATTCCGTATGACAGAAAGGTATCTTTGGGTCCGCTCGGTAATACAAAATCACAAGAAGCTTGCTAGCAAAGTGACTAAGGAGTTAGTTATAAGATGATGTATTACAGAACGAGTAAAGAGACTTGCCGGTAAAAAGATTGAACTAGGTATGGAGATACCGAGGATCGAATCTCGGGCAAGTAACATACCGACAAAAAAAGGGAACTACGTATGTTATCATAAAGGTTCGACCGATAAAGATCTTTGTCAAATATGTAGGAACCAATATGGGCATCCATGTCCCGCTATTGGTTATTGAGGGGAGAGGCGTCTTGGTCATGTCTACATCTTTCTCGAACCCGTAGGGTCCCCACGCTTAACGTTCGTTGACGATATAGTACTATATGAGTTGTGTATGTTGGTGACCGAATGTTGTTCGAAGTTGAAAATGAGATCACGAACATGACGAGCCACTCCGGAATGGTCCGAAGGTAAAGATTGATATATATGATGATAGTATTCGGTCTCCGGAAGAGTTCCGGAATACATCGAATAATTATCGGATCAACGCAAGGGGTTCCGGAAGGCCACGGGAGTTGTGATACGTGTCCGTCGTATCTATAAATTTTTATTGTTCCATGCCAATATTCTACAACTTTCATATACTTTTGGCAACTTTTTATACTATTTTTTGGGACTAACATAATGATCCAGTGCCCAGTGCCAGTTCCTATTTGTTGCATGTTTTTTGTTTCGCAGAATATCCATATCAAACAGAGTCCAAACGGGATAAAAATGGACTGAGATTTTTTTGGAATATATGTGAATTTTGGGAAGTGGAACCAACGTGAGACGATGCCCGAGTGGCCCACGAGGGTGAGGGGCGCGCCTAGGGGGGCAGGCGCGCCCTGGGCCCTCGTGTCCACTCCGTAAGGCGGTTGATGTCCTTCTTTCTCCGCAAGAAAGCTAATATCCGGATAAAAATCGTGCCCAAAATTTATCCAATCGGAGTTACGGATCTCCAGGAATTTAAGAAACGGTGAAGGGCCAGAATCTGGGAATGCAGAAACAGAGAGAGATATAGAGACAGATCCAATCTCGGAGGAGCTCTCGCCCCTCCCACGCCATGGAGACCATGGACCAGAGGGGAAACAGGTCAAGGAAGAATAAGAAGGAGGGGGGCTCTCTCGCCCTCGCTTCTGGTGGCACCGGAATGCCGCCGAGGCCATCATCGTCACCGCAATCTACACCAACAACTTCACCGCCGTCATCACCAACTCTTCCCCATCTATGCAGCGGTGTAACCTCTCTTCTACCCGCTGTAACTCTACTTAAGCATGGTGCTCAACGCAATATATTATTTCCCAATGATGTATGGCTATCCTATGATGTTTGAGTAGATCTGTTTTGTCCTATGGGTTAACTGATAATCGTGATTGGTTTGAGTTGCATGTTTTATTATTGGTGGTGTCCTACGGTGCCCTCCGTGTCACGCAAGCATGAGGGATCCCCGCTGTAGGGTTTTCAATATGTTCATGATTTACTTATGGTGGGTGGCGTGAGTGACAGAAGCACAGACCCGAGTAAGTAGGTTGTTTGCATATGGGAATAAAGAGGACTTGATACTTTAATGATATGGTTGGGTTTTACCTTAATGATCTTTAGTAGTTGTGAATGCTTGCTAGAGTTCTAATCATAAGTGCATATGATCCAAGAAGAGAAACTATGTTAGCTTATGCCTCTCCCTCAAATAAAATTGCAATAGTGATTACCGGTCTAGTTATCGATTGCCTAGGGACAAATAACGTTCTCGTGACAAAAAGTTCTCTACTAAAACTAATTTAATTGTGTCTTTATCTAAACAGACCCTACTTTTTATTTACGCGCTCTTTATTATCTTGCAAACCTATCCCACAAAAACTACAAACTACTTCTAGTTTCATACTTGTTTTAGGTAAAGTAGACGTCAAGTGTGCATAGAGTTGTATCGATGGTCGATAGAACTTGAGGAAATATTTGTTCTGCCTTTAGCTCCTCGTTGGGTTCGACACTCTTACTTATCGAAAGAGGCTACAACTGATCCCCTACACTTGTGGGTTATCAAGACCTTTTTCTGGCGCCGTTGCCGGGGAGCAATAGCGTGGGGTGAATATTCTTGTGTGTGCTTGTTTTCTTTATCACTAAGTAGATTTTATTTGCGGTTCTAAGTTTTTTTCTATATTTAGTTATGGATATGGAACACGAAATACCAAAAAATTAGGTGTACTTGCTACTCATGGACATGGGGAACCTCCTAAAACCCTCGATGCTCAGTACGTGAAAGATATTATGTACTACTTTGATAATCCTGATAAAACCCCAGTCAACTATGTAATGGGAGTAACGTTGGATCAACGTGAATACTTTAGGGATTACAGCATATCTGAAGAAGGGAAACTTTTACTGGATCAAATTCATCATTTGCAATGTTATGCTTGGAATTTATGTGAAATTTTGTATTTTACTTGTTGTTCTGAAGAACCTAGGAAACACCATCCCTACCAATTTGAGTTTAGTGATAATGGAATCGTATCTTCGTATGCTAAGGGTGTTTATAGTTACTATGATGTTCAACAAATTGAAGAATTTGTTGCTTTTAAGAGTTCTTATGAAATTGCTTCTTTGATTGAAAAGTATGATGCTACTCTTTACAAATCTGAAATTTTTGCCATATTTAAATATTATTATGATAATTATGCTTTTAATGCCTATGTTAAACCATATATTGAGGACTACTCCGCTGTCCAAGAAGAGACTAATATTTCGCAGGAGTCTATGGAAGAAGAAATTAATGACATTGTGAGCTCATTGGATGAAAAAGATGACGAGGAGAGCAAAGAACAAAAGGAGGAAGAGCGGATTAGCAACCCGTGCCCACCTTCTAATGAGAGTAACTCTTCAACTCATACATTGTTTAATTTCCCTTCGTGCTTACCAAAGGACGAATGCTATGATGATTGCTATGATCCCTTGGATTCTTTTGAAATATCCCTTTTTGATAATGCTTGCTATGCTTGTGGCCAAGATGCCAATATGAATTATGCTTATGGAGATGAACTTGCTATAGTTCCTTATGTTAAACATGAGATTGTTGCTATTGCACCCACGCATGATAGTCCTATTATCTTTTTGAGTTCTCCAAACTACACTACATCGGAGAAGTTTGCACTTATTAAGGATTATATTGATGGGTTGCCTTTTTCTGTTACACATGATGATTTTGATGAATATAATATGCATGTGCTTGCTGCTCCTACTTGCAATTATTATGAGAGAAAAACTACATCTCCGCCTCTCTATGTTTCCAACACGATAAAATTGCAAGAAACTGCTTATACTATGCATTTGCCTTTACTTGATGTGCATGAATTGTTCTTGTATGACATGCCTATGCATATGAAGAGAGTTAGACTTCGTTTTTTCATGACACATACCACTTTGTGCTCACTACTAAATGCCAAATCATTGCTAATCAAAATTGGCTTTGATATACCTTGGGATCCGGGTGGATCCATTACTTGAGCACTATATGCCTAGCTTAATGGCTTTAAAGAAAGCGCTGCCAAGGAGACAACCCAGAAGTTTTAGGGAGTCATTTATTTCTGTTGTGTGCTTTTATAAAGTTTAAAAAAAGAGGGGAACCTAAAACTTTTTCAAAAACAAAAGTGAAAGTAAGAAGGACGAGCTCCTTTGAAATGGGGGAGCTCCTTGAACTTTGTTCATGCCCATGGAAACTTTGCAAATATTGAATTACAGAAACTTTTCAACAAAAATAATTATCCCCTTGTACAAATGCATTGTATTATAAAAATAATGTGCCAAGAGTTTCCTTTAGGATGATTAAACTGCTTGTTGGTTTGTGCGGTGCAAAAACAGAAATTTTGGCTGTAGTGAGCGATTTTACATTTTTTACTGGTATGTCGAAAGGATCTGAAACTTTTTGAAAAGTCTTGCTATACAAATTGTTGGTTTTTCCTAATTTTGCCATGATTTTTAGAGTTACATAAGTATGGTTAATGTTCAAATTACTACAGACTGGCCTGTTTTCAAAGATTGTTGTTATAGCTTCATTATTTGCATATGTTTGAATTCTTGTTGATGCCTCCTTGACTTGGGGCCATAGAATTATGACAGCATACAGTGGTTAATGTTTGTTTATAATTATACAATAATGTTAGAGCAGTACATGATGGGATTTTATTGATCATATGCACTAACCCCGCCACTAAAAGTTCGGTTAAGTTTTGTGTGGATGAAGTGTTCGAAAATCGAGGAGGTCTCGATATGAGGAGAAGGAGGTGAGGCAAGAGCTCAAGCTTGGGGATGCCTGTCGGTGTACTAAAGTAGGGGTACCCTTAGTATCCCGAACTTGTGCATGGGCAGTCGCAGCGTCCCGCAGCAAGGCTTGCCGGGTGACCACCAAGGTCCTCCGTGGTTCCCTTGGAGCCATTCAAGAACAAAGTATTTAAGCCAAGAAGACAAGACCCCGGCAAGAGGACCTTGCCGGGAAGGCCAACCAAGGCATCTCAAGGAACTTGACGCGACACGCCACGCATCCCGGCAAGGCCCGGCGAGCGGCAAGCTCCCGGACGCGACAAGACAACGACCGCGGCAAGGCGCTTGCCGCGGCAAGCTTCCACTCTCTACCTGCGCTCCAGCGCATCCATCCACGTGTCGCTCTGGGACCCTTCCAGGCGTACGTGGCGGGAGGCTGTGCAGCCAGGGGTACGCGGTGGCAAGCGGCGCGCCATGATGGCAACCTTGT
>LR738709.1:482577476-482591418 GCA_902687465.1 Secale cereale | reverse complement strand
GTTGGTTACTATAGCTCCATTAGACATGCTGGTTTGGCACAAAAAGCAACTCCACAATGCAAACTAAAAACTATGCCAATTCTGTCCTGGCGCACAAGGTGCTCGACAGAATGCCATGGGCATCTAGGGATGCTTTCTGGCCACCAAATTTTCCAGATCATGGTCTCTCTAGATGCTCAAGAAAATGGCAAGGTTAGTTTGAGAAAAACAGAAACTTGTTAGTGCAAGTTTTTGAGAAAACCAAATCTGGACAGAAAATGTAGGCTATTATTGCATGGACCAAAATTATTCAAATGGGTCCAATATCCTGGACTTAAGGGTTTGGTAGCAAGTACTAACAGCAGGAAAGATCCCAAGTTCACTAGAGAAATTTAAAATAGGGTGCAGTGCAATGGGAGCCCTTGAAAGAATAGAAAAGCCATTTTAAAAGAATTGATGCTTGGCAAAAGTATTATAGAAATGCTTCCACTTGCATACCCAACAAGAATCAAATGTTTTAAGAAAGCATTCAAGTCCCTCAATATTATCCAAAAGTTTCAGATAAGAGGAAAAATTTTAAAAATCCAGAGAAAAGAAGTAGCTCTGAAATTAATAGAAAAGCCAGAAAATAGTAAATAAATCTTTCTGACAAAATTCTAATAAATAAAACAGGATTAAATTTTTGGGGTGTTACAACACTACCCCCCTTAAGAAAAATCTCGTCCTCGAGATTTGCTAAGAACGTATTTTGTAAAAAGAATACTCGTACCACGCGGCAATCGTCACATGAAAACAGATACACCACACGTATGATAGGACGGGGTTACAGTGAAAATCGCTGACTAATGTGCAGCTGTGGTATACTAGGGAGGTAATTGACTAGGTGATAAAAGCGCGCGGGGTTTTACATTAAGTGCACATGGTCTGTGAGTCAAATAACGAGAGGGCATGCGAAACAAATTTTTATTGAGGAAAACACTTTTCATGGCAGTGGTTCTTTAGGAAAAACCTTACTATGAAATTTGCTATAATTAAAAACAATCAATTTATTTGTAATCACAAACAACAACTTCAACCAATGCAATATACTAATACAGAAAGTTTTGAAGCACAACACAGTCATCACAACAAGCAGTCAATTTCTACACAAACTGATATAACCACGGTGCTGACGGTTCAGGTAATAAGCTATATTTCACGAGGAAATATTCCCTGCAGTGCGATATATCCTTCGCCTACTGGGAGTGGATGGGGAACTCACAAAATGCGTCTCTCTTAGTCTGGCCTCAGGGGTCTACTAATAGCGACTAGGGTTTTACACAGCAAGGGTCTGGAGAAAATCCATCACTTGCTGGGTCAAGCGCTCTCGAGCGATGAGATAGTGCACCAGCTTATCTAGCATCGGACCTTTCTCTTCTCAGGCGTAGGGAAAGGATGCGGCTTCTCTGGCTGCTGCACTATTCGGGGAAGATAATAATAGCCACGTTCACTAGCATAGGGTACCATGAATTGAAGATGGGTAACCGCTCCATAAGCAGCGATCTTTATGGTCATTATTGGAGTGGGCATGGATTTTCCTGATGAAGGGAACTTCCGTAGGGTCTTGGTTTGGGTCTACCTGCGGGGTGTGCCTGGCTGTATAATATGAGAGTGACCCTCAATTGAACAGGTTGTACCAGGATGGCTGGAGAAAACCCATGGTACTGTGGTCAAAATCTCACAAAAATCCCCCTGGGTTGCATCTGGGGTCTTTATATGAATCCCAAGGTGCGACCTGAGAAATAATTGTCTGTGAAGGCAGTGCACATGGCGAGGGATGCTTGGTAAGGTCACGGAGTGGCCTCATGTATAGCATCTGGGCAGGATGACATGTCGTGTTGTGGTGGCAATATTAATTGCCGGTTCTGTTCTCTGGTGGTCGGGGTCATTGTCACAGATATATATCGCAAAATGTGATGTATTATTGTGGTTGTCGGTTGGGGCAAACGTTCCCTTTAAATAAAGAAAAAGGAGTCTTCCTTCGCACACTTGCGAATGGGGCAACTCAGGTGTCGATCACGGGTGTGTAGCTTACTGGGCTAGTCTGATAGGTTGGGCACCGACTGCCAAAAGCTGTCGGGGTCACAGTGTGGGCTATCGGGTAGGATAGGCTTGATTGTGGTGAGGTTAAGGTCTGGTGGGTGGTTTAACCTAGGTTCATCGACCCGGCCAAGATAGGATTAGCCAATGGTCAGCCTGGCTCTGATACCAAGGTTGTCAGGACCGGTTTTCCGGGATATTAATTTCCCAGTAAATGGCCCTTGTGCTCACCAGCCCCAGGATTACTGTTAGCTGATGAGGCACAAACTTGATACAGAAATTCCAAGCAAAAAGTAAAATATGTAGTACAAGACCATTCTGGTCCATGAGTACAACAAAAGGTCTCTAATGGTTGATGGCGGAAGCGGTTTGCGGATCATCAGTGTCTATGGGACTCCATTTCCCACAGGAACAGCTGACCTGGATAACTCCTATCTTCGCGCGTCTGCTATCTCCATTGCCTAGGTTTCGGGGCTGTCGTCGTAGTGCTCCTCTCCAAGCAAGAAATCTGGCCAAGACAATAGCCAGGGACAATCCTGTGAGTACTTTGAA
Organism: Secale cereale; assembly: GCA_902687465.1. NCBI lineage: Eukaryota > Viridiplantae > Streptophyta > Magnoliopsida > Poales > Poaceae > Secale > Secale cereale. The sequence goes on along the minus strand of LR738709.1, from coordinate 482,588,808 downwards.
TGTACTCGCAAACATCATGAAAACAAGTATAACATAGCAGGTGATAATCATGCACTGAAATAATCCACGATCACTTAGTCAGTCCCGAAATAAAATTCATGATGCACATGAGCAGGTCATTTGTATTAAACAGGAATAAGCAATCAGAGAATGAAGATAAAATAAACCGATCGGGTGTCTGAAGCGACGCCTCGAAAGGATAATAATGTAAAGCATGCCTCAGTCGGGCGTCTGAGCGACGCCACATAAAGGGCTTATAAGAATAATAAATCACATGCGTGCCACAGTCGGGCGTCGGAGCGACGCCACCTAAAGGGCTTATAAGGAAAATAAATAATCAACATGCCACAGTCGGGTGTCTGAGCGACGCCACATAAAGGGCTTATAAGGAAATTAAATAACAAGCATGCCACAGTCGGGCGTCTCAGCGACACCACATAAAGGGCTTATATAACAATAATCACAATGAGTATTCTGGAGGTAGAACCATCCTAAGGATACTCAATAATTCAACAACAATATAAATAGTTAGTCCACAATAATAATAATCACAATCATCATTCGTCACGCGTCAAGATCAATATTCTGGTTTAGAAGTTTTCCTCCGAAGACCGACACTAAGACCGACACTTGACCCATCCCAGACTGAAATCCTTAACCGCGGATACGGCTATTCGAATAGATATAAACTCTGCAGACGGTGTACTCTTTACCCACGAGTAACGGGTTCCTTTAGTCCACCGGGACTAATTCCGCTTACGGTCTTTGAATTGGAAACACACCCAACCAGCACACACCAGCTTAACTTACCGGTGCCTGGAATCACCCACGACACTTGTTAAGCAAAACTCTAAGTGGGGAGGCTACAACCTCGATTAGCATGGGATCAAATTTATATCGCGCGCTACTAAGGGGTGCCCCCCTCTCGGCCCCAACCGGAAACACCCATGCCCCCGGACCATGTGGCATGCCTACCGGATGCACCCGGTATCTTCCACCATGGCCTCTCTGTACGGTGTGTGCCAAGAAAGGGGTTGACAACTTACTGAACCGTACCCCGCCCGCGGCAGGGACAAGTGGTAGTACGAAAACAAGCATGGGGGTTACTGGAACAAGACTCGATCTATGGTCGACTCAGGAGGCTTATGTGTTCCCTGCATGGTTAGTACAACAGATATTTTTCACAGTTTTCCTGACAGGGTCACCACTCATCATGCCCCATCATGCCTCACGGCACATCCTCGCCACAACGAGATGTCCGTCACGTGGTTGTGTTCACCGGAACACAATCCTCCTTCGGACTCCATCCGAACTGTCACCAGGCACATGTGGCATGAGAAGTGGCTACTGTCACCAATGTCACACATATAACAGAAAAGATTTTCACCATATGATGATATGCATGAGTATGACTACCACATGAAATAACGCTACTCCATTTTAGCATATTGATGGAGTTCATATGTTCTAGCAAACAACACACAACTTATGTCATAATGGAGTTCAAGATGCTTGCCTTCAAGGTGCAGAGAGGTGAGGTGCACTTCAAAACTTTTGAAAGTTTTGATCTTCCCTCCAATTCCTAATTTTGAAAATATTCAAATTAACACATAATCTAAAAACAGTACAAAAAGTTGTCATAATTATTTTTGAAATAAATCTTAAAATAAACTAGGTGAAATTTGAGAGAGGTAGGAAAAAGAATCAACTCATTTGGAGTTTTATTTAAAAAGATATGTCCAGTCAAAGATGTGGTCAACTCTGGTTTTAAAAAAAAACTGAAAAAGGAAACGGTTCGGTCTGGCTTACGCTTTCCTGAACGAGAAAGCGTACTTACAGAAATGCGCCTCTACTTAGGACGAGCTGGAGCGGTGCTGACTCACCGACAAGCGGGGCCCGCGCTGTCAGGTTCATCTCCCTCCTCTCGCGCGCGCTGGTACAGAGACAGAGGCGAGTTCCCGCGGCGATCCCCGGCGACACAAGTCACCATTCGACGTGCTCTTGATATGGGGATGATCGGGAGGAGGCACCGCATCCATCTGCGGTGGTTAGGAGCGCGGGGGAGCTCGAGGGTGAGAGCACCTTCCTCCATGGCGGAGGGGAAGCTTCGGGCCTCGGGGAATTCCTCCTACGGTGGTCTTAGGCGGAAAGAGGGAATGGAGACGGGTCCTCTGCATCTGAGGGACTCGGTTGGAAGGCACTAGGCAAGGGGAAGAGTAGTAGGGGGCTCCGGGTTTGACCACGACGGTGGTGGCGGAATCCTGACCGGAGGCGGGGAGGAAGACCACTACCAGCCGTTTGGTGGCTTGGAGAGGCTCTAAGGGAGAGGCGGGGCACTGCGCCAGGCTGGGGAAGCAAGGGAGAGGCCTTTTATAGGCGCGTGATGTCGGTTCCGCGGCTTCCCGTGGATAAGCACGACGGCGGCGATGGCGGTTCGTCGCCTCTGTAGCCGGGGCGACGTGGCGGAGCTCTGGGAGCATGCCAGGAGCTAGCGGACGAGCTGCGACTGCTCCAGGGGCTAGCTGGCGCGCGTGGATGGTTTGGGCGGTGCTGGCCACGGCAGAGACGGCAGTCGGCGGTCGTGGCGGCTTGCGGGGAAGACGGGGGAAGGTTGCGGTGCTCGTGAACGAACAGGACTGGCCTTGGCGCTATGCTGCGTGCGGCAGAGGGCTGGGATAAGCTCGGGGGTTGGTGAGGCGGCTCGGGCAGGCGCGTGCAAAACGCACGCTCTGCTCGTGCTCTCGGCATGCCCACCACCCATTCGACGGAATGCCAATGCATTCTAGAAAGCTTGGGTTAGGGTAGGACTTAACAGGGTAGCTAGGTTGGTTACTATAGCTCCATTAGACATGCTGGTTTGGCACAAAAAGCAACTCCACAATGCAAACTAAAAACTATGCCAATTCTGTCCTGGCGCACAAGGTGCTCGACAGAATGCCATGGGCATCTAGGGATGCTTTCTGGCCACCAAATTTTCCAGATCATGGTCTCTCTAGATGCTCAAGAAAATGGCAAGGTTAGTTTGAGAAAAACAGAAACTTGTTAGTGCAAGTTTTTGAGAAAACCAAATCTGGACAGAAAATGTAGGCTATTATTGCATGGACCAAAATTATTCAAATGGGTCCAATATCCTGGACTTAAGGGTTTGGTAGCAAGTACTAACAGCAGGAAAGATCCCAAGTTCACTAGAGAAATTTAAAATAGGGTGCAGTGCAATGGGAGCCCTTGAAAGAATAGAAAAGCCATTTTAAAAGAATTGATGCTTGGCAAAAGTATTATAGAAATGCTTCCACTTGCATACCCAACAAGAATCAAATGTTTTAAGAAAGCATTCAAGTCCCTCAATATTATCCAAAAGTTTCAGATAAGAGGAAAAATTTTAAAAATCCAGAGAAAAGAAGTAGCTCTGAAATTAATAGAAAAGCCAGAAAATAGTAAATAAATCTTTCTGACAAAATTCTAATAAATAAAACAGGATTAAATTTTTGGGGTGTTACAATCAACAATCAAGATATCAGCAAAGAAAGAACTCCCACGCGCGCCTAATAGCGGAAAGTGAACCATACACTTACGCTGGGTACTGCGCTGGGGCCTGCTCTGAAGATCAGTTGCCAGGTCCGGCAAGTTTGTCTCAGGCGCACCCCCTTGTGTCACGGTGGGCTCGTCCTCGATGACAATCACCGGGACCTTGGCTCTCTTTGCCGCCCTCTGGGCCAGAGTTCAAAAAAGAAACAAGTTCAGAGTGAGGCAAAATAGATACAAGACAAAACCACAGAAATTGAAGAAATGCAAGAACAACAAGAATCTTACTCTTCTTCTTCCTCGTCGGAGCTGAGCGCGGAGAAGTCGAAATCCGGCTCACGCCCGGCGCGAGGAGGCGGAGGAGTAGGCTCCCTTGGCCGCTTGGCGGGCGCAGCGGCGGTCTGGTTCAACATTTGCGAGAGTAGTCCATACCGCTTTTGAGCCACAAATTAACAGAAATGTGGAAGCCTACATGTATGACATAGTGGTCAAGAGCAAGGACAGGGCAACTCTGATTCAAAATTTAGACGAGACCTTTGCAAATCTGCGCAAGATCCAGCTCAAGCTCAACCCTGAGAAGTGTGTGTTTGGAGTCCCTTTCGGCAAGCTTCTCGGTTCTTCGTGTCTCAGAGGGGAATTGAAGCCAATCCCGACAAGATCAAGGCCATTGAGTGGATTGAAGCACCAAAGCGTGTCAAGGATGTACGAAGACTTGCCGGTTGCGTGGCTGCTCTCAGCAGGTTTATCTCTAAGTCTGCTGAACGCGCCCTGCCGTTTTTCAAAATTTTGAAAAAGGCAGGTCCAATGAAATGGACTCCGGAAGCGGAGGCTGCGCTGCAAGACTTGAAGAGGTACTTGTCCTCCACTCCAATACTTGTCGCACCTAAGCCACAAGAAAAGTTGCTGCTGTATCTAGCGGCAACCAATCAAGTGGTTAGTGTTGCGTTAGTAGCGGAGAGGGAGGCAGATGATGAGCCAGCAACCACGGCAAGAGCATCCAGCAACAAGCAGGGGGCTTCCCTGACAAGCTCTGGTCCCGACAAAGACGGATCTGCACAGGCGTGCGAAGAGATACCGAAGAAAATGGTGTAGCGCCCAGTTTACTTTGTCAGTTCCCTTCTGCAGGGGGGTAGGTCGAGGTATTCTAGTGTGCAGAAGCTGCTTTTCGGCCTCCTCGTGGCCTCGAGAAAGCTGCGCCATTACTTCCAAGCACATGAGATCACAGTTGTCACTCGCTTTCCGCTGAAAAGGATACTGCAGAATCCAGAAGCAACAGGCAGGATTGTTGAGTGGGCACTGGAACTGTCAAGCTTTGGCCTCAAGTTTGAAAGCACTTCAACTATCCAAAGCAGAGCATTGGTAGAATTCATAGCAGAGTGGACGCCAACACCAGATGAAGAAATTCTAGAGACGAGCATCCCCATCAAGGAAGCAAGCAAAAAGTGGCTGATGTACTTTGATGGTGCCTTCTCGCTGCAAGGCGTCAGTGCTAGCGTGCTGCTTGTCGCACCCACCGGAGAGCACCTCAAGTACGTAGTCCAGATGCACTTTCCCAAGGAGCAAGCAACAAACAATACTGCAGAGTATGAAGGTTTGTTTGCCGGTCTCAGGATCACGGCAGACCTTGGGATCAAGAAGCTCATTGTCAGGGGTGACTCGTAGCTTGTCGTCCGCCAAGTAAACAAGAATTATCAAAGTCTGTTGTTGGAAGCCTACGTTGATGAAGTGAGGAAGCTAGAAGAGCACTTTGACGGCCTACAGATGGAACAGGTTCCGAGAGCTCAGAATGACATCATCGATGGCCTGTCAAAGTGCGCCGCACTTAAGTTACCTATGGAACCAGGGATCTTTGTGCTCAAGCTGACTCAACCATCCGTAACGCCATCAACTGGACAAAGCAAGAAGAGGAAGTTGATTTCTGGCGACTATTTTCCGGCGGAGTTTCCCGAAGCCGCCGCCAAGAAAGTCCCCAAGATCAACACCAAGAGTGCTGAGGAGCGGTCTGCTCCGGCAAGCCCCAGGGTTTGTTCCGTTGAAGCAAACGCTCCCGACAAGTTTTGCTCCAGCAAGCTTGCCGGGGAACATCAAGCTCCGGTTGAACCGTAGGTTCTCGCCGTAGAAGCGGATGTTCTCGCAGCAGCAGATGTGCCTTTAGTCCTTGTTGTCGAGCCACAGGCTCCAGCATGGGCACAACAGATTGTCCGTTTCCTTCAGACAGGAGAACTTCCCGAAGAGCAAGAAGAAGCGGAAAGAGTAGCCCGGCAGTCAAGTATGTACCAGTTTGTTGACAACACACTGTACAGAAGAAGACTCAACGGTGTGAAATTGAAGTGTATTCCCCGGGAAGAAGGACAAAAGCTGTTGGCAGAGATACATGGAGGCTATGTGGTCACCACATTGGCGCAAGAGCACTTGCCGGCAAAGCATTCCGGCAAGGTTTCCTTTGGCCGATAGCCCTCCAGGATGCAACTGCACAAGTAACCAAGTGTGAAGCGTGCCAGTTCCATTCCAAGCAGATACACCAACCAGCTCAAGCTCTCCAGACGATCCCTTTATCCTGGCCATTTTCGGTCTGGGGGCTCGACATCCTCGGCCCCTTTCCCCGCGCAGCCGGGGGCTTTGAGTACTTGTACGTTGCAATGGACAAGTTCACAAAGTGGCCGGAAGTGGAACCAGTGAGGAAGGTGACAGCACAGTCAACAGTCAAGTTCTTCAGGTCGATTGTTTGCCGCTTCGGGATCCCTAACAGGATCATCACCGACAACGGTACGCAATTCACGAGCCGCACCTTCATGAAGTACGTCCAAGATCTTGGCGCCAAGGTCTGCTTCGCTTCTGTTGCTCACCCGAGAAGCAACGGTCAAGCGGAGAGGGCAAATGCTGAAGTGCTGCGTGGCCTCAAGACCAGAACTTTCAACAGGCTGCACAGGTGCGGAAGGAACTGGATCGAGGAGCTGCCAATGGTTCTTTGGTCGATCAGGACGACGCCAAATCGATCCACTGGACAGACACCTTTTGCTCTAGTCTATGGAGCAGAGGCAGTTCTCCCCACGGAACTCGTATACGGGTCACCTCGAGTGCTCGCTTATGATGAGCTTGAGCAAGAGCAGCTGCGACAAGATGACGCGCTGCTCCTTGAGGAAGACCGTCTTCAGGATGCTGTATGAGCTGCTCGCTACCAGCAAGCTTTGCGCCGCTACCATAGCCACAAATTTAATGCCAAAAGTCTCGAGGAAGGCGACCTTGTTCTTCGGCGTGTTCAGTCCGCCAAGAATTCCAACAAGTTGATGCCGAAGTGGGAAGGCCCTTACCGGGTAAAACGAGTCACTAGGCCTGGCGCTGTCCGCCTTGAGACCGAAGATGGCTTTCCGGTGAGCAACTCCTGGAACATTGAGCATCTTCGTAAGTTTTACCCGTAAGGCGCGGTTGCCGCGACCCGCTCCGGCAACCACCTTTTGTACAAGTCTTGCCGCTGTTGCATGTAATCCTTTGTACAAAGTCAGGCGCAGACCCCGTGCATAAGTAAAGCTCATGTGCTTCGCACATCTTGTCAATTTCATGCTTTTTATTTTTTGCATGTATTATCTGACATTTTGTGCAGCGCCTACCCCCGGTAAGCCATAACGAGCCCAAAGGCTCCATATCTGTATTTTTTCTTCTTTCTTTTTTCTCAAGGAAAGGAAGGTTCCCTCGCGCACAAGTTTACCAGGGGGGAGGAGAAGATAGTGGTATGGACCAAGCGCCGTTCAAGAAAGTTCCGCCTTGCCGGGAAGCAAACAACACAAAAGCTAAGTTGCCAAAGTTTGAGCAATCAGATTTTTAAAATTTTAAGTTATCTTCCTTGAACGACCGTGCTTTGTATGAAAAATATGTGCGCGGAGGAACCAACTCGTGGCTAGACGCGCCCTTACTTTGTTTCGAGTCCGCTCAACGACTTAAGTGTGCTGCGACTAGTGTCGCGCCCTTACTTCGTTTCGAGTCCGCTCAACAACTTAAGTGTGCTGCGACTAGCTGCGACAATGTTTCTTGCCGGCAACGACACCGCCAGCAGGCTGCTGACGTCCCGCACTCAGCGCTCGCGGCTAAGGTGCCTACGCCGGCAAGTTCCCTAAAAACGTAGGGCAAAAACATATAAAGCAAAGGAATCAAGTAAAGGAAATAACATTGCAAACACTACCCAAAATAGAGTTATATTACAAGATAGCTTGTCGCAGCTCTAACAGACTGTTTTCATAACATGATAAGGAGCGATAATGAAAGAAGAAAATGGGCGAGCCTAGTCCGCGCGATCACCCTCGACCCTCTTGATCCCGCTCACCTTGTCCACAATGGGTGCGACAAGGGCCTTGAGCGCCTCCTGATCAGCGTCCGGCAGCAGGGACTTGAGGACGTTGGTGAGGTTGAGGCCCGGATTGCGGAAGGCCACCTTCACCAACACCTTTTGAAGGGCTCCCGCGCAGAGCTTGCGCGACTCGTCCGCCAACTGCTTTGGGATCCTCTCCCGGAGTCGCTGGAGGGCCGTCGGCATGCCTTTGAAGAACAGCGTGAGCTTGGCGCTGGGGTGGAAGTTCTCATCGGAGGAATACCCGAGATACTCCGCCCCCAGCTGCGCCAGCTCCCTGTCGATATCTGCGGCAGCATTGACAAGACCCTTCGTCCAGTGCTCCACAGTCTCCCTAAAGATGTTCTGAGTGACGGCAGCACTCGCCAGCAACGCCTTCTCGGCCCTGACCTCCTCCTTCAAGGCCGCATCCCGCTCCTTGGCGCCGTCCAGCGTCTTGATCAAAGTGGTCAGCTTCAACTCAAGATCAGCGTCGGAGTCCTTGGCGGCGGCAAGCTCCTTGCCCTTCTCGGTAAGACAAACCTGCAGCTCTGAGTGGCTGTGGACGTCCTTCTCCCGCTCGAGATTGAGCGCGACGATCTCTTCACCTCTCGCCTTGAGGTCGGCCTCCAGCTGCGTCACCTTCGTCTCCAGCTCTTTCTTGGCGACCTCGGCAGCTGCGGCGGCGTCCTTTGCTTCCTGGAGGGCCCCGCCAAGTGATTGCTCGCACGCGGCAAGCTCTTCCTCGTGGCTGTTGTCGTGGAATTAACACGTCAGATGTCCGGATTACGGACTTAGTGGTGAGGCCGCGCATCTTTGTAGTAGCTTGAGAGGGGTTGAGCGGAATCAAGAGACGCGATGCAAGACACGGATTTAGACAGCTTCGGGCCCCGGGAAACATCATCCGGTAATAACCCTACGTGCTGTTTGAGGCTAGGTCTCATTAAGATCCTTGTAGTGTTGCATGTAAACCGGCTCTTTGTGTCTAACCCTAGAAATTTGTCTAAACCTCTCCTCTAAAACTTGTCTCTTGTCTAACTTGTCTAAAACCTGTCGTTGCCTCTCCCTCTTTGGGGAGCCCTGCCCCTCCTTATATATGTTGAAGGGGCAGTTACATGACTAGTCCTAGTAGGACTAGGATTCATCTATTACAAGGAGTCCTAGTCTTGCTTCCTTTATGGAGAATATTCCTTGCGCTTTATTATTAAACCGGCCCACAATTAATATGAACCGGCCTTCTGGGCCTTGGGCCTTGTCATCCATGATCCGCCTGTCGGGTCATCAGTAACTTGCCAAATATAAACCGTCTTAAGTAGAATGCGAAGTCCGGCCGGGTCATAATTCCGACCGGTTCATACCGCGGGGGGTATATCCCCGACATTAGCCCCCAAGTTTAGCTTGGATGTGTCCATGGTAAACTTATGCTCCAAAATAATCACTAGCGAATCTGATAGGTTGTGCTCCGGGTTAAGAATTTCTTGTAATCCGTCATCTGACCATCTTTAAGTCCTTGTCTTTCCTTCTTCTAGAAAATCCGGGTTAACAGACCGACTTCATATTCAACTTGCTTGCATAGGAAATATTGTAAATAAAGAATCCATTTGAATTGGTCTTCCAATGTTCCGACTTGACAAAAATATTGGTCTTTGAAATATTCAACTGATATCCAGCCGGCTTGAAGATGTAGAACTCGCCGGTTTATGATCGCCAAAATTGCCGGGTCACACAATTAATCTGATTTGCCAGAACTGAAATTTTGAAGATGTTTCTCCTTTATATGCATATTACATATAGCCCCCAAGTGCCGGGTCATTATGTAATAATGAGCAGGGACTTTGTATATACTTCATTGAACATAGCCTTGTATAATCTTGAAGAAATCCGGATCATTCATCCCAATCACTATGAAACTGAATATTCCATATTATGTAGCCCCCAAGTGCCGGGTCATTATGCAATAATGAGCAGGGACTTTGAAAATATGATCATGTAAACTTGAATAGCAACATATAGCCCTCAAGTGCCGGGTCATTATGCAATAATGAGCAGGGAATTTGTAGATATAATTATTGAAATGAACATTATATAACGTAACTTCCATCGTGGGGTTTGAATCCACGTCCACAAGGTTAGGAGCTTTGTGTTTTATCAACTAAGCAGTGGACCTTTCAATATGATGGATGAATACTTGTGTACCTTGAATTGTTGATAGGAGCGATTGGTAGCCCCCAAGGGCCGGCTCATTATAATGTGATGAGTCGGGTCTTCAATAAAGTAAGCAAAAAATGACTTTGCATTAGCCCCCAAGTGTTAAGTAGACAACTTGTTTGTGTGCTTGAGACTTGTGTATTTGATGTAATCTCAATCTGAATAATGTAGCCCCCAAGTGCCGGGTTGTAAGCCCGCGGCGACTCGGGACTTTTCTTTGTAGAATAAATCACTTTCATTGATGAAATAATATCCATTGCGCTTTAAAGAGACTTTGAATACTTCAATCATAATATTGATAACCATAATAAGAAATCCAGCCATGTTGGCTATTGAAGAATATAATCCGGTTTGAAGACAGGTTCCAATGATGTTTGATCACAATCGGGCCGGGTTAATGAACACCGGTCATTATTTTGTTTCATACTGGTGACTTATAGTCAAAACCAGGCCGGTTTAATAAACACCGGTCATTATAACTGATCATGTACTGCCAATATATATTTGAAAATAAAATACTTCATACCTGCGATCAAAATATGCTTGATATTCTTTAATCCGGCGAAACTTGCAATTTTCTGTTGGATTCTTTTGATAGATCCAATAATAATTCCGGGCTTTTGATAACAGACACCGGTTCATTTTGTTCTAAAAAACTTTGTTCAGAAATTTGTGGCTTGTTGCCTGATAAATGATCCGGGTTATAATGAACACCGGTTTACTTGGTCTGATATACATGATCCAGACTTTTAATTTGATAGATATGTGGTCAACTTGTGTAGCTGTTCCACTCGGTTTAAAAGGTTATAGAACACAAAAACACCAAAAAACACGCAATTTTTGCAAATAAGACCATGTAGTCGAGGCTTTTTCAAAGAGCTGCCAGGCTCAAAGCAAGGTTCAGCCAATCAATGGATGCGGGTACCATCCATGGGGCCTAGCCAATCACTGAACATGGAATTATCCAACTTTTCAGAGGGCCGAAAGAACCGTATAAAAATTATTCCGATCACTGGGACGCGGATTGGCCGACACTCCCAGGGGGCCTAGCCAATCACTGAACGTGGAATTATCCAACTTTTCAGAGGGCCGAAAGAATCGTATCTATTATTCCGATCACTGGGACGCGGATTGGCTGACACTCCCAGGGGGCCTCCAGGGTTCCTCTTGAACCGGTGGGTCAATCTAAACCAATCATTGAACGTGGTACTATCCAACTTTTCAGAGGGTCGAAAGAAAAATTATTCCGATCACTGGGACGCGGATTGGCTGACACTCCCA
>LR738709.1:482561303-482577440 GCA_902687465.1 Secale cereale | reverse complement strand
CCGACACTCCCAGAGGGCCTCCAGGGTTCCTCCTGAACCGGTGGGTCAATCTAAACCAATCACTGAACGTGGACTTGTCCAACTTTTCAGAGGGTTGAAAGAACTATGAAACTAATCCGATCACTGGGAGCGGATGATACCAACTCCCAGAGGGCCTCCAGGGTTCCTCCTGAACCGGTGGGTCAATGTAAACCAATCACTGAACGTGGATTTATCCAACTTTTCAGAGGGTCTCCCGGGTTCCTCCTGAACCGGTGGGTAAATTGTGAAGCCTCCACTCCTCGAACCGGATATGATCTCATGTTTTTTAGAGAGTTTTATTGCTCCTTTTAAGTATATTCTGCAAAATCAGATAGACTGATCAAAGCATCTTATTTTCTTAATGAAAAATGATATATGATAAGAGAAATAATACTGTAGATGGATATCACCTGATTGAATTTAACCGGGTTGTTGAATAGACCGGATCACATGTTGGATAGTAAACGACCGCAGTACCAAAGGCGGCTCAATAAATTAAACTGGTGGTCAGGCTGTAAACCGGTGGAGATGAGCAAGTTGTCCTCCGCATTGTCAACCGGTGCGGATGCGTGAACCGGCCGTAGTTGTAAACCGGTGCTTGAATCCGTGGAATAACGACGACCACTTGTGTCGAACAATGTTTGGCGTGCCTCCACCTCGGTGGTATAATATTATTTTACAAATAATTTTTCTGCATATATAATACAGCAGGGCGAGGTATTTTGCTCGGATGAATTAATATGTATTAAAAATAAATGGGATAGATATCACCTGATCCACCCAAACAGCAGATGAGTCGGCAGCGGCATTTGTAAGCTGGCGCGTGCGGGTGTTTTAATTGTAGGCGCGGACAGCGTCGTGTTAATGTGGACCGGACCGTAAAAACGGCGGCGTGCGCTCGTCCATTGGCGAGGGAGTCGGTCGTGGTGTTGGAGCCCGGCGCGCGCGGGTGCGGACTGATGAGTCGGCCGCGGCAGTGATAACCGGTGCATGCACGAGAGCTGGCCGCGACATTTAATCCGGTACGAGCCTCATATTTATGATATCACCTTTGTCGTATACTTCGTCCTGCATAAATAATATTGCAGACAAAAACAAAGATAATCTGCTCCTTGACAAAAAATAATATATGCTAACAAACCCAACTTAGTTGGATGTCACCTGATTTTTATTGGTCCGATGAACGCGAATACCGGAATCAAAACGTATCAAATGCCCAATGTCTCCACGTGACCTTCTCCTCTTGTCTTAATCTCCTCTTGTCTCATATCAAACCTCGGTGAGTAAACTTGGAGTTGAAGCGACGCCTGCGCGGGGAAACTGCAGCAGAGGTCGGCCGCTCGGGGAAACCCATGGACCAGTTCGCAACCGTATCAACCAAAATCGGGTCGTAGCTGTCTCTCCTTTTTTTTACACGGCCAGACAACGCACGACTTGACCCAGTACTAAATCGACTTGGTTCATGTTGAACTTGGCGATTGCTTCGGACTCGGTCTCAGCAACTTGGCCAAGCTGGTCGGGATTCACACGCATAGTACTAGTTTAAATAGTACTAGTTCATGCGCCTAGTTTTAGCACTTTTGATCTGTTCTTGATTGGATCGCGAGTAGCTTTTGGCGAGGGTAGCCGCTGGCTCGCAGGTAGTGGCAGCCAAGCCGCAGAGGTAAGACCACACGCGGCGGTGACTCGGAGCAGGGGTGAAAAACAAGGCAACAACGGGACCATCTCTGGAAAGAGGCGAGCAGCAACTTGGAGTCGACTCGGACGGGTTGGCAGTAAACGTAGTAGTAGTACTACTCGGTCACTGTTTTGACTTGATTTTGTCCTCACGCCAGAATTAACAACATCATATTACCACTGTTTACTTTGGCCTCCCACGTGACTCTAAGCTTTTGGAAACTGCGGCCATATTATTCTAGTACACGGCTGCTGTTGTACCTTCAATCGTTGGATCAATAATCGCTGCTTCTTGGGACTTGAGGCAAAAAGATTTTGACAGCTCCCTGTACGTGCCAAAGCAAAGGTGGCTCGGCATACCACAAACGCTACTTGGCGATTTTAGCTCTGTGGTCGAAAAAACACTAGCAGCTGCCTCGGCGACTTGCTGATTTGACGTGACGAAGCGGCTGGAGTTTGTGTTTGGCGACGGTCGGTTGCTTGCTCCTGGTGGTTTGACCATAGTCTTTGCGTGACTTAAATCCCGCATATTGTAACTCTTAAACCGATGAACATTAAAACTGATGCAGATCCCTCCGAGCTGAATCTTTCTTCATCCGAAAAAATTGCAAACTTTCCTGATCACTGGAGAGATCCCTTCAAGAACTCAACACCACCGTGCGCAGGCCCCACGGTGGGCGCCAACTGTCGTGGAATTAACACGTCAGATGTCCGGATTACGGACTTAGTGGTGAGGCGGCGCATCTATGTAGTAGCTTGAGAGGGGTTGAGCGGAATCAAGAGACGCGATGCAAGACACGGATTTAGACAGCTTCGGGCCCCGGGAAACATCATCCGGTAATAACCCTACGTGCTGTTTGAGGCTAGGTCTCATTAAGATCCTTGTAGTGTTGCCGGTAAACCAGCTCTTTGTGTCTAACCCTAGAAATTTGTCTAAATCTCTCCTCTAAAACTTGTCTCTTGTCTAACTTGTCTAAAACCTGTCGTTGCCTCTCCCTCTTTGGGGAGCCCTGCCCCTCCTTATATATGTTGAAGGGGCAGTTACATGACTAGTCCTAGTAGGACTAGGATTCATCTATTACAAGGAGTCCTAGTCTTGCTTCCTTTATGGAGAATATTCCTTGCGCTTTATTATTAAACCGGCCCACAATTAATATGAACCGGCCTTCTGGGCCTTGGGCCTTGTCATCCATGATCCGCCTGCCGGGTCATCAGTAACTTGCCAAATATAAACCGTCTTAAGTAGAATGCGAAGTCCGGCCGGGTCATTATTCCGGCCGGTTCATACCGCGAGGGGTATATCCCCGACAGCTGTCGAGGTTGACCTTCCGCTGCGCCAGCTCGCCTTCTCGCGTGGACAGCTTCTCGGCGGCAAGCCGCTGCTGTTCTTCGACCTCTGCCTTCTCGAGGAAGAAGGCCTGCTGCTCCTCGGCAAGTTGCTCCCGCTCCTCTGCCAAGGACCGGAGAGCTGCCTGGTTGAGGGCCCGGAGCTCCTCCGCACGCTTCTCAATGTTGGCTCCCGCCTTGGCGGCCAGCGCTTCGCGGGACACCAGCTTGGCCTACCGAGCGCGGTAGAGCGACAACAACTTCCGTAGCAGCCGCTCCTCCTCGGGCTCGCTGCTGCTGCTGCTCGGCGCGTCCACGAGCGTCAGCCCAGCGGAGGCAAGTACCTCTCCGTCGAAGACTTCTCCCTCGACCGGCGCCCTGGAGCTTGAGGCCCAGGGGAGTTTGATGAAGACGCCGTCGCCGGCCTTCAAGTAGGCGCCTGGCTCGGGCTCTTCGGAGCCTGGGGCTGCGGCAGCGGTGGAGGGCTCGGCGGTCGGTGTAGCGCCTGGCGCTCCTGCGGCCTCAGGGCCATCAGTACGATCGCCAGACCCCTCACCAGCTGCTGCGGCGGCAGCCCTGGCGGCCTCTGCGCCGGCGGGATCGTCAGCACCGGCCGCTTCTTCGATGGCAGCGGCGTCGCCGGTGTTGCCGCGCGCGTCCTCTTCATCAGCAACCTCCGTCTCCATCGGCTCCGCAGCAGATGGATCTGACGGCCGGAAAGGGGAGAAAAAGTCAAGCAAATATCCAAAAAGAAGAATCAAAAGAAGAAAAGCCCAAGGAAAGTTTGAAGCAAGGGGATTACCTGCGCGAGCCGGCTCCTCGGTAGGGTCCCTTGCCGGGGAACTCTCCCTTGGCGGCGTAGTTGTAGTCCCCGCCGGCGGAGGGCCGCTGGTACTGTCCCTCGCCGGAGAGCTCCCCCTCGCCGGAGAGCTCTCCCTTCCCGGAGGACTCCCCCTTGACGGAGAACCCCCCCTTGGCGGCGTAGTTGAAGCAGATGGCACTTCGGGGGCGGTCTCCGGGCGCTCCTCGTGTGGCTGCTCTACTCCTACACAAATCAACAATCAAGATATCAACAAAGAAAGAACTCCCACGCGCGCCTAACAGTGGAAAGTGAACCATACACTTACGCTGGGGGCTGCGCTGGGGGCTGCTCTGAAGATCAGTTGCCGGGTCCGGCAAGTTTGTCTCAGGCGCACCCCCTGCTGTCACGGTGGGCTCGTCCTCGATGACAATCACTGTGACCTTGGCTCTCTTTGCCGCCCTCTGGGCCAGAGTTCAAAAAAGGAACAAGTTCAGAGTGAGGCAAGAGAGATACAAGACAAAACCGCAGAAATTGAAGAAATGCAAGAACAACAAGAACCTTACTCTTCTTCTTCCTCGTCGGAGCTGAGCGCGGAGAAGTCGAAATCCGGCTCACGCCCGGCGCGAGAAGACGGAGGAGTAGGCTCCCTTGGCCGCTTGACAGGCGCAGCGGCGGTGGTGTGAGACGACCCCGCTCCGGCTGTCGCCGTGGCGAGAGGGGCGGCAGGAGCAGAAGCGGTGGTCCGAGAAGATCCCGCTCCAGTTGCCGCAGAAGCGCGAGGTGCTCCCGCGGCAGCCTTGCTTGCCACGGTAGAGCGTGTCGCGCGGCGCAGCAGCTGTTGACCCGTCTGCCGCTCTGTTACGTCCCCGGCCTTGCGGAGACGCCTTCTTGGTGGAGCTGGAGGCTCTGCTGGTGGCGAGCTACCTGAAGACGAGGAAGAAGAGGAGTCGATCTCCAGCGAGCCGCTCGTATACTCGGCGGGCTCTCTTGACTCGTCGCCCTGCTCGGTGGGCTCGCTCGACCCGACACCCTGCTCGGCGGGCTCGCTCGACTCGGCGTCTTGCCCGGCAGGCCCCTCCTCGCCGGCAAGCTCATATCGCTCGGCAAGGCTTGCCGCCTTTGCTGCCTCTGCCTCCTCCGGGGTGAAACAGAACTCGCCCGCGGCTGGGGCTGCCGCCGCCTCTTCCAGCCTGGTGGCGATGTACGCCATCTCCATATCAGTGGTGTCGTGGGTGAGGCCCTTCTTCTCGTCGGAGCAGATCAGCACTTCTTCCAAGCTGTCAAAGAATGCCTGCACGGCGTCATCCGCAGGCTCTTGCGAGGTTGGGTCAATCCCATGCGAGTCGCACAACGGCATCACTGCGCGGATGCGGCTGAGCGCGGAATTGTTGCACAGCGGGACGACACCCCTCGGCAACCTGAACACTTCGGGATGATCGGGGTCGTACTTGAACAGCTCCTCAAGCATCGCGTTGAGCTCCAGGACAGTGAAGTTGAAGTGGAGGCCCGGGCGCAGCCTCATGATATCCGCCGCATTCTCGAACTCCCAGGCAGGCCTCTTCCTCTCCTGCAAGGGGGTGATGCGGCGGCGAAGGAAATCTGCGCCAACTACGCCTACAGTGAGCCCGGCAAGCCTGAGGCGCCGGATCCGGGCAGTGGCAATCTTCAGTCTACTGTCTTCCGGGGCCGTGTCGCTCCAGTCGTTGCCACGTACTACTGGAGCTTGGCGTCGGGCGGTAAATGGCTGCGGGTTCTCCTCTACAATCCAACACCAATTGGCTCTCCATTCCTCCCATTTGCTGCGGAGCTCTCCCTCCAGATAAGCTTCCTTCTTGTGGGCCCTCGAGATCCAGGAGACTCCGCCGGACAAAGGCTCTCCTCTCTCGACTCGAGGCGTAAAGAAGTGGCGGAAAAGGGCTACATTGGGATGGACTCCGACAAAGTTTTCACAGAGATGTGCGAAAACTGCCATGGTCAGAACGGCCTTGGGGGTGAAGTCAAGGAGGTGGAACCCGTAGGTGTTCATAATGTCGCAGAAGAATTCAGAGAAAGGCGGGCAGAGCCCGCAGTAGAAGAACAAGGCGAAGAACGCATATCCGTTCGGAGCCATCTTACAAGCAACGGCTGGGAGTACCTTGGTGCGCGGATGCGCCCGCGTCTCCCCCGACCAGAAGAGGTAGTAGTTCTCCCTCAGCTTCCTCGCGGCAATCTTGGGGGGGAAGACAGCTGATGGCTTCTCGCCCCTCGTTGGTTACCCCAAGTGGAAGGTTTGAGATGTAGCGTAGCGGCAAATTTCCCTTGGCAAAGATACCAAGGATCAAATCCCGTGAGACTCCGAGGGTCGACAAGAAGGTGTCAATAGCGCCAGAAACTTTTGCTTGACAGGACCTGCACACAGATACAAATAACTTTGCTCCCAACGAGTACAGAGAGGTTGTCAATCCCTCCGGCCTTGTCGTTTACAAAGGATCAAACGCAAGAGATAATGGTGATAGGTATGACTGCAACTAGGAAATAAGAATAGGAAGTAAATAGCGGATGTGATCAGTGATGGTAATATGGACCGGGGTCCCATGATGTTCACTAGTGATGTCTCTCTCCCAAAAGACGATAAAACAGCTAAGCGAGGTAAGCAAATTACAGCTGGGCAATTGACAGGATTATGTGCGCAAACCAATGCTAACTATGCTGTAAAGAAAGGTAGAGGTTCAAAAGCATGGGCGGTACGCCAAGGCAAGTAGACCGAAATCCATCTGCATCTACTACTAATCATCCACCTTGAGATATCTATCCAGAACATCTCGCTGGTATTAAGTTGCGAGTCCCACCCAAAGTGTAAACTCAAAGCAACAGACAACTGCATTAAAAAAACTTTGCGTAAAGTAAACAATTCTTGCACCCGCAAGTACAAGCACCGTTGTTTTCCCCCTTGTGGCAACAGCACATCCCCTAGACTCATGTTTCTGTCACTCAAGCTAGTCATCGAGGGGCATGAACCCACAATCAAGCATAACGTTCCGTCTTGGAGTTACTACCTACTACTCGGCCAAAGCAATAAATAGCAACGGAGAACATGCAAGAATTACTCAAGAACATAAATATAAAAGAGGTGAATCAAATATATTACTCACACACAATCTGAACATAATCTCATAATCCATCGGATCCCAGCAAACTCAGCAGAGCAACAGCATAAAGATTACATATGTGCCTCGATCATGTAGGGCAGCTCACGAGGTCTAATCGATGAAGAACAAAGAGGGGAGGAGAACATCACATAGCTACTGGTCATGGACCCATGGTCCAAGGGGGACTACTCACAACTCATCCGGGAAGCATCCGTGGTGGTGGAGAAGCTCCCGGTGGTGGTTCTCCCCTCCGGCAGGGTGCCGGGAAGAGTTCTCCTGGTGCTCCCGATCTTGGAAGCGCGGCGGCGGCGGAACAGAGATGAGATCGCGAAAAAGGGTTCCGTCCTCGAGGGTTTCGGGACGCGAGCAATATATATGCCAAAGGGGGTCACCAGAGGAGGAGGTGGGGCCCCAGGCGCCCCCCTGGCGCGGCCAGGGGTGGGGCCGCGCCGGGTGGCCGCCTGGGCCACCCCAGGCTCCCCTCTAATCATGCCTTGGTTTTTCCGTAAGCTCCCGATACGCTGATTTTTCCTCTATTTTTCCTGGAATTTTTAGGGCACTTTTAATATGGGGGAAACCTGAAATAGAAAAACAGCAGAAAACAGGAACTGGCACTGTGGTGCACTGAGTTAATAGGTTAGTCCAAATATGATCAAAAGTGTATGGAAGTGCATAAATATCATAGCAATATCACACAAAAGAGGCATGGAGCAAGCAGAAATTATAGATACGTTTTGGACGTATGAACAGCCTGCTCCTTCCGCAGCGCGGCGAGCCGCAGCGCCTCGGTCGACTTTGCAGCCTTCCCCTTCTTGCCTTTCGGAGCCATGGCGGAAGCGGTGAGGGAGGTCGACGGCGCTGGTGGTGCTGGTGGCGATGGGGGGCGGAGCGCTGCTCTCTTTCAAGCTTTGGGAAGAAGGTGAGTGGCGGAGGTTTTCGAGGTTGGAGTAGCAACGGGCGGATGGACGAACTGCCCTTGTTTCCCCTGCTTATAAGGAGGGAGGGGGCGGACGTTCCGCATTTCCAATTAAAGAAGCCACCCACGATCTCTCCCACGACGCCGCAATCGACGCGTGCCGTTAGGGGAGGGCGCGGTGGATACGGAGTAAGATACGGCGTGAACCAGGCCGCGCGTGCCCGTGCCCTGTTTTGGGCCTGGCCCAACAGCGCTCGGCACCGTGTCTGGCCCAGGCCCGGGGGCTCCTGTCGTTGTACTAAAGTAGGGGTACCCTTAGTATCCCGAACTTGTGCACGGGCAGTCACAGCGTCCCGTGGCAAGGCTTGCCGGGTGACCGCCAAGGTCCTCCGTGGTTCCCTTGGAGCCATTCAAGAACAAAGTATTTAAGCCAAGAAGACAAGACCACGGCAAGAGGAGCTTGCCGGGAAGGCCAACCAAGGCATCTCAAGGAACTTACCACAACGCGCCACGCGTCCCGGCAAGGCCCGGCGAGCGGCAAGCTCCCGGACGCGACAAGACAACGACCGCGGCAAGGCGCTTGCCGCGGCAAGCTTCCACTCTGTACCCGCGCTCCAGCGCATCCATCCACGTGTCGCTCTGGGACCCTTCCAGGCGTACGTGGCGGGAGGCTATGCAGCCAGGGGTACGCGGAGGCAAGCGGCGCTGACAAGGTTGCCATCGTGGCGAACGGTGGCGCCCCTGACGGCCCCTTTTCGCACTGTTTGGGCGACACAGACGGGCATTTAATGCCCTTGTCCCCTGCCGTCAGGGTTAGGTGCGATACACTGTACATGTAGCTGTACCAACCGCAACATTTTTCCACTTTTACCCCCATCTGCGTTGCCACCTGTCGGTGACCCCTTGAGCCTATAAAAGGAGGCCCATGCGCAACGTAGAGAAAGGTTCGAACTCTCTCACGCTCGGTCTCGTTAGCCGCTGAAGTGTACTGTAGCTTCCAGCGCTCCCGAGCCAAGAACTCAATACAAACCACAAAGCAGGAGTAGGGTTTTACGCATCCGTGCGGCCCGAACCTGGGTAAACTGCTCGTGTGCCTCGCCTCGATCTGCTCTTCGTGCGATCTCCGCCCCCTGCCGTACCGAAAGGGGCTCTGTCCCCATAGGTGTTCGTGGGAGGATCAGTTTCCCCGACAATGCCCTAGGCATCCCAAGTAAATATTCAAGGATACTCAAGCGTCTAAGCTTGGGGATGCCCCGGAAGGCATCCCATCTTTCTTCAACAAGTATCGGTATGTTTTCGGATTCGCTTCATTCACATGTTATGCGTAAACTTTTGGAGCGTCATGTGCTTTTTATTATTCCTTTTAATAAATGCACCATGCTGGTATGAGATAGTCCTTTGTTGATTTATAGAATACGTCACTTATATCTTTTGAGTATGGCTTTATAGAATGCTTCATGTGCTTCACTTAAATCATTTGAAGTTTGGATTGCCTGTTTCTCTTCACATAGAAAACCGCCATTTGTAGAATGCTCTTTTGCTTCACTTATATTTGTTAGAGCGTGGGCATATCTTTTGTAGAAAGAATTTAAACTCTCTTGCTTCACTTATATCTATTTATAGAGTTGACAGGAATTGGTCATTCACATGGTTAGTCATAAAATCCTACATAGACTTGTAGATCGCTGAATATGATATGTTTGATTCCTTGCAATAGTTTTGCGATATAAAGATGGTGATATTAGAGTCATGCTAGTGGGTAGTTGTGGATTGTGGAAATACTTGTGTTGAGGTTTGTGATTCCCGAAGCATGCGCGTAAGGTGAACCATTATGTGACGAAGTCGGAGCATGATTTATTTCTTGATTGTCATCCTTTGGGTGGAGGTCGGGATCGTGCGATGGTTAACTCCTACCAACCCTTCCCCTAGGAGCATGCGTGTAGTACTTTGTTTTGATGGCTAATAAATTTTTGCAATAAGTATGTGAGTTTTTATGACTAATGTTGAGTCCATGGATTATACGCACTCTCACCCTTCCACCTTGCTAGCCACTCTTGTATCGCGCAACTTTCGCCGGTACCATACATCCACCATATACCTTCCTCAAAACAGCCACCATACCTACCTATCATGGCATTTCCATAGCCATTCCGAGATATATTGCTATGTAACTCCACTATTTTGTTTATTATGACACGCACCATCATTGTGATATTGCCTTGCATGATCGTAAGATAGCTAGCAAGATGTTTTCATGGCTTGTCCATTTTTTTATGTCATTGCTATGCTAGATCATTGCACATCTCGGTACACCGCCGGAGGCATTCACATAGAGTCATATTTTGTTCTAGCTTCGAGTTGTAATCTTTGAGTTGTAAGTAAATAAAAGTGTGATGATCTTCATTATTAGAGCATTGTCCCATGTGAGGAAACAAAAAAAGGAGAGAAAGGCCAAAAAAAGAGATGGCCCAAAAAAAGAGGGGGGCTAAAAAAAAAGCCCCTCCAAAAAAAAGAGAGAAAAGCAGACTAAGGCATAGCCTAGTGGTGGGAAGGGGTTGATGCCTTCCCACCCACCAAGGTTCAAGGCACGGTACTTGCAATTTGGGTTTGTTGCACCAATTATACTGTAAGGGGTTCCCTTACAGTCTTTCTATCAAAAAATGAGAGAAAAAGAGAGAAGGGACAATGTTACTATCCTTTTACCACATGTGTGCTTCATCATAGCACCATGTTCTTCATGATAGAGAGTCTCCTATGTTGTCACTTTCATATACTAATGGGAATTTTCATTATAGAACTTGGCTTGTATATTCCAACGACGGGCTTCCCCAAATACCCTAGGTCTTCATGAGCAAGAAATTTGATGCACACCCACTAGTTTTCTTTTTGAGCTTTCATACACTTATAGCTCTAGTGCATCCGTTACATGGCAATCCCTACTCACTCACATTGATATCGATTGGTGGACATCTCCATAGTCCATTGATTTGCCTATTTTATTTGAGACTTTCTCCCTCCTTTTGTCTGTCACCACCTTCTATTCCACCCATAGTGCTATGTCCATGGCTCACGCTCATGTATTGCGTGAAAGTTGAAAAAGTTTGATTATACTAAAGTACGAAACAATTGATTGGCTGAAACCGGGGTTTGGATGATTTAAATACTTTGTGTGGTGAAGATGGAGCATAGCCAGACCATATGATTTTGTAGGGATAACTTTCTTTGGCCATGTTATTTTGAAAAGACATGATTGCTTTATTAGTATGCTTGAAGTATTATTGTCTTAATGTCAAATGATAGACTATTGCTTTGAATCACTCGTGTCTTAATATTCATGCCATGATTAGATTACATGATCAAGATTATGCTAGGTAGCATTCCACATCAAAAATTATCATTTTTATCATTTATCTACTCGAGGACGAGCAGGAATTAAGCTTGGGGATGCTGATACGTCTCCGTCGTATCTATAATTTTTGATTGTTCCATGCCAATATTCTACAACTTTCATATACTTTTGGCAACTTTTTATACTATTTTTTGGGACTAACATATTGATCCAGTGCCTAGTGTCAGTTCCTATTTGTTGCATGTTTTTTGTTTCGCAGAATATCCATATCAATCGGAGTCCAAACGGGATAAAAATGGACGCATATTTTTTTGGAATATATGTGAATTTTGGGAAGCGGAACCAACGTGAGACAATGCCCGAGTGGCCCACGAGGGTGAGGGGCGCGCCCTGGGCCCTCGTGGCCACTCCGTAAGGCGGTTGATGCCCATCTTTCGCCAAAATAAAGCTAATATCCGGATAAAATCGTGTCCAAAATTCCGCCGAATCGGAGTTACGGATCTCCGGGAATTTAAGAAACGGTGAAGGGCTAGAATCTGGGAACGCAAAAACAGAGAGAGATAGAGAGACAGGTCCAATCTCGAAGGGGCTCTCGCCCCTCCCACGCCATGGAGACCATGGACCAGAGGGGAAACCCTTCTCCTATCTAGGGAGAAGGTCAAGGAAGAATAAGAAGGAGGGGGGCTCTCTTCCCTCGCTTCCGGTGGCACCGGAGTGCCGCCGGGGCCACCATCGTCACCGCAATCTACACCAACAACTTCACCGTCGTTATCACCAACTCTTCCCCCCTCTATGCAGCGGTGTAACCCCTCTTCTACCTGTTGTAATCTCTACTTAAACATGATGCTCAATGCTATATATTATTTCCCAATTATGTATGGCTATCCTATGATGTTTGAGTAGATCCGTTTTGTCCTATGGGTTAATTGATGATCGTGATTGGTTTGAGTTGCATGTTTTATTATTGGTGCTGTCCTATGGTGCTCTCCGTGTCGCGCAAGCGTGAGGGATCCCCGATGTAGGGTTTGCAATATGTTCATGATTTACTTATGGTGGGTGGCGTGAGTGACAGAAGCACAGACCCGAGTAAGTAGGTTGTTTGCGTATGGGAATAGAGAGGACTTGATACTTTAATGCTATGGTTGGGTTTTACCTGAATGATCTTTAGTAGTTGCGGATGCTTTCTAGAGTTCCAATCATAAGTGCATATGATCCAAGAAGAGAAAGTATGTTAGCTTATGCCTCTCCCTCAACTAAAATTGCAATAGTGATTACCGGTCTAGTTATCGATTGCCTAGGGACAAATAACTTTATCATGACAAAAAGCTCTCTACTAAAACTAATTTAGTTGTGTCTTTATCTAAACAGCCCCTACTTTTTATTTACGCGCTCTTTATTATCTTGCAAACCTATCCCACAAAAACTACAAACTACTTCTAGTTTCATATTTGTTTTAGGTAAAGTAGAGTTGTATCGATGGTCGATAGAACTTGAGGGAATATGTGTTCTGCCTTTAGCTCCTTGTTGGGTTCGACACTCTTGCTTATCGAAAGAGGCTACAACTGATCCCCTAAACTTGTGGGTTATCAAGTTGTTCGGGTAAACAGGTCGAAAGGAGGGGAGCACACCATCCCACAAGGGGGCTGGCACACCCCACCTCCTAGCCGCCGGCCCTAGTAAGGAAGGCGGAGGGGGCCGGCCCCCTCCTGCCTTTCTCCACGCAAGGAAGAATGAAGGGGAGGTGCCCTAGGAGCCGCCGGCCCCCTTTCCTTCCCCTCATGCGCGAAGTATGGAAGGGGGCACCTTGGCATGCGCCCTAGGGCAGTCGCTAGCCCCCCTTGGGGTGCACCCTAGGGTGCCTCCCACTTTGCTTTATATATGTGAGGAGGGAAGGGAGCGCCACACACCACGATTCACCAAGCCGTGTGCCGACGCCCCCTCTCCCTCTAGTTCATCCTCCACTCTAAATCAGTTGTGCTTGGCGAAGCCCTACGGAAATAGTTTCACCAGCACTATCACCATGTCATCGTGCTGCCAAAACGCATCTACTACTTCACCTCTCTTGCTGGATCAAGAAGACGAGGATGCCATCGAGTTGAATGTGTGCAGAACACAGAAGTGTCGTACGTTCGGTGCTTGATCGTAATAGATCATGAAGGTGTATGACTACATCGACCGCGTTGATAAATGCTTCCACTTACCGATCTACAAGGGTATGTAGATTCTCTCCCCCTCTCGTAGTTGTGCATCTCCATGGATAGTTCTTGCGTGTGCATAGATTTTTTTGTTTTCCTTACAACGTTCCCCAACATTACCGGGGCGTGAAGCGCCTTTGGTAAGTGGAATTTGGTAAGGAAACATTTATAGTACATGCTAAAATTTATTGTCACTTCTCACTATGGAAAGTAATCCTTTGAGGGGTTTGTTCGGGGTATATTCACCTCGATCGGGAGCATAGAGAGTTCCTCCTCAACATACTGAAAATATTTATTATCAGATTCCTTCGGGTATGATAGAAAAAACTATTAGCTAATCCTTATGCAGGAGATGGAATAAAAGATCCTGATATGCACTGAATCTATGTGGATGAAGTTTGTGGATTATTTAAGCTTGCGTGTCTTCCGGATATGAAGTTAAGAAGAAGGTTTTCCATTTATCTTAGGGGGGCTCATTGCAATGGTATAAGCTATGTGATGATATTGGAACTTCGGATTGGAACCGATCAAAATTGGGATTTCATAAAAAGTTTTATCCTATGCATCTGGTTCGTCGTGATCAGAATTATATATATATATAATTTTTGTCCTCGTGGAGAAAGTATCACTCAAGCTTGGGGGAGGCTTAAGTACATGATGTACACATGTCCCAGTCATGAGCTCTCAACAGAAATTATCATACATAATTTTTATGCTCGGCTTTCTCATAATGATCGAACCATGCTCGATTCTTCTTCAACTGGTTCCTTTATGAAGAAAACTATTGAATTTAGATGGGATCTTCTGGAAAGAATTAAATGCAACTCTAAAAATTGGGGACTCGACAAAGCTAAAGAGTCAGGTATAATTCTTGAATTTGATTATGTTAAATATTTTATGGATACCGATACTTTTCATAAGTTCAACACTAAATACGGACTTGACTATGAGATAGTAGCTTCCTTTTCTGAATCTCTTGCTACTCATGTTGACCTCCCCAAGGAGAAGTGGTTCGAATGTCATCCCCTGTTAAAGAAAAGATTGAGGAACCCACTATTTTTAAAGATGAAACTATCATTTACAATGTTGATCCTGTTGTGCCAACTACTGATGACCCACAAGTATA
The DNA here is from genome assembly GCA_902687465.1 of Secale cereale. Lineage (NCBI taxonomy): Eukaryota > Viridiplantae > Streptophyta > Magnoliopsida > Poales > Poaceae > Secale > Secale cereale. Next base: position 482,562,900 of record LR738709.1, on the reverse strand, counting down.
GGGGATCTATCATAGTCCTTTCGATAAGTAAGAGTATCGAACCCAACGAGGAGTAGAAGGAAATGACAAGCGGTTTTCAGCAAGGTATTGTCTGCAAGCACTAAAATTATCGGTAACAGATAGTTTTGTGATTAGATAATTCGTAACGGGTAAGAATTAACAAGTGTAACTAAGGTGCAGCAAGGTGGACTAATCCTTTTTGTAGTAAAGTACAAGCCTGAATAAACTTTTATATAAAGCAAAGTGCTCCCGAGGACACATGGGAATTATTGTCAAGTTAGTTTTCATCATGCTCATATGATTCGCGTTCGTTACTTTGATAATTTGATATGTGGGTGGACCGGTACTTGGGTGTTGTTCTTACTTGGACAAGCCTCCCACTTATGATTAACCCCTCTCGCAAACATCCAGAACTATGAAAGAAGAATGAAGATAAATCTAACCATAGCATGAAACATATGGATCCAAAACAGCCCCTACCGAAGCAATGCATAAACTAGGGTTTAAGCTTCTGTCACTCTAGCAACCCATCATCTACTTAATACTTCCCAATGCCTTATCCTAGGCCCAAATAATGGTGAAGTTTCATGTAGTCGACGTTCACATAACACCACTAGAGGAAAGAAAACATACATCTCATCAAAATATCGAACGAATACTAAATTCACATGATTAATTAGAACAAGACTTCTCCCATGTCCTCGGGAACAAACGTAACTACACACAAAGCATATTCATATACATAATCAGAGGAGTATTTAATAGCATCAAGGATCTGAACATATGATCTTCCACCAAATAAACCAACTAGTGTCAACTACAAGGAGTAATCAACACTACTAGCAACCCACAGGTACCAATCTAAGGTTTTGAGGCAAATATTAAATATAAGAGATGAACTAGTGTTTGAGAGGATATGGTGCTGGTGAAGATGTTGATGAAGATTGACCCTTACTCGATGAGAGGATCGTTCGTGATGACGATGGCTTTGATTTCCCCCTCCCAGAGGGAAGTTTCCCTGGCAGAACAGCTCCGTCGGGGCCCTAGATTGGTTGTGCCCAAGTTCCACCTCGAGACAGCGGTGCTTCACCCTGAAAGCTCTCTCTTGATTTTTTTTTCCAGGTTAAAATGCTTCATATAGAAGAAGATGGGCACTGGAGACCTGCCAGGGGGTCCACAAGCCCTGGGGTGTGCCTTGGGGGGTAGGGCGCGCCCCCATTCTTGTGGCCACCTGATGGGTCCCCCTCTAGATTTTCTTTGCCCAATATTTTTTATATATTCCAAAATAATTCTCCATTGATTTCAGGACTTTTGGAGTTGTGCATATTAGGCCACTCAGATTTTCTCCTTTCCGGTCCGGAATTCCAGCTGCCGGCATTCTCCCTCTTCATGTAAATCTTGCAAAATAAGAGAGAAAAGGCATAAGTTTGTACCATAATGTGAAAAGGCATAAGTATCGCTCCCAACAATTTACCTTAATGGTAATGTCAACAATAATGATTCATGGTCCTCTACATCCGCGTGGATATATATATATATATATATATATATATATATATATATATATATATATATATATATATAGGGTGGGTCTATT
>LR738709.1:482489386-482561086 GCA_902687465.1 Secale cereale | reverse complement strand
CTCCACCTCACCGCCGCGCCGACCCCCGTCCCGCGCCACAACCACCAGCAGGCGCCGCACCACCACCCGACCCCCGACCCCGGCGAGCTCCTTCCTCTCCCCGGTCGCGCAGGCGCTCGTCCTCGAGCTCTCCGCCACGCCGCTCCACGCCCTCCCGGCCTTCCTCGCCTCCCGCCGCGACGCCCTCCTGCGCGCCGCCGACCTGCCGTCCCTGCTCAAGGCGCTCGAGCTCTCCGGCCACTGGGAGTGGGCGCTGGCGCTCCTCCGCTGGGCGCGCGCCGAGGGGGCGCCGAGGGCGTCGCGACGCTCGAGATGGTCGTGCGCGCACTGGGCCGCGAGGGCCGGCACGAGGCCGTCTGCGCGCTGCTCGACGAAATGCCGCTCCCTCCCGGCACCCGCATGGACGTCCGCGCCTACACCACCGTGCTGCACGCGCTCTCCCACGAGGGCCGCTACGACCGCGCGCTTCGGCTCTTCGACGAGCTCCCCCGAGTTGTTTCGGCAGCATGCGCTCTTGCAGTTCACTCGGGGGCGAGGTCCCTGAGTTGGCGCCACCAGCAGGCTGACAGTGAGCCACCAAACGCCGTCTTCGCCTGCCTCCCGCTGGCGGCGCTCGTCGATCGCGAGGGTAGGAGCAAGAACGGCAAGAACAAAGAAGAAGATCATGTGCGTGCACGGCGGCCTCTCGCCGGAGCTTGAGAGCCCGGACCAGAACCGCCAGATCAAGCGCCCGCTGGCCATAAAAAAACCATTGCGGTTCACTTGGTGATCCAAAAACAAAAACACATCGGAAAAGCAGCTCACTTCTCAACACTTCTCAAAGTAAAAACGAATTTTGTGGTGTCTATGAAAGGTGTCTGGTTCATTTTGTAGTGGTTTGTTACGTAAGTGAACGTGCAGTGCACTTGGGTAAGAAAAAAGTCTGCTACGAAGGACTCCTCAGTATAGTTCATTTCGAACAAAATGCATTTAAAAACAAGTAAAAAATGCAGTGCACTTTCGTCTAAAAAAAGTCCATTGCAAAGGACTCTTTGAAGCTCACTTTGTTTCTCTCCCACGAAGTTGGCCATAAAAAAACCATTGCGGTTCACTTGGTGATCCAAAAACAAAAAACACAACGGAAAAGCAGCTCACTCCTCAAACACTTCTCAAAACGCGCGTAAAAATTTAATTAGTACGAAAAAAGACAAAAAGCAAATCATGAGGTTCACTTTTTGGTAGTGTTCCGCTTTACTTTCGGAAGTGTTGCGGTCCACTTTCCTTCGAAAAAAAAGTTGGAAAAAAGACAACAAAACTCCTCTGAGAAAAATCTACGTCCAACAAAATAAATCATGAGGTTCATTTAATTTGTTTGATGCAGTGCGTTCTTCAGTTTGAAGCAGTGCGCTTTTCGCGTTTTTGTAATTTCAAAACTGCTCTTAAACCATAATGAATTAGAGGGCGTATTCTACATGAGAAAGTAGCGTCTTGACGATATCTTTCCAACGGTGTATCATTTGGATCATTTCGGCCAACTTTTTGTAAAAAATTCACGAAAAAACGGCTGCTGCCGTTCGTAGTCAGCCGCACAATTTTCAAATTTAACTAAAAACCGTAAGGAATCTCAAAAATATTTCAACATATGAAAGTTGCGCCTCGTTCGTAGCTTTCCAACGATATATTACACGCCTTGTTTCGACAAACGGTTAAAAAACTGGAGTGAAAACAGTACCGAAAATTTGAAAAAATTTGAAAAACACAATTCCGCGATTTAGTAAATTCAAAACTGCTCTTAAACCGTAGCGAATTAGAAAAAATAATAGATATGAAAAAGATGCGTGGCGACGATACCTTTCCAACGGTGTATCATATGTTTCGTTCCAACGAGCGGTTTAGAAAAAAAAACGCCAAAAAACGCTCGATGTCATTCGTTGTGAGCCGCACGATTTTCGAAACTGCTCTTAAACTGTGCGGAATCTTGAAAAGTGTTCAACATGGCGAATATGCGTCTACTCCATAGCTTTTCAACGGTATATTACACGCATAATTCCGATAAACGGTTAAAAAACTAGAGCAAAAAAGGTACCGAAAAAACAACACGTACAGTTTTTTCACACATGAAGTTCGCTGGTCTCTGTGGTGCGGTGCGTTTAGCTCTCCAATGCAATTTTGCAATGCAGTTCGGAAGTGTTATGAGAATATTATTCTCATAATGTTATGAGAATAGACCGGCTGTATATATATATATATATATATATATATATATATATATATATATATATATATATATATATATATAAGACAGAGCTATTATGTTACTAGTAACAGAATATTATTCTGTTACAATCCGCCCCTATAAGGGCCCGATCTGTGTTCCCGAGTCAATTCAGGCCCGAATCGGTAACGAGCTACTCCGTAACCTCCCGCACGCGACGCCCTCAACCCCCTCGCTCACTAGCCCCGCACCGCCAACCCCGGCGAGCCCGAGCTCCGGTGACCCCCACCCCCCGCGCTCTTAGCCCCGGCGACCCCCACCCCCAGCGCTCCCAGCCCCGGCGCTCCCCATCTTCGAAGACACCCATCCCTAGCGCCCCCAGCCCCGACAACCCCCATCCCCGGCGACTCCCATACCCGATGCCCCATCCCCATCGACCGCCGTCGCGCCATCGGGCCGGCGCAACCAGAACTGTCATCGATCCCACGAACAATCTCCGCTCCCGGGGCGGCTCACCACCTCCCGCCGTCGTCCGGCGCCTCGAACCTCCCTCCTTTTGCCTCGCCCCGAAGCCCCCGCGATCACCTGGAGGTGCTCCGCTCGCTGGCGCTCGAACTTGAACTTCCCGCTCCTTCATCCCCGCACGGCCGCTCCTCTTGCCATCCTTGCCCACGAGCTCGTTGTGCTGCACATGCGCCAAACAACCTCGTCTCTGGTATCGACTCCATGTAACACTTGGTTAGATAGCAAATTGTTATAGTGTCAGTTCACAAGAAAACACGAGCAGTTCATCAATCTCAAAATTTCCATTTTTGGTGCACGCCATGTGTTTGCTAAAATGTCTTAGTGCACTAGACTACTAGTTTTGATGTGTTCATTGTTCATTTGTAGCTCCCTTGTGCTTGCGAATTGCTACAATTTACAATACTTAGCATTTGCAGCACCAATGCATCTTCTTCGTTCTGTGAATGGCTAGAGGGGCAGTTTTAGTTTCCATGTGTTGTACAAAAGATCTAGGACTACACTGTCGGTGTACAAAAAGGGGGGTACACTTTTTGTACCCCTATGACTGTGCATGGGCAGTCTGAGCCACGGGAACCACCGCACCAAGCAAGGCAAGGGAGGTAAGCCAGGGTAAGACCGAAGCCCAAGAGAACTAGAACGACACCAAAGAACAAGACCACAAAGAGAAAGGACGAAGCGGGTTCCCCCGGCAAGATCCTTGCCGCGAGCCAGTTTTAGCAGCCCCTGGAAGATCCTTGCCGGGGCCGGCTTTAGCAGCCCCGGGAAGACCCTTGCCATGGCAACTCGCCCCACGCCTACGGAGCAAGTCACCCTTGAGTCCACTGCCCCCATGGGGCAAGGATTCGGGAGACATCCCCATAGTGGCATGCAGATCTTTGTGAAGACATTCAAGATCAGATACACACTGAGAAGACGACGACCCTTGGCGGGATCCCAGCCAAGGAAGACCACAAGACCTCCGGCAAGCACCTTGCCAGGGATGGCAGCAGGCGCCGCGGCAAGACCCTTGCCGGGGACATCCACAGGGCCACCATCAGGCCCACGCCGACTAAACTTCCACCGCCGTATGCAGCTGCCGACCCAACCAGCTGGGCAGGCACCTGCGTGGCGACATGCAGATCTTCGTGAAGACCCACCATTGCGCCACCTCAGCTGCCTGCCAACCTACATGTCATCTCAGGCATCGCTGGCGAGGGCGCGTGTCGACACAAGAAGGACCGGCGACGGACAAGACAGATCTCTCCCCCGTCCCCGATAAAGCAAGGACACCTAAGCAAGACGCATTAAATGCGCCTTGTCATGTAATGCGAGGGATAACCTCGCATCACTATAACCTTTCCACCTCCTGTGTGCCACTGTGGCGACCCCTTTTTCTATAAAAGGAGGCCCGAGGCGACCAGGAGGAGGATTCGGCTTTTTGGAGCTCCTCACGCCCCAAAGCTAGCTGAAGAACACAGATATACAATCATCCAAAGAAGGAGTAGGGTTTTACGCATCCTCGTGGCCCAAACATGGATAAACGAACCGTGTGCTATCTGTTTGATCCGCTCTTCTCTCAACCCCGCGCCCAGCTAACCGTAGTAGGGATTCTTGTGATCCCAAAGGTTTCGTTCCGCACCGACATCTTTGGCGCGCCAGGTAGGGGGTGCAGTTGTGAGAATCGGCTCTAGTAGTTAGCCCATCACTCCTTCGTCTTCGTGGCTCTTTGAGAAGGAAGGAGGCCGGAAGATCAGCACTCGAGCGGCTACAAATAGGAGCTAAGTTACATTGAACCCCGGATATTTCCATTTTATTATATAAAGTTATTATCCTCGGAGCTGTCATTCTTTGTACAAAAATAAACCTGTATGCAAATGGGGCCCTCCCCGATTGGCAATGCCTTTGTTCCATTTCGAGTCCGCTCAACGGTTCAAATGGCTGCGTTGGAAACAGTAGGGTAGCCTTCCACAATTGGCAAGGCTCTCTACTCTGACTCGAGTCAAACTCGACAGTTCGAGCGGCTGCATTAAGGGTGGTAAGGTGGCTCACCCGATAGCACGTTCACCCGGCAGGCCAATGGGGACCCGTCCCCAAAACGCCGCCCTAGGTTTCCAAGCTGGCAAGCCTACCCAGCTAGCGTAGGGTGGACATACAAAGAGGCAACAAACAGGGAAATAGCATGCATAATCCCAAAAATACTTCAAAGTTATGTTACATCACATCATTGCTGCGGTTCTAACTAAAGATAAAACTTGTCTTGGTCGAGAACCCGCAGCGGCGAAGAAGAACAGGATGCCTAATCCCGGCGTTGGCCTTCTACCCTCTTGATTTCGTCGATGCAGCTGATGGCGGGCTTGATGCGCTCCTTGAGCACCGTGAGGTCAGTACCATCCGGCAAGCTATCCATCGCGGCTTCGAAGTCAAGGTCGGGATTCCAATACGCCATCTTGGTGAGGACCTTGGTCGCGACCCCCCGGCAAAGTCGTCGGGCCTCCCCGACCAACGTTGCCGCTCTGCTGGAGTGAAGAGAAGCCAAGGCTCCAAGGACGCCCTCGAAGAACTGGGTCAGCTTGGCGTTGACGGTCCCGCTGCGCTCAGGGGCATACCTCACGTTTGGCATCCCCATGATGGCCAACTGCGAGGTGACCCTGCCGGCGACGTCCTCCAGGCGGCTGATCCATCTGTTCTCGCCCGCCACATATTCCTGGTGGGAGGCGGCCTCGTTCGCCCGCAGCTGCTTCTCCTCCTCCAGGCTCCTGGTCAAGGTCTCCTCCCGAGTCGTGCTCTCCGACAACATCTTCTCGAGATTCTCCAACTTCAGCTTGAGATCTCTGATGGAGTTTTGCGCTTCGGAGAGCTCCCCAGCCCTGCTGATGATCGTTCCTTGCGCCTCTACCAAGGAGCAGTTGAGCGTGCTCTTCTCGTTGGACAGCTTGAGGGCCTATTCCTGCAGCTCATCCCGCTCTACCTCCAACTCCTTCACCTTGCTGGCATGGGCCAGAGCCTGGGCATCGAGTGCCTCTTTGTGCCTCTGCTCCAGCTCGCGAGTCCGCCGCACGACAAGGGCCTCGAGCTCCTCATCCTTGCCACGAAGCATTGCAGCAAGATTCGCCTCACGCGCGGAGAGATCTTCTTCCTGGGAATCCAATGCGGCTTGATGCTGGTTCCGGGCGGCCTCGGCCGCAGCAGCCAAATTCGATGCCTCTTCCTGGGCCTTTTCTATGTCAGCCATCTTCATGGTGAGCTCTACATCACGCTTGGCCAATTCCCCCTGAAAGGCCCTCTGCTCCTCGCGAGTTTGGTGAAACTAGGCCTGCGTCTCAGCAATGCGCGCCTTGAAGTCCACCTTCGCCTTGTCCACCGTTGCCATCCTGGACTTAACCTTGTCTAGACGGGCACGGTAGAGCACATGGAGCTTTCGGAAATTGGCCCACATAGCACGAAAAAGCTGCTCTTTTGGAGAACCATCGCTGCCAACACCCGGTTCATCGACCACCTCGAGCCCGGTGGCGCCGAGCACCTCGCCGTCGAAGACTTCCCCTCCGGCGGGCGGTCGGGAACTTGACACCCCTGGAAGATGGACGAAAAGATCGTCGCCCACCTTCAGATATCTGCCAGGGCCCGAGGTTGTGGAGGAAGGAGGATGTTCATCAACCACCTCTTCCTCGGTTGTGGCCTTGCCAGCCTTCTCGGCAGGCCCACCATTGGCACCCTCGGCAGAAGCCTCACCGGTCACCTTGGCGGCCCCCGCAGCGGTGTCCTCGGCAGCATCCTTGGCGGCCTCATCGGCGGCGGCCTCGTCAGCATCCTTGGCGGCCTCCTCGGCGGCAATCATGTCGGCCTCCGCCGCGGCCTTCTCAGCAATATTCCCAACAACAGTATCCACGTCCTCCATATCTGTTGAAGGAGGGCCTGGGCAGTAATGGGAGCTATGAAACCAAGAAAAAGAATAAGGGGAAACAGAGATGGAGGACAGGCGACTCACCAGTGCCAGGCTGTGAAGAAGAAGTCCCCTCTCCGCCAGTATTTGGCGTCGTGGCAGAGTCACCAGCGCCCAAGTTCCCCTCTTCCTCCATGGGTGTGGGCTCCGTGCTTGATGCCCTTGCCGGGGACGCCCCTCGCGGCGGCGTAGTCGATGGGGGTGGTGTGTTGGGGGTAGCCCTTTGCGGCTCCTCCTGCTGCCGCTCCCTTCCTACAAACCCGACAAGGTCAAAACCATAGCATCGAACACCTACCACATGTCGAGTAAGAGGAGGGTGACGAACTTACGCTGGGGGCTGTGCCGGGGGCTGCTGTCCGGGCTGCTCAACACCACCAGTGGCGTCTTTGAAGCCTCAGCCGAGGGCTGACTGCTCGCCGAGGCCTTCACCCTCTTCACCCTCTGGGCCAACGTCTCTGCATCCCTACAAAAGCAAAAACGGATCAAGATGAGTGACTTAATTCAGGGGAATGGAAATGGCAGTAAGGAATGGAGTACTTACTCGTCATCCATATCCTCCTCTTCCACCACTTTCCTTTTCCTCTTCGGGCTGAGAGGCCTAAGATCAAAAGGGAGCTCCGCGTCAACATCCGAGTCGACATCTACCGGAGGAGGCGAAGAAGGCGGGGTTTGTGTGCACCCAGATGGGGAAGGGGTTGTTGTCTTCTTCTTCTCAGCGGCCTTCATCAGCCTCTTCGCTGCCGTGGCCCTCGTGTGACGCCCGGACCCCTCCAGGGCCAATTGAGGCCACGTAGCCCAGCCGGGCCGGACCGGCTCGCCGGAGCTAGCCCGCCGCAGGACTCGCCCTCTTCCCCTGGCTGGCGTTGAGCTCGCCGCCACGTCCTCCTCCGACGACACGTCGGCCGCATCTTCGACAAGCGGAGCTCCAGTGCCGGTGCTACTAGCCTCCCCGGCGGCCGCCACCCACCGGGTGAGCTCCTCCTCCTCCGCAGCCGTTGCGGCCTTGTCCTCCACACCCCCGGCACTGCTGGCCTCCATGGCAAGCTGCGTCTCCCTCGCCCTAGAGGCGATGTAGTCCAGCTCTGCCTGGGTGGTGTCCATGACAAGCCACCGCTCGGCTTCGGCATTGACATATACCTCAATCAGGGTGTCAAAGAATTGCTGCACATCCGCGTCCGTCGGCTCCTTCCAGCTCGGGACAGGGCCGTGCGCGTTACAGTCCGGCATCATAGCGATGATCTTGGACCGGCGTGAATTATTGCACAACGGGACCACCCCCGCTGGCAGCTTCAAAAACGGCCCCTTGAGGGCCTTGACGGCCTTTGCGGCAGCCCTCGCGGCCTTGTCGGTCCGTTCGACCTCGCCATCACGACCCACATCAAGCGGAAAAAGCCGCTGGCAGAAATGGGTATGTGCCATCACCGTGAAATTGTGGTCGAGGCCAGGACGGAGTCGCATAATGTCAGCCGGATTCGTAAAGAGCTAGGCTGGCTTCCCCTTGTTGTGCAACGGGGCGATCTGACGGCGAATAAAGTCCGCCCCGATCATTTCAAGGGTGAGTCCAGCCTGGGTGAGCCGGAGAATCCTGGTAGTGGCGATAGTGAGCCTCCCATCGGCGACATCGACATCGCTCCAATCACTGCCACAGACCGGCGGCACTCGGCGGATGATGGCTTCTCGTCCCTCATTGGTTACCCCAAGTGGAAGGTTTGAGATGTAGCGTAGCGGCAAATTTCCCTTGGCAAAGATATCAAGGAACGAATCCCGTGAGACTCCGAGGGTCGACAAGAAGGTGTCAATGCGCCAGAAACTTTTGCTTCACAGGACCTGCACACAGATACAAATAACTTTGCTCCCAACGAGTACAGAGAGGTTGTCAACCCCTCCGGCCTTGTCGTTTACAAAGGATCAAATACAAGAGATAATAGTGATAGGTATGACTGCAACTAGAAAATAAGAACAGGAAGTAAATAGCGGGTGTGATCAGTGATGGTAATATGGACCGGGGTCCCATGATGTTCACTATTGATGTCTCTCTCCCAAAAGACGATAAAACAGCTAAGCGAGGTAAACAAATTACAGCTGGGCAATTGACAGGATTATGTGCGCAAACCAATGCTAACTATGCTGTAAAGAAAGGTAGAGGCTCAAAAGAATGGGCGGTACGCCAAGGCAAGTAGACCGAAATCCATCTGCATCTACTACAAATCATCCACCTTGAGATATCTATCCAGAACATCTCGCTGGTATTAAACTGCGAGTCCCACCCAAAGTGTAAACTCAAAGCAACAGACAACTGCATTAAAAGAACTTTGCGTAAAGTAAACAATCCTTGCACCCGCAAGTACAAGCACCGTTGTTTTCCCCCTTGTGGCAACAGCACATCCCCTAGACTCATGTTTCTGTCACTTAAGCTAGTCATCGAGGGGCATGAACCCACAATCAAGCATAACGTTCCCTCTTGGAGTTACTACCTACTACTCGGCCAAAGCAATAAACAGCAACGGAGAACATGCAAGAATTACTCAAGAACATAAATATAAAAGATGTGAATCAAATATATTACTCACACACAATCTGAACATAATCTCATAATCCATCGGATCCCAGCAAACTCAGCAGAGCAACAACATAAAGATTACATATGTGCCTCGATCATGTAGGGCAGCTCACGAGGTCTAATCCATGAAGAACAAAGAGGGGAGGAGAACATCACATAGCTACTGGTCATGGACCCATGGTCCAAGGGGGACTACTCACAACTCATCCGGGAGGCGTCCATGGTGGTGGAGAAGCTCCCGGTGGTGGTTCTCCCCTCCGGCAGGGTGCCGGGAAGAGTTCTCCTGGTGCTCCCGATCTTGGAAGTGCGGCGGCGGCGGAACAGACATGAGATCGCGAAAAAGGGTTCCGTCCTCGAGGGTTTCAGGACGCGAGCAATATATATGCCAAAGGGGGTCAGCAGAGGCGGAGGTGGGGCCCCAGGGGCCCCCCTTGCGCGGCCAGGGGTGGGGCCGCGCCGGGTGGCCGCCTGGGCCACCCCAGGCTCCCCTCTGGTGTGACATCCCTAGCTAACACTTGCATTAGGACCTAACTAGAGTGTGCATCATGTTTACTTTCAAAGAAACTTGAAATGGGATTAACAGAAACCCCAGCACCCCCTCCCCTAACAACTAGGGTTTGCTAAAATATTTTCCAATGTACCCAAAATGCCCTTCAAAATGTTCATCATTTCTGCCTTGGTCTTAAGCCTCTGCCAAAAATGGTGCACAATTTTCTAGGACAATCTAGGGCTTTGGATTAATTCATATGGTAATTGAATTTGGGCATTTAAATACTTTTAAATATTTTAAATGCTCAAATAATCATGAACTATAATGTTTCCTACTGTTCATATTATATACAGCAGGTATGACAAGTGTCATGAGTTATAAAAATGTTTAGGCATTTTTATTAAATGAACAAAGTTGCAAAAGAAATAAAATAGAAAGAAAATAGGAAAAGAAAAATAGGAAGAATCTTACCTGAGCCCACTTACCTGCTGGCCCAGCCGGCCCAGCCCACCAGGGGCACCACCGTCTTCTTCGCTCGCCAGCGCACGAAGCAGCTTGGTGGCGAGCGCCGCCGATGCGCCGGCCACCTCCTGCCTGCCTGGCTGGCCCCTCGGCCTTCTGGACAGGCTAGAACGACGCCACGGAGCCACCCCGACCGTTTCCCCCTCTCTCCCGTGTCTCTCCCCTCCTCTCTTCCCTCCGCCGAGCTCCCCCGAGCGAGCTCGTCGCCGACGACCGCTGAAACCGCGCCCTACGCCACCTCCTCGCCTCCCAGAAGCACCACTAGCTCCGCCTCATCGCCCCGAAGCTCCCCACCGACGCATACGACGCCAGGAGCTCCGCAACGTCCTCCTCGCCGTCGTCTTCAACCTCCGGCTCCGGAGATCGCCGCCGCCCGTACGCCGTCGTCCGACCGTCCCCGAGCTCACTTCGACGCCCTCTGCGACCGCTGTGAGCTCACGCTTCGAACCCCCCTCTCCACGGACTCGTTTAGGCCTTGTAGCCGCCGCCCCCTTTGCTCACCGACGATCACCGCCGCCGGCCAACTCCCCGCCGTGGCCATAGGCACCGTACCTCACGGCCGAGCACGCCGTTAGCTTCAGTAGGTCACCTGCAAGCTAGAGCGAGCTTCAGCTCCTCCTCCCGTGCACTACAACACCATCCCGACCAACCCCGTGCGAGCACCGCCGCGGACGAGCTCGTCGCCGTCGACTCCAGCGACCCCTCGTCCAACCAGTGGCACCGCTGGATGCGGTACATCACCAGGAGCACACCGAGCCCATTCGCGCGGCAAATGGATGCCGGAATAGGGATTCCGACGAGTCACCGCCGTGCGCAATGGTCGCCGCCGGCCAACTCCGACGGGCTGACGTGGCTCGATGATTAGGAGTTAACAGTAATTAGTTTAGTCACCCCAGTCACTGACAGTGGGGCCCCGCTGTTAGTCAAACCCAGTCAACCCTGGTTATGACCGGGATTAGCTCCTAAGACACTGACATGAGGGACCCACCAGTCAGGTTTGACCTGGACTGGCCCTGTTGACTGCCTGACGTCAGCATGATGTCATGCTGACGCAGTAAAGGTTTTTCTGGGATTTTTAGATTTAATTTAATTCAAGAAATTCCAGAAAATACCCAAAACTTCTAAAAATCATATAAAATCAACCATAGCTCAGATGGAAAAGATTTATATATGAAAAATGATCAGAAAAATCCAATCTTTCTAATGGCACTTGTTTCATGCATGTTTGAACAAGTTAACTTGCTGTATATATCAAAAACATGATTATGCACTTATTTAAATAATAGTTTGAACTTCAATTTGAATCCTTGATTCAAATTGGTTCAAACCCTTCTGGTTTTAGTTGCATTAGCCAACTCACATGCATCTTGCCATGTCATAAACATGCATCATATTGTTGCATTTGTTTGTTAATGATTGTATCGTCGGTATTCCCTGTGTTAGGTCCTGCTCCCGAGGATACTGCTGCGTATCCAGTTGAAGAGCAGTACCCGACAACTATCTTGTCAGGCAAGCAATCATTGATCATTCTGATACAAACCCAATCTTCTCGCTCCTGCTCTCTTTTACTGCATTAAGGCAACAGCGTGTGAACTGCTACTTGCTGCGGTAGTTGAACCCTATTCCCTTGCATGACCTGTCATTGCCACAGTAAATAGTTGAAACCCACTAGCATGTGTAGGAGTTGATTGAGCCATGTGATGTGTGATCCACCATGCTATTTACTTATGTTGCCTGCTATGCTTAGAGTTGTGTCTGGTCTGATTCATCTGGGTGATGGATCAGAGTGAAATGATCTTATCGATAAAGAGAAGGAAGTGTGGAATACGCTTGGTAAAGGTATCGATGAAAGGCCATGTAGGAGTACATGGTGGGTTGTTTCATTGGAATCGTCCATAGGACCCGAGATCTGTATGTGTGGTTCAAGTTACAGCTACTACCACGCATTGGGATCCTTAATTGACCCTCTCGGCTTATTAATTACCCTTGATCTCTGTCCAGGAGTTGCAACTAGTTTCTGGTGTTTATAGCTTACTGGAGGTCGTGCACAACGCTGACCCTCGGGGTGGGTTGTGATGTGACAGGTACGTGGCACGGTGTACCGGTTGCCCGTTTGGTGACTTGGGAACCCTGTACACATCGTTTGGGGCCGTGAGCGACACCCCGGCCGGATCTCCCCACGGATGGAACCCAAATAGGCGATAAACCTGGACGAGAGACTTGTGTAGTTAGTCAGGTCGTGGCCGACACCCTCGCTGGGCTTCCGCTTGAAGGTTGCCGAGTACACGCCGAGTAAACGGCGATAAGTGGTGGAAGCGTGTGTGAAGAGGTACACCCCTGCAGGGTTATCAAACTATTCGAATAGCCGTTGTTCGCGGTACGAACTACTTGGTTACTCTTACAGTTCATAGACAAGTTGATGGATACTACTAAAAGCCTCAAGATAAGCGTGAGTGTCGTGGATGGCCCTTCCAAAGGATGACGGAAGAGGATCCTCGGTAGTGTATTGATGTGGTGATTAGTGGACTCGTGTTCGTAATAACATCTTGCAATCTGTTGAGAGTTGTAGTATAGGTTAGCCAAGGTCAAAGCTGGCATTCTGCTATAAACTCCACTACCCCCTTTGATAATGTTGCATGTATGATAGGTTCTGTGGTAAGACTTGCTGAGTACCTTTGTACTCATGTTTGCTTAATAACTGTTGTAGAGGAGAACCCTGCCCCTGCTGATGGGTTTTACATAGACGTTGACGTCGACGAGTAGCTTGACACCCAGACGGTGATCTAGAGCTTGTGAAGGGTCTTGTAGATAGTCAGGCTACACCAAGCCTGTTTTATTTTCTAAGTTGTCTGTACTCAGACATGTAGCTTCCGCTTGTGCTTGTATGACTGTATGACTTGAGTGATGGGTCATGTGACCCCTACCTGTATGACTATGTTATGTAAGTCTCTTGGAGCCTTTTAAATAAAGTACTTTGAGTCATAGAGTTCTGTTGTGATGCAATGTTGTATTTGCACATATTGAGCATATTGTGTGTATGATTGAAATGCTTGGTATGTGTGGGATCCGACACCTAGTTGTTTTCCTTTGGTAGCTTATCTTACAGGGAAATGCCTCCTAGTGATTCCAATGAGCCTTGGTAGCTTGCTACTGCTCGGAACACTTAGGCTGGCCGGCATGTGTCCTTCTTCGTTCCTGTGTCTATCCCTTAGGAGAAATGTCACGCGTTGTTCCTTTAAGTCCATGTAGCTTGCTACGACTTGGGTTCATACGTTGATGACCGACACGTTCGTTGCTGGGTCATGGATGCCTGTCTCTGTAATTTAGTGCCACTTTTGGTTTATAACTAGCCATGTCGGCCCGGGTTCTCTGTCATATGGATGCTAGCGACACTGTCATATACGTGTGCCAAAATGCGCAAACGGTCCCGGGCCAGGTAAGGTGGCACCCGTGGGGTTACCGTGCGTGAGGCCGCAAAGTGATATGACGTGTTACAGCTAGATCGGTGTGACTTAGGATCGGGGTCCTGACAGCGTTGGTATCAGAGCTGGACTGCCTGTAGGTTTCTCAAGCCAAACTGGTCGATGTTGAGTCTAGAAAAATTCTTAGTTATATGTAGGGGAATTGATTGTGGAAGGGAACGTAAGGCTCTTTTACTCCTTTACCTTATGCCCTTCTGATCTGAGTCTGTCTATTCTTTCTACGGGGATTTAGGACTAGGCCTCTTATCCTTACTAGGTTCACGTGTTACTAATCCGTAGACTCTTAGGATTGTTGGTTTCAAGCCTCAGTTCAGTTTTTATCCTTTTGAGTATGATGATTATTGAACCGGAACCTTGATATGGAATTGTTAAGTGGCTATGCTATCATTTGTATGATGTCTCAAATCTTTGATTGAGCATTTACAGTTGTTATGCTGCCCGATTTCTTCCAGAAACACTAATGCCTTTGCATTATTTCGTGTTTCAGATGTCTGGCCGCATTCCTCACCAAGTGGTTCGTTTGACTCGGTGCATTAATGTGACCGGTCATACGGCCATGCTAGTCCGTGTGATGACTGAGGCCGGTTATCGCTGGTATCCTGAATACACTGTGGAGGAACAGTATCGGGATTTCAATCAAAGTCAGTATTTCTGCACAGTCCGGATATACCCCTCATATCCCAGAGCAAATGATCCCATCCATTGGTCTTATGGACTCGGGATTACCATCGAGATGGCAGTATAGGATGCCGCTTATTCGATGATGACCATTCTCCGTGCTAGGCATGCCCTGTTGCTGAACACTGAGTTCTGTTACATGCCAGCTTCACTCCCCGGAGAGGAAGGCTACTACACTGGTCTGTGTACTGATGCTGCTCATGAAGAGCCACTGCTTCAGACTACTGTTCAGATGTTGGAGGATAGGGACCGTGAGGTCCGTGCCCTCCGAATGGAGCTGTATAACACTCGAGCCGCTCACTGGACTACTTTGACACGGCTTGCACCTGCTGTGCACGCCGGATATCTGGACATGCGGGATTTGTATCCTGTGCGGACTCGTCTGCCTGATCGCATGGATTGGCGTGACGTTGGGGGTATTACACCTCCACGTGGGCGTCGATTACCACCAGCATCGGGACCGAGACCACACCCATGTCCTTATGGTCCTCAGCCTTCAAGTGCTCGCGAGTTCCAAGATCCGTCTGTACCACTTCCAGGCTACGGTGGTAATCTTTACGAGGATTACTACGCGAATGTCTGAGCTAGTCTGTGGTAGTAGTAGTATTGTAGTAGTTGTATTTCCACAGTCCTGCGCGTCTTGTGGAATATGACTTAGTGTGTACTGAATTCCGGAGGTGTAGTTAAATAATGTATAGGAGCTTGGAATGCCTCTGATGGGATGCATCGTCTTTCACCGCAGTTGTACTTTATGGCTTGTACTAAACTTTGTATGGTGTGTATGACCACTGGTGTATATATATAGCAGTTTCTATATTACCATGTCGTACGGATGAACATCTCTACATTCTGTGTCATCCATTACATTCTGCACTTCTATGTCAAATTTTTGCCATCCTTGTCTAAAACAGTTGTTTTGTTTTCCTAGGATGGTCAACACTCGCAACACTCCTGCTGCTCAGGAGCAGGGTGAGGCTAGTGGGGCTAGAGATGGAAATCTACCCCAGCCACCCTCCTTGGCGGAAGTTATGCTTGAAGCAGAACGGAACAAGAGAGAGACCAACCGTCTGCTGGAACGCATTGAGCAAAACACTGGGTTCCGTCAGAGGAATGACGTGGTGTCAATCCACGATTTTATCAAGATGTGTCCACCGAAGTTCCATCACTCCACTGAACCTCTAGATGCTGATGACTGGCTACGTAGTATCACCCACAAGCTACACTCTGCCCGCGTGGCCGAAGCTGACAAGGTTATCTACGCCGCCTACCATCTTGAGGGCCCTGCCAGTCTTTGGTGGGAAAACTTTGAAGCTATGCGTCCTGCTGGCCAAGTCACTACCTGGGTTGAGTTCAGTGAGGCATTCCGTGAACACCATATTCCGGAAGGTCTCATGGATCGCAAGCGGGAGGAATTCTGCAATTTCACCCAGGGCCGTTTGACTGTGGATGGCTACAGTCGTGAGTTTGGTAATCTGGCACGCTATGCACCTGAGGAAGTATCCACCGATGCCAAGAAACAGGCGAGGTTCCGCAAGGGACTCAGCCCTGAACTTCGTCGAGATCTACGTCTGCACGAGTGCACCTCCTTCCAGAAGTTGGTTAATAAGGCTATCAGTGCTGAGACAGGCCAGACCGACTTCGAGGCCACCCGCAAACATACTCGAGACCTCGGTTCCTCATCCGGCTCTGGCTCTCACAAGCGCCGTGTATGGGTTCCTAACACTGCTCTGCCACCCAAGTATACACCGAGGCCATCCTATGAGGCGCCTCGTCCAACTCAATAGTTTGCACCTGCTAAGACCTATGGAGGTCCACCCTCCAACTTTGCTCCACGCACCACCACAGTGACATGTTTCAAGTGTGGAGAACCGGGACACTACATGCGTGATTGTCCCCAGAATCAGCCAGGAAAACCCGTTGGCCGTGGCAAGCCAACCGGCAAGGTGAACTATGTCAAGCCAATCCCCACTGCACGTGGTCATGTCAACTATGTTTCTGTCGAAGAAGCTTATGAGGATCCTAACGTCGTCCTTAGTACGCTTCTCGTAAACTGCCATCCGGCATCTGTTCTTTTCGATACTGGAGCATCCCATTCGTTCATATCTGAGAGCTATGCTCGATTGCACAACATGACTTTTTGTGACATGCCTACTTCCATGGTTATTCAAACTCCTGGTTCAAAGTGGCAAACCTCTAGGGTAAGCCATGGAAATGAAATCCTTGTCGATAGACTTGTTTTCCTTGCATCCTTAATCGCTCTCAAGTCCTCGGACATAAACATCATCTTGGGTATGGATTGGATGACAACTCATTATGCCAAGATTGATTGCTTTACTAGGACCGTTCAACTTACACATCCATCCGGCAAGATAGTCAATGTCTTGACCCGAATGGCTGAACGTCAGCTCTACTCTCTTAATGCCAGCCCTCTACCAGAACTCGAAGATATCCCGGTAGTCCATGACTTCCCGGATGTTTTTCCAGAAGAACTGCCAGGAGTTCCACCTGACAGAGATGTCGAGTTCGTGATAGATCTTATTCCTGGAACTGTTCCAATCTCTAGGAGACCTTATAAGATGGCACCACTAGAATTAGCTGAGCTAAAGAAACAACTCGATGAGTCCTTGCAAAAGGGTTTCATCCGTCCTAGTTCTTCCCCTTGGGCTTACCCCGTCCTCTTCGTCAAGAAGAAGGATGGAACGGAGCGGATGGTTGTAGATTACCGACCTGTCAATCTGGTCACCATAAAGAATAAGTATCCGCTTCCCAGGATCAACGACCTGTATGATCAGCTCGCTGGATCCTCAGTCTTCTCTAAGATGGATTTGAGGTTGGGCTACCATCAAATCAAAATCAAGAACGGGGACATTCCTAAAACAGCTTTCGTTGCTCGTTATGGCCAATATGAGTACACCGTCATGTCCTTCGGATTAACCAATGCCCCAGCTACCTTTTCTCGGTTAATGAATTCTATATTCATGGAGTATTTGGATAAATTCGTCGTGGTATACCTCGATGATATACTCATTTTCTCCAAGAACAAGGAAGATCATGCCGAGCATTTAAGGCTGGTATTGACGAAACTTCGAGAGCACCGCCTTTATGCCAAATTCTCTAAATGTGAATTTTGGTTGCCAGAAGTAACCTATCTAGGTCATGTGATCTCTGGCAAGGGTATTGCTGTCAATCCCGAGCGAGTTCAAGCCGTCCTTGATTGGACTCCCCCTGAATCGGTCAAGCAAGTTAGGAGTTTTCTTGGCTTAGCGAGCTATTGCCGACGTTTCGTTGAGAACTTCTCCAAGGTTGCTAAACCTCTAACCGAACTCCTCAAGAAAGATAAAAAGTTTGAGTGGACCCCACAGTGCGAGTCCAGTTTTCAGGAGCTGAAAAGACGCCTGACATCTGCACCTGTACTGGTACCACCAGACTTTTCCAAGGATTTTATAATCTACTGCGACGCCTCGCGACAAGGACTAGGTTGCATTCTCATGCAAGATCGTCAAGTGATTGCATACGCATCTCGACAGTTGCGTCCACACGAGGATAACTATCCTACTCATGATCTAGAGCTTGCAGCTGTAGTCCATGCACTCAAAACATGGCGACATTACCTCCTTGGTAATTGCTGTGAAATCTTCACTGATCATCAAAGTTTAAAGTATATCTTCACCCAACCGGATCTAAATCTCAGGCAAAGACGTTGGGTTGAGTTGCTCACCGACTACGACTTAGGAATCACTTACACTCCTGGAAAGGCCAATGTCATGGCTGATGCACTAAGTCGTAAGTCATATTGTAACAATTTAATGTTACAACAAAGTCAACCACTTCTCCACGAGGAATTTCGTAAGCTTAACCTTCACATTGTTCCTCGAGGATTCCTTTCCACCTTGGTGGCGAAACCTACCCTTATGGATCAAATCATAGTTGCCCAGCGGTATGATAAAGGCATATCTCGGATCAAGGAGAACATTGCTAGCGGAGTTGCTAGAAGCTTCTCTATGGATGATCGAGGTGTTGTGTACTTCGAGAACCGCTTGGTGGTGCCCAAGAAACCACAACTACGACAAATGATTCTTAAGGAGGCCCATGAATCTCCTCTCACGATTCATCCCGGTAGTACCAAAATGTATCAAGACCTACGTCAAAGATTCTGGTGGACTAGGATGAAGAGAGAAATTGCTCAATTCATTGCTAACTGCGACGTTTGTCGTCGAGTCAAAGCAGAGCATCAACGGCCTGCTGGCACCCTTCAACCTCTAGCTATTCCTGAATGGAAATGGGATAAAGTTGGTATGGACTTCATTACCGGGTTTCCCAGGTCCAGGAAAGGGAATAATGCTATCTTCGTCGTTATCGACCGCCTCTCTAAAGTAGCTCATTTCCTGCCTGTTCGGGAGAGTATTACCGCTAGCCAGCTAGCAGATTTATATATCTCTCGAATAGTGTCACTTCATGGTGTACCGTTGGAGATTAACTCAGACCGTGGAAGTCTTTTCACTTCACGATTTTGGGAAAGTTTCCAGAATGCTATGGGAACTCATCTCTCTTTCAGTACTGCCTTCCATCCGCAATCAAGTGGTCAAGTGGAACGAGTCAATCAAATTCTGGAAGACATGCTTCGAGCCTCTGTCATTTCTTTCGGTATGGAATGGGAAAAGTGTCTTCCATTTGCCGAATTCGCTTATAACAATAGTTATCAAGCCAGCTTGGGTAAAGCTCCCTTCGAAGTTCTATATGGACGAAGGTGTCGAACACCTCTTAACTGGTCAGAGACCGGGGAAAGACAATTTTTTGGCCCGGATATGATTCAGGAAGCAGAAGAACAAGTTCGCATCGTTCGTGAGAGATTGAAAACAGCCCGGTCTCGCCAAAAGAGCCAATATGATAGTCATCATAAGGCTGTAACTTTTGAAGTCGGCGATAAGGCTTACCTTCGGGTTACTCCTCTTAAGGGAACCCATCGCTTCGGTATCAAAGGCAAATTGGCCCCTCGTTACATCGGTCCTTTTCGCATTCTTGCCAAACGAGGAGAAGTTGCCTACCAATTGGAACTACCTCCGCACCTCTCCAGAGTTCATGATGTTTTCCACGTTTCTCAACTCAGGCGTTGCTTCTCGGATCCTATCCGCGGAGTGGACCACGAAACGCTTGATTTCCAAGACAATCTCACATATCGAGAATACCCCGTTCGTATTCTTGATCAAACTGAGCGCACCACTCGACGCCACAATATCAAGTTTCTCAAGATTCAATGGTCACATCATTCCGAGAGTGAAGCTACTTGGGAAAGGGAGGATCGTCTTCGACTTGAGTACCCCACCCTCTTTCCGGAGGAACCCGAATCTCGGGACGCGATTCTTTTAAGTGGGGATGAGTTGTCACATCCCTAGCTAACACTTGCATTAGGACCTAACTAGAGTGTGCATCATGTTTACTTTCAAAGAAACTTGAAATGGGATTAACAGAAACCCCAGCACCCCCTCCCCTAACAACTAGGGTTTGCTAAAATATTTTCCAATGTACCCAAAATGCCCTTCAAAATGTTCATCATTTCTGCCTTGGTCTTAAGCCTCTGCCAAAAATGGTGCACAATTTTCTAGGACAATCTAGGGCTTTGGATTAATTCATATGGTAATTGAATTTGGGCATTTAAATACTTTTAAATATTTTAAATGCTCAAATAATCATGAACTATAATGTTTCCTACTGTTCATATTATATACAGCAGGTATGACAAGTGTCATGAGTTATAAAAATGTTTAGGCATTTTTATTAAATGAACAAAGTTGCAAAAGAAATAAAATAGAAAGAAAATAGGAAAAGAAAAATAGGAAAAATCTTACCTGAGCCCACTTACCTGCTGGCCCAGCCGGCCCAGCCCACCAGGGGCACCACCGTCTTCTTCGCCGCGCCAGCGCACGAAGCAGCTCGGTGGCGAGCGCCGTCGATGCGCCGGCCACCTCCTGCCTGCCTGGCTGGCCCCTCGGCCTTCTGGACGGGCTAGAACGACGCCACGGAGCCACCCCGACCATTTCCCCCTCTCTCCCGTGTCTCTCCCCTCCTCTCTTCCCTCTGCCGAGCTCCCCCGAGCGAGCTCGTCGCCGACGACCGCTGAAACCGCGCCCTACGCCACCTCCTCGCCTCCCAAAAGCACCACTAGCTCCGCCTCGTCGCCCCGAAGCTCCCCACCGACGCACACGACGCCAGGAGCTCCGCAACGTCCTCCTCGCCGTCGTCTTCAACCTCCGGCTCCGGAGATCGCCGCCGCCCATACGCCGTCGTCCGACCGTCCCCGAGCTCACTTCGACGCCCTCTGCGACCGCTGTGAGCTCACGCTTCGAACCCCCCTCTCCACGGACTCGTTTAGGCCTTGTAGCCGCCGCCCCCTTTGCTCACCGATGATCACCGCCGCCGGCCAACTCCCCGCCGTGGCCATAGGCACCGTACCTCGAGGCCGAGCACGCCGTTAGCTTCAGTAGGTCACCAGCAAGCTAGAGCGAGCTTCAGCTCCTCCTCCCGTGCACTACAACACCATCCCGACCAACCCCGTGCGAGCACCGCCGCGGACGAGCTCGTCGTCGTCGACTCCGGCGACCCCTCGTCCAACCAGTGGCACCGCTGGATGCGGTACATCACCAGGAGCACACCGAGCCCATCCGCGCGGCAAATGGATGCCGGAATAGGGATTCCGATGAGTCACCGCCGTGCGCAATGGTCGCCGCCGGCCAACTCCGGCGGGCTGACGTGGCTCGATGATTAGGAGTTAACAGTAATTAGTTTAGTCACCCCAGTCACTGACAGTGGGGCCCCGCTGTTAGTCAAACCCAGTCAACCCTGGTTATGACCGGGATTAGCTCCTAAGACACTGACTTGAGGGACCCACCAGTCAGGTTTGACCTGGACTGGCCCTGTTGACTGCCTGACGTCAGCATGATGTCATGCTGACGCAGTAAAGGTTTTTCTGGGATTTTTAGATTTAATTTAATTCAAGAAATTCCAGAAAATACCCAAAACTTCTAAAAATCATATAAAATCAACCATAGCTCAGATGGAAAAGATTTATATATGAAAAATGATCAGAAAAATCCAATCTTTCTAATGGCACTTGTTTCATGCATGTTTGAACAAGTTAACTTGCTGTATATATCAAAAACATGATTATGCACTTATTTAAATAATAGTTTGAACTTCAATTTGAATCCTTGATTCAAATAGGTTCAAACCCTTCTGGTTTTAGTTGCATTAGCCAACTCACATGCATCTTGCCATGTCATAAACATGCATCATATTGTTGCATTTGTTTGTTAATGATTGTATCGTCGGTATTCCCTGTGTTAGGTCCTGCTCCCGAGGATACTGCTGCGTATCCAGTTGAAGAGCAGTACCCGACAACTATCTTGTCAGGCAAGCAATCATTGATCATTCTGATACAAACCCAATCTTCTCGCTCCTGCTCTCTTTTACTGCATTAAGGCAACAGCGTGTGAACTGCTACTTGCTGCGGTAGTTGAACCCTATTCCCTTGCATGACCTGTCATTGCCACAGTAAATAGTTGAAACCCACTAGCATGTGTAGGAGTTGATTGAGCCATGTGATGTGTGATCCACCATGCTATTTACTTATGTTGCCTGCTATGCTTAGAGTTGTGTCTGGTCTGATTCATCTGGGTGATGGATCAGAGTGAAATGATCTTATCGATAAAGAGAAGGAAGTGTGGAATACGCTTGGTAAAGGTATCGATGAAAGGCCATGTAGGAGTACATGGTGGGTTGTTTCATTGGAATCGTCCATAGGACCCGAGATCTGTATGTGTGGTTCAAGTTACAGCTACTACCACGCATTGGGATCCTTAATTGACCCTCTCGGCTTATTAATTACCCTTGATCTCTGTCCAGGAGTTGCAACTAGTTTCTGGTGTTTATAGCTTACTGGAGGTCGTGCACAACGCTGACCCTCGGGGTGGGTTGTGATGCGACAGGTACGTGGCACGGTGTACCGGTTGCCCGTTTGGTGACTTGGGAACCCTGTACACATCGTTTGGGGCCGTGAGCGACACCCCGGCCGGATCTCCCCACGGATGGAACCCAAATAGGCGATAAACCTGGACGAGAGACTTGTGTAGTTAGTCAGGTCGTGGCCGACACCCTCGCTGGGCTTCCGCTTGAAGGTTGCCGAGTACACGCCGAGTAAACGGCGATAAGTGGTGGAAGCGTGTGTGAAGAGGTACACCCCTGCAGGGTTATCAAACTATTCGAATAGCCGTTGTTCGCGGTACGAACTACTTGGTTACTCTTACAGTTCATAGACAAGTTGATGGATACTACTAAAAGCCTCAAGATAAGCGTGAGTGTCGTGGATGGCCCTTCCAAAGGATGACGGAAGAGGATCCTCGGTAGTGTATTGATGTGGTGATTAGTGGACTCGTGTTCGTAATAACATCTTGCAATCTGTTGAGAGTTGTAGTATAGGTTAGCCAAGGTCAAAGCTGGCATTCTGCTATAAACTCCACTACCCCCTTTGATAATGTTGCATGTATGATAGGTTCTGTGGTAAGACTTGCTGAGTACCTTTGTACTCATGTTTGCTTAATAACTGTTGCAGAGGAGAACCCTGCCCCTGCTGATGGGTTTTACATAGACGTTGACGTCGACGAGTAGCTTGACACCCAGACGGTGATCTGGAGCTTGTGAAGGGTCTTGTAGATAGTCAGGCTACACCAAGCCTGTTTTATTTTCTAAGTTGTCTGTACTCAGACATGTAGCTTCCGCTTGTGCTTGTATGACTGTATGACTTGAGTGATGGGTCATGTGACCCCTACCTGTATGACTATG
This sequence comes from Secale cereale, assembly GCA_902687465.1. Taxonomy (NCBI): domain Eukaryota; kingdom Viridiplantae; phylum Streptophyta; class Magnoliopsida; order Poales; family Poaceae; genus Secale; species Secale cereale. The sequence goes on along the minus strand of LR738709.1, from coordinate 482,537,881 downwards.
TTATGTAAGGCTCTTAGAGCCTTTTAAATAAAGTACTTTGAGTCATAGAGTTCTGTTGTGATGCAATGTTGTATTTGCACATATTGAGCATATTGCGTGTATGATTGAAATGCTTGGTATGTGTGGGATCCGACACCTAGTTGTTTTCCTTTGGTAGCCTATCTTACAGGGAAATGCCTCCTAGTGATTCCAATGAGCCTTGGTAGCTTGCTACTGCTCGGAACACGTAGGCTGGCCGACATGTGTCCTTCTTCGTTCCTGTGTCTGTCCCTTAGGGGAAATGTCACGCGTTGTTCCTTTAAGTCCATGTAGCTTGCTACGACTTGGGTTCATACGTTGATGACCGACACGTTCGTTGCTGGGTCATGGATGCCTGTCTCTGTAATTTAGTGCCACTTTTGGTTTATAACTAGCCATGTCGGCCCGGGTTCTCTGTCATATGGATGCTAGCGACACTGTCATATACGTGTGCCAAAATGCGCAAACGGTCCCGGGCCAGGTAAGGTGGCACCCGTGGGGTTACCGTGCGTGAGGCCGCAAAGTGATATGACGTGTTACAGCTAGATCGGTGTGACTTAGGATCGGGGTCCTGACAGCTGGCCCTGCCTTGGTTTTTCTGGAAGCTCCCGATGCGCTGATTTTTCTTGTATTTTTCCCGGAATTTTTAGGGCACTTTTAATATGGGGGAAACCTGAAATAGAAAAACAGCAGAAAACAGGAACTGGCACTGTGGTGCACTGAGTTAATAGGTTAGTCCAAATATGATCAAAAGTGTATGGAAGTGCATAAATATCATAGCAATATCACACAAAAGAGGCATGGAGCAAGGAGAAATTATAGATACGTTTTGGACGTATCAACATCCCCAAGCTTAATTCCTGTTCGTCCTCGAGTAGGTAAATGATAACAAGCATAATTTCTGTGGTGACATGCTATCAACCATATAAGAACTTTTAAGTAAAGCAATCAAGGCATGTAATTCAATTCAAGTCATAACAAACAAGAGTCTATATTAACATTGTAACAAGCAACATAAGAACATAAAGGTGCAAGAGCTCTCGCTGTCCGTGACTCGAATGTCTCCAAATGGTGTTTGCGTGCAAGAAAGGGGATATGGATATATGAGAGAGTAAAACATAGTTTTTGTATTGTTGAGAACTTAATCTACTAAATTTTCACACTTGGTCTTCTTTGGAATCTTATCTTGACTCATCCCCAGACCGTCAGCCAGATACAAGTCAAAATGATCCACTCCCTTTCGATATTTTGAGCACTCATGCAATGGATGAGCGTAAGCAAGAAAGTCGACACTTAGGATGGCAAAGAGAGAAAAATGATTGAGGGGGAAGACAAAAAAGGTGTGAAAGGCTCACATCAATGAGGACAATCATTGGCGAGAGAAAGCCAAATGATAGATATGATGTGAGGAGTAGGGATTGCCATGCAACGAATGCACATATGAGCTAAGGTAAGCTCTCCAATGGAACTAGTGGGGGTGCATCCAACTTGCTTGCTCAAGAAGACCTAGAGCTCTTTTGAGGAGGCTCATCATTGGAATATACAAGCCAAGTTCTATAGTGTAAAGGTCCCCACATAGCTATATGCATAAATGACAATCTCTATGGAGTACAAGGTATAAGATGGAGTACGAGTGTGGATCTCTCAAAAGAAATAGTAGTGTGCCCCCTTCTCTCTTTTTATTTCTTTTTCTATTTTTTTTTTTTTTGTGGCCTCAATGGCTCTTTCTATTTATCTTTCATTTGTCCTCTTTGGGATCTTTTGATTTTGTCCTCTTTGGGATCTTTTGATTTGTCCTCTTTGGGATCTTTTCCTCACTTTAGGGGCAACACTCTATGTATTACAAGAAGTATAGAAGATCTTTCACACTTTACAAAAGTACTCAACATAAAGAAAATGAAACTATCATGATGTATGCAAATGTATACCTCTGCCAGTGTAGCAGGATATGCAATGATACTAGCGCGTCATGTAGCAATGATTAGGGAAAGGCCCAACTAGCATGCGGCTCATCGATCAAGCAAAAAGCATGTATGACATGAAGATCAAGTCATGAGAAGATGGATGTTGCATGGCAATGTATCTCGGAAAGGCTATGGAAATGCCTTGATAGGTAGGTATGGTGGCTGTTTTGAGGAAGGATATAATGAGGCTTATGATGACAGAGCGTATCGTGCCAAGGATTTGGATGCACCGGCGAAGTATGCGCTAACTCTCGAGGTGACAAAGGGCAATGCACGGTACCAAAGAGGCTAGAAAAATATGGTTAGGTGGAAGTGTCAACTTTCGAATACTCACATTAGTCCGAAGAACTCATGCACTTATTATCGGTAACTCTCAATCTAATTAGGAGGTTCTCAAAGAGACAAGTACCCCGAGGAGGAGTGTATGGGGGTTTGGTTGCCCTTGCGCATCCTCGACCCATGGTACGTGAGTGTACTCTAATATTCGATCCCTCCAAAGATTAGTGATCCATTTAGTAGCTAAAGTTCTCAACTATTTTGTAGGTTTTCGAAAATAAACATGGATTGCCCAAAATACGACATCTATCACTAATAGGCTAAAGCTCTTGACACCAAGAGTTCAGACATTACTTATGGCAATACCTCAAAACTATTGCAAGTTACTACTAAAATTAAATAGCAACCTCAATTACCTACTTTAAGTTAAGACACACAACTCAGTGCAACAGATAAACTCTCTTAACAAGATAAACATGAAAACTCAAGAGAGTTTAGCAACCAACTAAACAAAAGCTCTTTAAAAAGAAAAGCATGAAAACTAAGAGCTAAACATGACAGTAGCTATTGAAAGACAAAGAACATACACAGCAAAGATAAGCATGAAAATCCTATGTTGTGTTCTAGGTTGAAGTGGAGCGTGTTTCTCTCCCACACAAAGAAAGTTGGGTTCTAACTCGTTATGAACAGCAAGCAAAGCTAAAGAAAACTAAAAAGGAAACTAAAAGCAAGACGCTCCAAGCATAGCACATAACGCATGAAGTGATTAAAATATAGTGGAACGAAAGACGAACTGATAATTGTTGATGGAGAAGGGGATGCACGGGGGCATCCCCAAGCTTAGACGCTTGAGTCTTCTTGAATATTTATTGAGGGTGCACGGTGGCATCCCCAAGCTTGAGCGTTTGACCCTCCTGAATCTTTTTATCATATTCCCTCGCACACTTGAAAACTCCCTTCATACATAACTCATCATAATCTGATTAGCGAGGTTAGTACCCACAATAAAATAATTTTTCCTTGATGGAAATAAAGATAATCTTGAAGAGCTACGGTTTCTCAAGATTGCCAAAAGGTTTTTGCAAAGAAAAAGCAAGCTCAAGGTTTGCAAAACGAAGAAAAGGCAAAACAGGACAGAATCTGTGAAAAACAGACCAGCAGGTAGTAAATAATTTTTTCGGGGCACTTCTGCAACTCAAATCAAAAAACTCAGAACAGACGCCCGAAAGCCAATTGTATAGAGCACGCTGTCAAAACAATTCAGATCAAAAAGATGATCTGGTGATTTTATACAAATTTTTATGTCCAAGGACAAAATCTGTTTTCTGGACTTCACGTCACAACTTTTGAACTTTCTTGCAATCAGAGGCTAAACTTGGCACAAAGCTGAAAAGAAAAGATACAATGATGATGCTACTGTAGTAACAAACATCATGACTCAACAAAAGCAAAATAAAATTTTATTCGTTGTGGGCTGCCTCCCAAAAGCGCTTTCTTTTATGCCTTTAAGCTAGGCATAATGCAAAGAGATAAAGTTTTATCAAGAGTAAAAGAATAGCTAGCCCGTGTAACGGACTCAAAAGGCAACTTAATCTTCTTTTTATGGAAGTGTTCCATCCCTTTCTTGAGAGGAAATTGGAATTTTATATTCCCCTCTTTCATGTCAATGATAGCACCAATGGTGCGAAGAAAAGGACGTCCCAAAATAATTGGACATGAAGGTTCACATTCAATATCCATAATGGTAAAATCAACGGGAACATAATTGTCATTGACAACGATAAAAACTTCGTCGATCTTCCCCAAAGGTTTCTTTACGGAAGAATCAACAAGACGAACACCAAAAGAACAAGGATCAAAAGATTTCAATTTAAGCATATCATACATTCTTTTGGGCATAACGGAGGTACTAGCTCCAACATCACATAAAGCATAGCAAGAGAAGTTATTCAACTTAATTTTAATCATAGGATCCCAACCATCTTCTAGCTTTCTAGGTATGGAGGCTTCTACCCTAAGCTTCTCCTCCCTAGCTTTGATGAGAGCATTAGTGATATGCTCCGTGAAGGCAAGTTTAAGTGTGCTAGTGTGGGGATCTCTAGACATTTTGTGAAGAAAACTAATAACTTCAGAAAGGGTGCAATTATCAAAATCAAGGTCACTAATATCAAGTAAAGTGGTAGTGGTGTCCTTTAGGCTCACTTGTTTGGTAGCTTCTATGGTCATAGGAGTTTCTACGGTTGAGGTCATAGCATCACCATTAATAGGTCCAATGGGACTAGGAGTGCATTGGGTGCTAAGAGTTTGGGTATCCTCAACAACTTGGATAGTAGCAACAGTGTGGTGGGTAGGAAGGCTCTTAATTCTATCTTCTTCCTCCTTTTCTCTAGCCCATCTCTCTTTAAGTTTAGCCACCATCCTAATGTTTTCATTAATTTGCACTTGAATAGCATTCATAGGAGTGGTCTTCCTCTCCTCAAGAGGAGAAGTTCTAATTTTAAGCAACTCTACCTCATGGGCTAAATTGTCTACCTTCGAAGAGAGATTATCTAGTTTGGCTAGTTTTTCTTCTACACTCTTATTGAAGGCTTTTTGGGTAGTGATAAAGTCTTTAAGCATAATCTCTAGTTCAGAAGTGGAGTTCTTGGTGCTAGGATAAGCATGGTTGTTCCCATAGGAATTAGAGGGGAACGGTCTAGGGTTGCTACCAAAATTACTCCTATAAGCATTGTTATTGAAATTGTTTCTAGAGATAAAGTTCACATCTACTTGATCTTGAGCAATCAAAGAATTTAAAGGAACATCACGAGGATCAATAGAAGATTGCTTGGAAAGTAGAGACATGATCAAGTCAACTTTTTTATTTAGGGAGGAAATCTCCTCGACAGAGTTTACCTTCCTACCTGTTGGAGCGCGTTCGGTGTGCCATTGGGAATAGTTGGTCATCATCTCATCGAGAAGCTTCGTGGCAGCACCAAGTGTAGTTGACATAAAGGTTCCTCCCGCGGCCGAATCCAACAAGTTCCGCGAGGTAAAGTTCAAGCCTGCATAAAAAGTTTGGATAACCATGCAAGTAGTCAAACCATGAGTAGGGCAGTTCTTGACAAGAGATTTCATGTGTTCCCAAGCTTGGGCAACGTGTTCATTATCCAATTGTTTAAAATTCATTATGTTACTCCTTAGTTGGATAATTTTAGCAGGGGGATAGTACTTCCCAATAAAGGCATCCTTGCACTTGTCCCAAGAATCTATGCTATTCCTAGGCAAGGATTGAAACCAGATTTTAGCTCCTCCTCTCAAGGAGAAAGGAAAAAGCTTAAGCTTAACAATATCACAATCTATTTCTTGGTACTTTTGCATATCACAGAGTTCAACAAAATTATTTAAATGCAAAGCAGCATCATCTCCAACACCGGAGAATTGATCTTTCACAACTAGGTTCAGTAAAGCAGGTTTAATTTCATAAGAAGGTGCTGAAGTGGCAGGGGTAGTAATAGGCGTGCAGATAAAGTCATCGTTGTTATGACTAGTGAAGTCACACAACTTGGTGTTCTCGGTGGAACCCATAGCAACAGCAAGCAAGATAACTATTTTTGTGGTTTTTGATAAAGGACACTAAAGCAAAAACTGAAAGGTAAACTAACAAGACTAAAAAGCAAAGATAAAAGATAGCGTGCAACTCCCCTATCTTGAAGAGTGGAGTCCCCGGCAACGGCGCCAGAAACTTGCTTGATGGCTTCTCGCCCCTTATTGGTTACCCCAAGTGGAAGGTTTGAGATGTAGCGTAGCGGCAAATTTCCCTTGGCAAAGATACCAAGGATCGAATCCCGTGAGACTCCAAGGGTCGACAAGAAGGTGTCAATGCGCCAGAAACTTTTTCTTGACAGGACTTGCACACAGATACAAATAACTTTTCTCCCAACGAGTACAGAGAGGTTGTCAATCCCTTCGGCCTTGTCGTTTACAAAGGATCAAATACAAGAGATAATAGTGATAGGTATGACTGCAACTAGGAAATAAGAACAGGAAGTAAATAGCGGGTGTGATCAGTGATGGTAATATGGACCGGGGTCCCATGATGTTCACTAGTGATGTCTCTCTCCCAAAAGACGATAAAACAGCTAAGCGAGGTAAACAAATTACAGCTGGGCAATTGACAGGATTATGTGCGCAAACCAATGCTAACTATGCTGTAAAGAAAGGTATAGGCTCAAAAGCATGGGCGGTACGCCAAGGCAAGTAGACCGAAATCCATCTGCATCTACTACTAATCATCCACCTTGAGATATCTATCCAGAACATCTCGCTGGTATTAAGTTGCGAGTCCCACCCAAAGTGTAAACTCAAAGCAACAAACAACTGCATTAAAAGAACTTTGCGTAAAGTAAACAATCCTTGCACCCGCAAGTACAATCACCGTTGTTTTCCCCCTTGTGGCAACAGCACATCCCCTAGACTCATGTTTCTGTCACTCAAGCTAGTCATCGAGGGGCATGAACCCACAATCAAGCATAACGTTCCCTCTTGGAGTTACTACCTACTACTCGGCCAAAGCAATAAACAGCAATGGAGAACATGCAAGAATTACTCAAGAACATAAATATAAAAGAGGTGAATCAAATATATTACTCACACACAATCTGAACATAATCTCATAATCCATCGGATCCTAGTAAACTCAGCAGAGCAACAACATAAAGATTACATATGTGCCTCGATCATGTAGGGCAGCTCACGAGGTCTAATCCATGAAGAACAAAGAGGGAAGGAGAACATCACATAGCTACTGGTCATGGACCCATGGTCCAAGGGGGACTACTCACAACTCATCCGGGAGGCGTCCATGGTGGTGGAGAAGCTCCCGGTGGTGGTTCTCCCCTCCGGCAGGGTGCCGGGAAGAGTTCTCCTGGTGCTCCCGATCTTGGAAGCGCGGCGGCGGCGGAACAGAGATGAGATCGCGAAAAAGGGTTCCGTCCTCGAGGGTTTCGGGACGCGAGCAACATATATGCCAAAGGGGGTCACCAGAGGCGGAGGTGGGGCCCTAGGCGCCCCCCTGGCGCGGCCAGGGGTGGGGCCACGCCGGGTGGCCGCCTGGGCCACCCCAGGCTCCCCTCTGGCCCTGCCTTGGTTTTTCCGGAAGCTCTCGATACGCTGATTTTTCCTATATTTTTCCCGGAATTTTTAGGGCACTTTTAATATGGGGGAAACCTGAAATAGAAAAACAGCAGTAAACAGGAACTGGCACTGTGGTGCACTGAGTTAATAGGTTAGTCCAAATATGATCAAAAGTGTATGGAAGTGCATAAATATCATAGCAATATCACACAAAAGAGGCATGGAGCAAGCAGAAATTATAGATACGTTTTGGACGTATCAGCGGACCTTACAGAATTTTGGCGGGTCTTCGTCTTCAATCCAGCACCACCGGCCACGCCTTTCATCCCACCTCTCCTTCACGGCATCGTCCGGGTACGCCCCCTTGGATCTTGGGATCCAGGTGACGCATCCAGAGACGGCACCTCCCGGTTGGATCCGAGGGGAGAAATAATGGCGGAAAAGCGCCATGTTGGGCTGCACCCCGACGAAGCCTTCGCAAAGATGCGCAAAGAAAGCCATGCACGCCACCGCATTCGAAGTAAAATCCAAGAGGTGAAAGCCGAAGGTATGCATAATGTCGCAGAAGAAATCGGAAAAAGGGGGACATAACCCGCAAGAAAGATAATCGACGAAAAAGGGATACCGATTTGGGGCAGGATCGGCGCAAGCGGAAGGAATGACGCGCGTCGCCGGATGTCCCGAATTCTCTCCTCCCGTCTTCACTCCCATAGAGGCTTGAAGGAGGCCCGGAGCTCATGGACATCAACCGTCGAGGGGAAGAAGAAGGCAAACTTCCTCCGGTCCCCCAATAGCGCATTCTCCGGCGGCTCCACAGTCCCAGCGCCTTTGGCCACCCCATTGCCCTTGACGGATTTGGTTGCCATGGCGGCTAAGAAAGTTAGAAGACTGAGGGAGGGGGATGGCGAAGCGACGACGGCAGGCGACGGCGGAAGCTTAGGAAAGAAGGAAGAGAGGAAACGGCGGCTCTGAGATTGGAGAAGGCGCGAGGAAAGAGGAGAAAGTGAGCAGCGCGCCCGCGGTTATTCCTTCTTATGGGGGAAAACGCGGGCCGCCTCCTTTCACATTAACTGTGACGTGACGCATGCGTGCAACCAACCCCACGCATGCCGCCCACGTCACGCACACCCCTCCACACCGCGCCACGCGCGCGGATCATGGGAGGCGCAGCGCGCGAAAGATCTTACCGTGGTAAAAAAAACGTCCCGCCTGCCCGCGCACCGTTCTGGGCCTAGCCCAACAACGCGTCGCGCTTATGTGTGGCCCAGGCCCGGGGGCTCCTGTCGGTGTACAAAAGGGGGGGTACACTTTTTGTACCCCTATGACTGTGCACGGGCAGTCTGAGCCACGGGCACCGCCGCACCAAGCAAGGCAAGGGAGGTAAGCCAGGGTAAGACCGAAGCCCAAGAGAACTAGAATGACGCCAAAGAACAAGACCACAAAGAGCAAAGGGACGAAGCGGGTTCCCCCGGCAAGATCCTTGCCGGGAGCCAGTTTTAGCAGCCCTGGCAAGATCCTTGCCGGGGCCAGCTTTAGCAGCCCCGGCAAGACCCTTGCCGCGCCAACTCGCCCCATGCCTACGGAGCAAGTCACCCTTGAGTCCACTGCCCCCATGGGGCAAGGATTCGGGAGACATCCCTGTGACGCCCGAGACCGACGTCCCAGAAGATTCCAGAAGATCCCAGAAGATTCCAGATGTTCCGGGTCCTCCCGTGGGTTGCATTGTGCTTGTGTTATTTATTTTTGCATTGCATCATGTCATCATGCCATCATGTCATATTTTAATTTTTGCATCTCAACCTAATAAATCGTGTGGACCTTCGGTCCATTTAAATCGAGGGAAGATGTCTTCTCTTTATAACATATAAAAGCCTCCTAATAATTATGGAGCTATATTAATAATTATTCCGTTGTTTGGAATTACCGCAACACACTTGCAATATTCTCCCCATGTCTTTTCACTTCGAGTTTCACCTTCAAAACCTTGTCTAAAATTCCTTCCGTTATTTTCGAGACTCCTCCTAAAATCTAGACTTCTTTTGAACTCCTTTAAGGCAAACTAATTATTTTAGTTTGTTTTTCCCTTTTGTTGTTGGAACTATTTTTGTGAGGTTGGAATTATTTCCGTAAAGCCTTACAAAAATGTCCATCATTTTATTCTTATTCGTTGACTCTTTTCTTTTATTTTGGCTCTCTCCTTTTTGTTTTTTTTTCTGTCTAAGAGTTAAAAAAACAGAAGTGCAGCCCAGGCCTTCCCTGGCCCATCTCCTCCCTCCTCCTTTCCTCCTGGCCAGGACCAAACCCCCTTGGCCCGCACTCCCCAACCCTAGCGTGCGCACCGCATCACTCGCCTCTACCCGCTCGATCCCTCCCTCTCCCTCTTAGCGCCGCCGCCACCCCCTCTCGTCCGTTTTTTCCCTCGACCCCGCACCCCTTCTGGCTCGATCCTCCCTCCGTTCTCCTCGTACCTCTCCAGCTCGCCCCGTAGCGCGCCCGTCCCCAAGCGACTCCAGGCCCGCGGCCTCCCCGCATCGGCCGTTTCCTCCGTCGCGCAAGGCGCCCGCGCCAGAGGCCCTCCTGCCGAACTCCTTCCGCCAGCGCCCTTCTTCCTCCTCCAGCCCGGCCCTCGCCCCGGCCGTCCGCCTTCGTCCCCGAGCGCCCTTCCTTCGCCAGCGCCGCGCCCTCGCCTCCCTCTTCAGCCTCGTCCCCGTTCGGCCTTCACCAGCAGCCGCCGGTCGCCGCTGGTATCCCCTCCAGCGCGGGAGCAGTCAGGTCGGCCGGGTCAGCCTCCTCGTCTCCAGCGACGCGCCCGGCCTCCTCTTCCTCTGCCCTGGCCGCCACGGCCCGAGCGCCCCGACGTAGCCTCGCCCGGAGCCACCTCCCTCCGTCCTTGATCCTCCTGCCGCGGCCCCGTCCGCCACCAAGGCAGCCACGGGTGGCCGCGACCTCACCTTCTCCAGAGACCAGCAGCACCGGAGCCGTGTTCCTCAGTCCCGCTCCTGCTGTCCCTGCGCTGCTGTTTTTTTTTTGTTTGTTTGTGTTGCCTTGTGTTGATGAAGTGTCCAGGATCCGTGTTGTTTTGCCAAGTGAAGACCGAAGAACGGGGATGCATCAAGTTCCACTACGGAATGTGAACGTCCATCGACGCCCGAACAACTACCGTCGCCGGAAGCGCCAAGTACCACTACTTCCACTACCATCGCAAACGGGAACCCCAAGTACCACGACGACCCGAACCGCTACGAACGTGCACGACTCCGAAACGAGAACGACTACACGTGACGACGATGCGTCAAGTACCACTACCGTCGACAAGACCGAGACCGGCAAGTTTCACGATGTGACAAGTACCTCTCCGAACGGGATGTGAACGACTACATGTGTACCTCCACGGGAACGACTACTTCCTCTTCGGTCATGTACCACTACTTCCTCTACGAGTTGCGAGAACGACTACCTCCACTACTTCCCCTACGTTCCTCGACGAACTCGAAACGTCCCGAAACGAGTGTTTCGAAGGTATAACCCCGAGACGTGACCCATGTGAATGCTTGCTTGTGTTGTATGAATGTCTCCCGTGTGTGCTTCGTGCCCGTTCCACCTTTTGTCATGTTCCTCGGTTGCCTCGTCGCCGACCCGTGGGAACCCGGCAACGGGAACACCCCATCATCTCGTTTGACTCGCTTCGTCACCTTTTGCACCGGTCTCTCAACGAGATACCGGAACCGATATGATGCCGTTGCATCATTTTCGGATCGTTGTCGTGGCCCCCTTCCTTTCCACCACGGTGACAATACTTCATATCTCCTTTATGTCAACCCTTTTAATAAAACTTGCATAAAACTTGATCATGTCATCCGCATCATGTTAACAACCTTATATGTTTAATTGTTGTTTGCTTATAATTATTAAACATGCTCATGAGGATTTACCGGATATGTTGTTGTTATTCTCCGGCCTCATTTAAATTGCCTAATAGTGTAGTTTCTTATGTTTCACCTCTTGCCATGCTAAAAACAATTAAACTTGTCTTGTTAATAATGAGAGTCAACTAAATAATTAAATGTGGTGTTTCGTCAATATGCAACTCGTTGCATATTGAGCTCCACTTAACTTGTAGTATTTGGTTGTGCACTTTGCCATGCCATGCATATTTAACCGGACATGCATCATACTTGTTTGTGCATCGTGACATGTTTATGATGTGTGTGTTTACCGTGTTGTTTCTTTCTTTCCGGTTGCTTCTCTTGTTAGCTTCGGTTTCGTTCCGGAGTTGTGAGGTTTCTCCCGTCTGTGTTGCTCCGTCTACTTCATGGACCCGTTCTTCTTCCTTGTGGAATCCCAGGCAAGATGACCGAACCCGGATACCATTACTATCTTTGCCTATTGCTAGTAGTTCCGCTCTATAGTTTTGCCTCGATGCCCATGTCTTCTTGTCAGCCTCCTACTTGTAACCAATTGCCATGTTTAACCACCCTACCTACGCAAACCATTGCTTGGCTAAGTACGCTTCGCTCAGCCCTCTTATAGCATTGTTAGTTGCAGGTGAAGATTGAAGATGCTTGCTTCATGTTGAAGTTTGGTTGGGTTATATCACACTATATATATGCTTAAAAATGAAATCATCTATATACTGGCAAGGGTGGAAGGCTAAGCCTTTTGCTTGGTGTTTTGTTCCACTCATGCCGTTAGGAACCGTATAAACCGGTGTTATGTTCCTTGATTATGCGTTCCTAACACGGTTGGGGTGTATGGGACCCCCTTGATAAACCGCTAAGTGCTAAGTCTTTTCCAGCAAGTCCCAACATTGGTACTATTCGCCTATTAACTAATAAAACATGCATAAGGGTCTTGCAAACCCTCTTTTATTTAATTCAACCCCCCGGGCCAGTGCTCCACATGAGTGTTGGTCCGAACTGGGCAACCTGCGGGGCCACCTCGAGGAAACTCAAGGTTTGGTAAAAACCCGTAGCTTGTCCCATCCGGTCGTGGCCTGAGACGAGATACGCGCGGCTACTATCAGGGTGCCGGCACGCCGGGAGGATTTGCTGGATTAGCCTTACCTTAGTTCGGTTTAACTTGAGCACGGGATTCCGAGAATACTCGGGTCTTCCCAACTATGGAGTTGCGACTCCGCGGATCATGGGCTTGTAATGGGTCAAGTTGGAACACCCCTGCAGGGTTTGAACTTTCGAAAGCCGTGCCCGCGGTTATGTGGCAGATGGGAGCTTGTTAATATCCGGTTGTAGATAACTTGACACAATGTTTCAATACACTACCAGCGTGTGTACCGTGACTGTCAATTTCCGAATAGGGATTCGGGAGTTGAACACGATGGGGTTATGTTTGACCGGCTTTAGTTAGGATCACTTCGTGATCATCTTTCGACCGAAGCACTTCTCTTCTCGCTCTCTTTTACGTAAGTTAGTGCTAGTTGCTGCTGGAGACTCTTGTTTGTTCCTTCACCTCTCGTTCTTTCTTCAGCCTTGTCCTCACCCAAGGCTTAAATAGTCTTGTTACCCGGGAACGGGATTGCTGAGTCCTCTGTGGCTCACAGTTACTTCACCACACCAGATGCAGGTTCAGCCGAGTTTGATGCAGGAGTTGGACCAGTTCTTCACCGGGAGTTCGATGAAGCTTGTGGCTGTTTGCTTGTGACGTTTCGATGTTCAGTAGTGGTTTCTACTAGGATTCGATCCTGACCTGTGGCTTTATGTTGTTTTGGTATCTTTCTTTTGGATCTTCACCCGTAGTCGGGTTGTGATGTTCTGAATGATGATTGCTTATGTAATGTATTGTGTGAAGTGGCGAGTGTAAGCCAACTATCTCCTTTTACAATTTAATCCCTCTTTTACATGAGTCGTGCAAAGATACCAAACTTGAGATCATTCTAGGATGGATTTATGCCTTTAAGTCGTGCCTCGACACGTAGGAGGTATAACTCCATCCTGGGCATTACAAGTTGGTATTCAGAGCCTTCTCCGACCTAGAAGCCCCACTGATTGATCGAATCGTTGACGGTTGAGTCTAGGCACACACTGAAAAACTTTTTGAGTCCTATATTATATCGGAGAGTAGGATTTCTTTGCTTCTCATCCCCTTTCTCTCTGGTGAGGACTCCTGACGATTACTCTTACCTCTTCTACTTTCAAAAATTGCACCAAATTTTTTTTTTAGGATCCCGCGAGTATTCTGGGATTGTTTCGATGTTCTTGTGACAAGGATATTGTTCTCGATGCCTCCTGTTCCCGAGGAGTTGAGCTTCGGGGTATCATTGACACAAGCATATCGCGACAGTACTAAATACTTAAGACGGCCGACATCGAAAATCTCTCCTATACGGCCAGTGGCAAGATAACCCCGACATCACCCAGTACTGGGGAGGTAGTTCGAGAGTATTGCCATAGCTTGTTATAGTGGATGCTTTTCGAAGGTCCGAGGTAAACAGTTTCCGAGAAAGACTGGTTATGTGTTGAAGGATGGATACACCTGGATGTAGGTTTAGAGTTAATTGCGCGGTGCTTCCCGTGTATCCCCAACACCTGATTGCATAACTGGAAACTTTCGGAAATCTATAGGTGGGTTCATCTAGTAGTTCTAGGCATTCTTCCAACGGATGCACGATATGAAGTTTGGGGTTCTACATTGAGTGAAGTGGTTTTATGGACTTGTTCTGATCGGGAGTTGCATCTTAAAGGGTCCTTGGCTATGCTGATCCGGGGATTGCAAAACCCTTTTGTAACACGTTCCATGAGCTTTCAGCACGAAGATGTCGAACGAAACTTCTATCTTGTATTTGTTCTATCTGATCCTTGTTCCTTTTTATTTTCATTTTGCTCTCCAAGTGGCTTCTCGTCTAGTTGATGTACCTGCGGAATTCTTTCGTTCAATTCTCTGTTCGGATGATATTGTGAAGATCATGTTGCATATCTACCCTTTGTTCTTGTTTTGATTCTGGTATTTGAGTTGCTTCGATGTCAAATGTTGATTCCATACCTTCCTAATCGGTGTTCTCATATTTCTATGAGAGTGCTAGTCCTTCTTAATCATCGAGATATTCATGTTAATCTTTTTCAACCGGTGTGCCTTCTCTTCAAGTTGTTCCATACGGACGTCGTTGGGAAATCTGACGATTTGTCTGTTTCATTCTTCCCAAGCTATCTTTGTTTTCCCACCCTCCCACCCTTTTTTTCTTTTTGGAGCCAGAAAGTCTTAATGAAGTATCCATTTTATTCATGTGATATTTCTTCATTCTTTTCCTTCAATGTTCTTATCCGGTGATTATCGTGAAGATGCTCAAGAGCTTCAAGTTCATCATTCTTTTGTTCTCTAATTCTGCCGGTGGATGTAATTCAAGTTTCGGTATTGATCTTATCCTTTTCCTCATTTCACAATGCTTTCTTATTCCGGTGCACCAATTAATCATTCTCCTCTTGCTATTCATATCCGGAGTGCTGAAGATTCATAATTCCATTCTTAATCCGTTCAAATTATTTTGAGCATTGTCATCTTATTCAAGCCTTTTAATTCAACCGGTGCAATATCTATTAAGCAATCTTTTTCAACGGTGATTTCTTTGAGTGGGCCCTAACCCACAGGTCTTTTCCCAGGATCTTATCTGACTCTTCTATTTGTTTTCTGGAGTTATACTCAAATTCTTGTCAAAGTGTGACGTAAGAATGATTTCCATCAGTCACATGCCTTCTCCAAGCTTGTTTTCAATTATTTCCATCTTTAGCTCCACCTCCCATCTTTTTATTCTTCCGGAGTGCTCAACAATTCTTATGGCATTTCTCGTCTTCATTCTCACCATTTGGAGACCGGAGAAGTGTTTCTCTTAAATCTTGGCCGTTCTCTTGATGACTTGTGGTTCTAGCTTCATGCCATCCTCATTATTGTTCAGAATGTGAGGAATTCTTTTATGCCACCCGGAGCATTTCATGAATTCTTTCCATTGTGATCCTCCGAAGGCCATCAATTCAGAATATCTCTTCGTTCTCAGTTTTCTACTTCGTCCTCCTACTATTCTTCATTGATGTTTCTTCGTTCGTCTCCCTATTCTTACGGTGGTTCTTTCAAGTTTACCCTTCTGTTGTTATCGTTTTAATTCATTTTGTTCTTTCATAATCCTACCGGTGGTTCGTTGAAGATTTACCTGAGCTTGTGCGAGATCTCTCTTTATTTCTTTCCAACGAGAATAAGTAGTATGCCAAATCCTTTGGTTGTCATCAATTTAATTGGTGAAGGATACTCACAACATAATTCTTATTCTTGTTCCTTCCAAGTGTTTAATTCTTTTGTCTGGAGCTTGTTCATCATATCATATTCTCGGTTCTAAATTCTTCATCTTGTTTCCGGAGCTCCAAGTTATTTCAATTATATCATTTCAAAGCTCCATCTAATTCATCGCGGGCCTTGAATCTTATTCTTTTCATCTTTCACTTCTCATGCTTTCTTTACCGGAGTTTTCTTGGTGGTTCATCATCATTTAATTCATCCTCGAAGTCTTCATCAAGTTTTCTTGTTGGAGCTCAAGCATTCTTCATCATGCATTCCAATTGCAATTCTTTCTCCCTTATCTTTTCTGATGGTGTTATGTCATTCTTGACAATTCCTCATGTTTTATGATTCACGAGTTTCAAGAATGGGATATTTAAACCCATCATTTTTCTTGGTTCAGGAGATACTTTTCAACCCTCTTTTTCATCTCTTGGAGTTATCTTGGGTTGTATTTCACCTAAAAGCTTTTCCCTAAGGTTTTTGCTATTATGGTGCTTATAAATGACCCAAGTTCTTCATTTATCAGTCCGGTGAATAAGTTTTTTCGTCTCCTTGTTGATCCCAATGCAATCAATTGTTTCCGTTAGTGGCTGGTTGTCACCTCTTAATTTTGAGATGTTTTCCATAAGCCCACATCAAGCTTATTCTTTTGTTGATTCATTTTCCAACAACCCATTCAACCCTTCTCCGTAAGGAGGATTTTTCTAATTCATTCATGGGAGAAGTTGTCTTTTCTTCTCCATTCTTTTCTTTCATGGATCTATATTCTATTCTTTCATTCCGGAGGCTTTGTGATGTTGCTCTTTTGACCATCATCTCGTTTTTATCAACATCATATTCTCCCTTGCTTGTCATTTTAACCGGAGTGTTGTATTCTTCATTCAAGTTCTCTTATCTTATCAAGTTTGCCTCTCTTTTCAACCGGAGTGCTGTTTGAAATCTTTCTTAACCTTGTGCCATTCTTTCATTGTTTCAGATGCTATATGTTGTTGTTTCATCAAGTATCACTCCATCTTCTCTAGTTTTTGTTCAATTCCTTCCTTTTTCAGACGGAGTGCTGTCCAAATTCTGTCATTCTTATTCCTTGGCTATACCATTGAGGTTCCTTATTCTTTTGGTTCGTAAGCTCTTAATTCTTGTCTTCTAACCTTCAAGGTTCTCATAATGCCCCTTGTTCCTCTTTTCTAACGGAGTTTTCATATTCGTTCATCTCCGTTGCATTCTTTCTTTCAGGATTGTTCAACCTCTCAAGGTTCGTGGTTTCACTCGTCTGTCTAAGAAGCAACTTTGTTTTACCTCTTCCTCTTCTTTTTCGTTGTTACCCGGTGATATCTCTAGGATCTCGGGTCGAGATCCTCTGTTAGTGTGGGAGAGTTGTGACGCCCGAGACCGACGTCCCAGAAGATTCCAGAAGATCCCAGAAGATTCCAGATGTTCCGGGTCCTCCCGTGGGTTGCATTGTGCTTGTGTTATTTATTTTTGCATTGCATCATGTCATCATGACATCATGTCATATTTTAATTTTTGCATCTCAACCTAATAAATCGTGTGGACCTTCGGTCCATTTAAATCGAGGGAAGATGTCTTCTCTTTATAACATATAAAAGCCTCCTAATAATTATGGAGCTATATTAATAATTATTCCGTTGTTTGGAATTACCGCAACACACTTGCAATATTCTCCCCATGTCTTTTCACTTCGAGTTTCACCTTCAAAACCTTGTCTAAAATTCCTTCCGTTATTTTCGAGACTCCTCCTAAAATCTAGACTTCTTTTGAACTCCTTTAAGGCAAACTAATTATTTTAGTTTGTTTTTCCCTTTTGTTGTTGGAACTATTTTTGTGAGGTTGGAATTATTTCCGTAAAGCCTTACAAAAATGTCCATCATTTTATTCTTATTCGTTGACTCTTTTCTTTTATTTTGGCTCTCTCCTTTTTGTTTTTTTTTCTGTCTAAGAGTTAAAAAAACAGAAGTGCAGCCCAGGCCTTCCCTGGCCCATCTCCTCCCTCCTCCTTTCCTCCTGGCCAGGCCCAAACCCCCTTGGCCCGCACTCCCCAACCCTAGCGTGCGCACCGCATCGCTCGCCTCTACCCGCTCGATCCCTCCCTCTCCCTCTTAGCGCCGCCGCCACCCCCTCTCGTCCGTTTTTTCCCTCGACCCCGCACCCCTTCTGGCTCGATCCTCCCTCCGTTCTCCTCGTACCTCTCCAGCTCGCCCCGTAGCGCGCCCGTCCCCGAGCGACTCCAGGCCCGCGGCCTCCCCGCATCGGCCGTTTCCTCCGTCGCGCAAGGCGCCCGCGCCTGAGGCCCTCCTGCCGAACTCCTTCCGCCGGCGCCCTTCTTCCTCCTCCAGCCCGGCCCTCGCCCCGGCCGTCCGCCTTCGTCCCCGAGCGCCCTTCCTTCGCTAGCGCCGCGCCCTCGCCTCCCTCTTCAGCCTCGTCCCCGTTCGGCCTTCACCAGCAGCCGCCGGTCGCCGCTGGTATCCCCTCCAGCGCGGGAGCAGTCAGGTCGGCCGGGTCAGCCTCCTCGTCTCCAGCGACGCGCCCGGCCTCCTCTTCCTCTGCCCTGGCCGCCACGGCCCGAGCGCCCCGACGTAGCCTTGCCCGGAGCCACCTCCCTCCGTCCTTGATCCTCCTGCCGCGGCCCCGTCCGCCACCAAGGCAGCCACGGGTGGCCGCGACCTCACCTTCTCCAGAGACCAGCAGCACCGGAGCCGTGTTCCTCAGTCCCGCTCCTGTTGTCCCTGCGCTGCTGTTTTTTTTTGTTTGTTTGTGTTGCCTTGTGTTGATGAAGTGTCCAGGATCCGTGTTGTTTTGCCAAGTGAAGACCGAAGAACGGGGATGCATCAAGTTCCACTACGGAATGTGAACGTCCATCGACGCCCGAACAACTACCGTCGCCGGAAGCGCCAAGTACCACTACTTCCACTACCATCGCAAACGGGAACCCCAAGTACCACGACGACCCGAACCGCTACGAACGTGCACGACTCCGAAACGAGAACGACTACACGTGACGACGATGCGTCAAGTACCACTACCGTCGACAAGACCGAGACCGGCAAGTTTCACGATGTGACAAGTACCTCTCCGAACGGGATGTGAACGACTACATGTGTACCTCCACGGGAACGACTACTTCCTCTTCGGTCGTGTACCACTACTTCCTCTATGAGTTGCGAGAACGACTACCTCCACTACTTCCCCTACGTTCCTCGACGAACTCGAAACGTCCCGAAACGAGTGTTTCGAAGGTATAACCCCGAGACGTGACCCATGTGAATGCTTGCTTGTGTTGTATGAATGTCTCCCGTGTGTGCTTCGTGCCCGTTCCACCTTTTGTCATGTTCCTCGGTTGCCTCGTCGCCGACCCGTGGGAACCCGGCAACGGGAACACCCCATCATCTCGTTTGACTCGCTTCGTCACCTTTTGCACCGGTCTCTCAACGAGATACCGGAACCGATATGATGCCGTTGCATCATTTTCGGATCGTTGTCGTGGCCCCCTTCCTTTCCACCACGGTGACAATACTTCATATCTCCTTTATGTCAACCCTTTTAATAAAACTTGCATAAAACTTGATCATGTCATCCGCATCATGTTAACAACCTTATATGTTTAATTGTTGTTTGCTTATAATTATTAAACATGCTCATGAGGATTTTCCGGATATGTTGTTGTTATTCTCCGGCCTCATTTAAATTGCCTAATAGTGTAGTTTCTTATGTTTCACCTCTTGCCATGCTAAAAACAATTAAACTTGTCTTGTTAATAATGAGAGTCAACTAAATAATTAAATGTGGTGTTTCGTCAATATGCAACTCGTTGCATATTGAGCTCCACTTAACTTGTAGTATTTGGTTGTGCACTTTGCCATGCCATGCATATTTAACCGGACATGCATCATACTTGTTTGTGCATCGTGCCATGTTTATGATGTGTGTGTTTACCGTGTTGTTTCTTTCTTTCCGGTTGCTTCTCTTGTTAGCTTCGGTTTCGTTCCGGAGTTGTGAGGTTTCTCCCGTCTGTGTTGCTCCGTCTACTTCATGGACCCGTTCTTCTTCCTTGTGGAATCCCAGGCAAGATGACCGAACCCGGATACCATTACTATCTTTGCCTATTGCTAGTAGTTCCGCTCTATAGTTTTGCCTCGATGCCCATGTCTTCTTGTCAGCCTCCTACTTGTAACCAATTGCCATGTTTAACCACCCTACCTACGCAAACCATTGCTTGGCTAAGTACGCTTCGCTCAGCCCTCTTATAGCATTGTTAGTTGCAGGTGAAGATTGAAGATGCTTGCTTCATGTTGAAGTTTGGTTGGGTTATATCACACTATATATATGCTTAAAAATGAAATCATCTATATACTGGCAAGGGTGGAAGGCTAAGCCTTTTGCTTGGTGTTTTGTTCCACTCATGCCGTTAGGAACCGTATAAACCGGTGTTATGTTCCTTGATTATGCGTTCCTAACACGGTTGGGGTGTATGGGACCCCCTTGATAAACCGCTAAGTGCTAAGTCTTTTCCAGCAAGTCCCAACATTGGTACTATTCGCCTATTAACTAATAAAACATGCATAAGGGTCTTGCAAACCCTCTTTTATTTAATTCAACCCCCCGGGCCAGTGCTCCACATGAGTGTTGGTCCGAACTGGGCAACCTGCGGGGCCACCTCGAGGAAACTCAAGGTTTGGTAAAAACCCGTAGCTTGTCCCATCCGGTCGTGGCCTGAGACGAGATACGCGCGGCTACTATCAGGGTGTCGGCACGCCGGGAGGATTTGCTGGATTAGCCTTACCTTAGTTCGGTTTAACTTGAGCACGGGATTCCGTGAATACTCGGGTCTTCCCAACTATGGAGTTGCGACTCCGCGGATCGTGGGCTTGTAATGGGTCAAGTTGGAACACCCCTGCAGGGTTTGAACTTTCGAAAGCCGTGCCCGCGGTTATGTGGCAGATGGGAGCTTGTTAATATCCGGTTGTAGATAACTTGACACAATGTTTCAATACACTACCAGCGTGTGTACCGTGACTGTCAATTTCCGAATAGGGATTCGGGAGTTGAACACGATGGGGTTATGTTTGACCGGCTTTAGTTAGGATCACTTCGTGATCATCTTTCGACCGAAGCACTTCTCTTCTCGCTCTCTTTTACGTAAGTTAGTGCTAGTTGCTGCTGCAGACTCTTGTTTGTTCCTTCACCTCTCGTTCTTTCTTCAGCCTTGTCCTCACCCAAGGCTTAAATAGTCTTGTTACCCGGGAACGGGATTGCTGAGTCCTCTGTGGCTCACAGTTACTTCACCACACCAGATGCAGGTTCAGCCGAGTTTGATGCAGGAGTTGGACCAGTTCTTCACCGGGAGTTCGATGAAGCTTGTGGCTGTTTGCTTGTGACGTTTCGATGTTCAGTAGTGGTTTCTACTAGGATTCGATCCTGACATGTGGCTTTATGTTGTTTTGGTATCTTTCTTTTGGATCTTCACCCGTAGTCGGGTTGTGATGTTCTGAATGATGATTGCTTATGTAATGTATTGTGTGAAGTGGCGAGTGTAAGCCAACTATCTCCTTTTACAATTTAATCCCTCTTTTACATGAGTCGTGCAAAGATACCAAACTTGAGATCATTCTAGGATGGATTTATGCCTTTAAGTCGTGCCTCGACACGTAGGAGGTATAACTCCATCCTGGGCATTACAATCCCCGTAGTGGCATGCAGATCTTTGTGAAGCCATTCAAGATCAGATACGCACTAAGAAGACGACGACCCTTGGCGGGATCCCAGCCAAGGAAGACTACAAGACCTCCGGCAAGCACCTTGCCGGGGATGGCAGCAGGCGCCGCGGCAAGACCCTTGCTGGGGACATCCGTAGGGCCACCATCAGGCCCACGCCGACTAAACTTCCACCGCCGTATGCAGCTGCCGACCCAACCAGCTGGGCAGGCACCTACGTGGCGACATGCAGATCTTCGTGAAGACCCACCATTGCGCCACCTCAGCTGCCTGCCTACCTACATGGCATCTCAGGCATCGCTGGCCAGGGCGCGTGTCGACACAAGAAGGAGCGGCGACGGACAAGACAGATCTCTCCCCCGTCCCCGATAAAGCAAGGACACCTAAGCAAGACGCATTAAATGCGCCTTGTCATGTAATGCGATGGATAACCTCGCATCCTGTATGCCACTGTGGCGACCCCTTTTTTCTATAAAAGGAGACCCGAGGCGACCAGGAGGAGGATTCGGCTTTTTGGAGCTCCTCGCGCCCCATAGCTAGCTGAAGAACACAGATATACAATCCACCAAAGCAGGAGTAGGGTTTTACGCATCATCGCGGCCCGAACCTGGATAAACGAACCGTGTGCTATCTGTTTGATCCGCTCTTCTCTCAACCCCGCGCCCCGCTAACCGTAGTAGGGATTCTTGTGATCCCATAGGTGTCATTCCGCACCGACATACACGAGAAGATTTGTAGTTGAAGAAGTGAAATTCGTTGGGAGCATGTGCACAAAAAACATCAGTTCAGTTTTCAAAATTCTGTAAGTTTGTTTTGATTCTATAAAATTATGTAAGATTCGTGTGTGTGTGCGCGCGCGCTGCTACAAATCTGAACTATTTGTCCAGTCATACTAGTACTGATGGAATCGCCTAAATAAGTTAAAGAAAAATTTGAAAGTTTGGTGTGTGTGCTGCTACAAACCTAAACTTCTTATCCAGTCTTGCCGTACCTCCGCATGGTCGTACTATGTTCATACTGCTGCTGCTGCAGCTGCTGCATCTATGCGGTGGGCTGGCAGTTTCCTCATTGCCCTGCTTGATTTCTCCTAACTGCATCCAAGATGTGCAACTATTCTTCTCTCCACTCAAATTTAGTACACAATACTCTCTCTCTCTCTCTCTCTCTCTCTCTCTCTCTTAATTTATTCAAACCTATAGCATGGACACAGTTTGTATGGAAATTCCTCTCTGAATTTCTAATTTGTTGTACCTGCCTTGCAGTTATCTGTTTATTTTTGTGTTCTGTTTTTTGCCTCAATTGATCCTTGTGCTAAGTCTTGTATGTCGTGCGCTTCTGATCACGTCGTAAAGTGAAAAAAGACAAGTGAGGTAAGTACTTGTTTGGAAAGTTTGCTTGTTTGGAAAGTTAGCAATTTCGAATTTTAATTTGAATTCAGTACAATTTCTAAAATTTACTTCTGTTCAATTCTATCTTAGTTCGAATCATTTTCTTATTTTAGTTCAGTTCAGTGCCGGCTATTTGTAAAGTTTATTCTTTGGTTGGGAAAATCTCTTTTGGAGAAGTTCGAGTTTAAAAGATTACATGTTCAGATTCTTTTAGAAGGTGGACTAATCATCTAATTATTCTTATCATGGACTCAAAAATACTACTTTGAACCAACTAACAATTGGCCAATTGTATCCGGAAAACATAAAGTAATGGTCGGCTATGCTACTGCATGTGCTAAGAGCATCTCTAGTAGAACCCTCAAACCCTTAAATTCAAAATCAGTTTTAAGGGTTGAGAATTGGCCATTTTTGACACTTTTAAGGGTTGAAAAATAGAGGCAAAGACTAGAACCCTCAAACCCAACCCTTATAACGGAATCGGATAATGGGAACACAAAGTGCAGGATCAAAAGGCAACAATAAAGCAGAGTAAAATAGCCTAGTTTTGAACACTATGAACATGCACGCGGAGGAACGGAGGATACAAAAACGGAGGCGCTGCGACGGCGGCCGGAGCAGGCGCGGCGGCGGGCGGGGGCGCGGCGCCGGCGGGGGCGCGGCGCCGGCGGCCGCGGCAGGCGCGGCGGCGGGGCGGGGGCGCTGCAACGCGGCGGGCGGGGGCGCTGCGACGCAGCGGGCGGGGGCGCTGCGACGGCGGCCGGAGCAGGCGCGGCGGCGGGCGGGGGCGCGGCGCCGGCGACCGCGACAGGCGCGGCGGCGGGCGGGGATGCGGCGGCCGGGCCGCAGAGGGGCGGCGGGGCCGGGGCCGGGGCGGCGGGGCGGCGGCCGGAGCGCGGGGGGCGGCGGGCTAGCGGCGGCCGCTGCGGATTCCTCCCGCGCGCGCGAACCAACTGCCTCCCGCGCGATGTGAGAAAAGAGTGCGGGTTGGGGGGAGTTTTTCCTCCCAACCCTCACTTCTACAGGCTGGGAGGAGGTTTGAGGGTTCGACCTCTAATTTTTTTTACGGATTTGAGGGTTTAGGGGTTCTAGTCTACGGGGTTTTTTGAACGAAAACTGTAAAAAAGCGGTTATTTTTAGAGATTTGAGGGTTTGAGGGCTCTACTAGAGATGCTCTAACGCTTGTATCCTTATTAAGGGGGTACCTTTTCACATATTGAACATGGATACCTAAACTAGTCTTCTGATGAGCTTGTACTACTTTCTATATACCACCATCTTTGCTAGGAATGGGATGCCCAAAATACTACTTTGAACCAACTAACAATTGGCCACTCATGTTTTTCTATTTCTAAAATAGAGAATGTCCATACTGATTCACACCAAGATGCACTTGAAACTTATATAGTTCGGTTTAGTTCTTATTCTCAGCATCCGTGGCAGCAGCCAGCCCAGCCTTCCCTCCCGCTCATCAGTCCAACTTCTTGCTCCGACGCTGGTCACCCAAACGTGTAGGCCACCCGTGTTTCACCTCCTGATCCAACTCAACTTTCTCCCTTCTTCAGCATGTTTGGGATGAATTTGATGAATCTTCTTGATACTCTGTTCTTACTCATTTAGAGCTAGTTTCATTCCTGTATGTATGTATCACTTAGTTTTCAGATGGCTCAATTTAGAGTACTTCCAACTCTGAAACTTGCCATGCATATTTGGGGATGGAATGTAAAATGGATGATCCTGTGATGGATTGATGTGCACGTTCTTTGTGTACTTATTTTTGACAGATTGTAGTACTCTGTAGTGGTATTAAATTGGGAACCTATGGTGCGTCGGTTATAAGATCGTTGATGCTAGCTTCTTTGAGTTTGTCTGCTATTTCACCTTTTGTTTTAACCTACATCTTTTTTTTGTTTACAGATTGTCGCATGATACTTGTATTGGGTGCTGGAGTTCATGTATTACTGCCAGGTAAGTTCAAAAAATAAACCGTAGCTAGTTCAAATATAAACTCCATGAGGATTTTGGTCAAGCTTCCAGTGTGGTTCACCCTTGAAGGTGTGCTGCAGGAATTCAGTACTACTTCTTAGAGTGTTGTTATTTGTCGCCAGGAAAAAGTCAAGATGTTCGCGCAACAGAAATCTAGAAGTTTGGAATCGCGAGAACCGTAAGTTCAAAAAATTGAAAAACATTTAAATAGATTTCTCATGTAGTATATTATTACCTCTGTTCGCAAATTGTTGATGTGGTTTTTGTTCAGTACATAATAACTAAAAGACTTGTGCTTCGGTAGACCCCCCTTAAACACAAGGACGGCTCAGATTAGCTCGTACCTCTTCATAGGATGGGGCATGATAGTCATATTTATAAATTCTTCGCCGTACATATACGCTAGACATTTTTTTTGTCCATGAATGAACGCTCGCATCCTCCCGCGCTGGACCGGCCCATGCATCATGTTTTTGATTTTTCTAAAACCGCAAAAATGAATAAGTGCCCAAGAGGATTCGAACCGCCCGCCACCAGTAATTAGCACAGGCGACTAACCAACTGGGCAACTAGACACCTTGTGATGGATATATTTTTTTGACTGTCAATAGAACACCGGAAAATCGCACTATATTCTCTTTGTTTTCTTTTCCTCTTTATTTTTTCCTTTTACCCTTTTCTTTCTTAAATGCGTAAAGATTTTCAAATTCGTGAATTTTTTTCAAAAATGAAGAAAAAATTCAAAGTCGTTAATTTTTCTTCAAAGTGGGTGCACTTTTTTTTCCCAAAATGGTGAAGTTTTTCCCCCAAATTCGTGTACTATTTCTCAAATCAGTGATTTAAAATTTGAACTTTTTATAAAAATGATGAATTTTATTTTAAATGTCAACGATTTTTTTTAAAATATTAATGATTTTTTTTTTACAAAATCGGTAAAATTTTTTTAAAAAAAATCAATTTTTTTTTTTCGAATTTGTGAACTTTTCCCAAATTTGATGAAGTCTTGTTTTACTTTTTCTAATCAATGAGCTTTCTTAAAATCCAGTGAACTCTTTAATTTTTTTGTGAACTTTCTTGAATTCCTAATTATTTATTTTAAAAATTATCTAAAAGTCAATGATCAAGTTGTAATTAAACTCCCTCCTCTTTCTTAATGAGTGTTCTTTGAAATTTATCTTGGATGCTTGGCGTGGTGATACTAGTGTGTGAAACAAATTTGAGTTTATTTTATTGATGTGAAAAAAGTGCATCCAAACTTGCCCTACCAGCCTACCCGAGCCATCACCTTTGAACATGATATGCTTCTTGCCATGCACGAAACGACACCAAAACTTGTCAGTATGTGGCCATGCACGAAACGACACCAAAACTTGTCAGTATGTGGCCATGCTCATGGCTGGCCTTCATGCAAAATTTGAAGAAATTCGGACACCTAACGCACATTGTGTCACGTTCGGTTAGTGTTTTAGGAATTTTGTTTCACGGGAAAACCTTAGTAAATGCATAAAAAGTCGGAACTCAATGAAATTTATCATGGATGCTTTGCATGATGATGTTAGTGTTTCGAAAAAAATTGGTTTCATTTTATTGGTGTGAAAAAAAGAGCAACCAGACTTGCCCTACCGGCCTACTGAAACCACCAGCTTTGAACATGGTGTGCTTCTTGTCATGCATGAAATGACATCAAATTTTGCCAGCATGTGAGCATGCTCATGGCTGGCCTCCATCGAAATTTTGAAGAAATTTGGACACCGAACGCATGTTGTGTCACGTTTGGCTAGTGTTTTAGGATTTTTCACTAGGAAAACCCTAGAAAATGTATAGAAGGTCAGAATTCAATGAAACTTATCATGGATGCTTGACATGGTGATACTAGTGTGTGGAAAAAATTTGGGTCCATTTTATTGATGTGAGTATTTTTTTAAAGAAAAAAATAATAAAAACGAAAAACAACAAGAATGAAAATAAACGAACAGTAAACCTGTCGCTGAATGAATTATTTTCCTTTTCCTTTTTCTATTTAACAGATGCTCAGAAATTTTAAAAGTGTCTGGTTCTTTTATGTGAGCATGTTCCTATTTAAACGAACAATAAACAAACATTTTTGTTTAAACAAACAATTTTTTTTGTTTAATAGATGTTCAGAAATTTATCATATTGATGTGAGCATTTCTATTTAAACAAACAATTTTTAGACATATCTGTACTATTTTCTTAAAAAGCCAATACCTGTACTTTATATACAAAATTTTAAAAAGCGATTTTTTAATTCAAAAAACAACAAGTGTGAGAATTAGTAGAAAAAAAACAAATAGAAAAAACGAAAAAGAAATGGTGATAACAGAACCGATTCAACAATGGGCCGGCCCAGCCGCGAACTGAAGTAGAAGAAACAAAAAAAGAAGTAAAAATACACATACATTAGGTTGTTCTAGTTGGTTAATGTGGTTTTCCTGAGATCAGAGGTTTGAGTTCGATACCTGGTTCCTTCGCTATACCGCCCTTATACGGTTTGTGGATGGGGGGTCTACCGAAGCAGGCCTCTAACTAAAATTCTTTTCAAAACTCAATTCTCGTGTGTATATGTTGTGTATTGTTCAAGCTCTTCCATTCGATCTATTCTATGGTTGGCTCACTAGTCTGCCACTCTACAATTGAATTTTTTCCCATTGTCGTGCCTTATAGGTGTTTGTTTAAAATGCATAAGTGGTTTGTTATGAGTCCATGGCAGTCATGCAGCCTGGGATTGGGATATACAAGATGGAATCTACTACTATTGCTAGCTTTGGAGTTCACATGCTACAGCACATGGATCCAACACTGCTGCCGGCCGCCGCCTCCCTCCGCAATGCTGCCGGCCGCCGTCTCCCTTCCCCACGACTGGGTCACCGGGTATCCGACGGCGACATGAAGGCCACATGTGATCCTTGCTTCCCATCATCACCTCCACCTCATGTGAGTTCACTGCCGAGAACAAGCGTGACCACCTACAGTTCCCGGTGGTAGCCTTGGACAGCCTCGGCCGCGAGCTCGTTCACCATGGTTACTGGCAGCCATCCAAGTGGAGCGCAAACATCAGCCCAAGTAGAATCACAGCCACCATCTTCACCAAGCGCTGCACGGTCGTCCAAGTCGAGCACACACAATAGTCCAAGCTGATGCATGATCACTGATGGATTCATCATCTTTTTATTAGTTTGAATTCTGCAAGTCTCAATTCTATGGAAGCTTGCTGGCGATGCGGCCAGCATGCTTTTAGCAATAGCGGCGATCACAAACAGCATTGGCAGCCAGCACACGCACTACATGCTCGACTGTTGCACACTACCGCCATCGATGTAGACAACACAGATTTTTTAAGCAGTTTGGAAAAACAGAAGTTTGATATCAGTTTACCCTTGAGAGGTAGTAAGTGCGGAGCAGAAAAATTGTAGCAGTTCAGCAAAAAAAGTTTACATGTACAAACGCTTCAGCAATCAGTAGAAGGCCACTTGATTTACTATCTAATCTTGGAGATAAATCAAATATCCTAAGTTTGCGATGGCAGGTCACTCGTCTGACGGGTCCACAACGTATGTTTCAGAAGATCAGTACCATCATTACAAACAGATCAGTACCATCATTATAAAGGTAAGAACTAATTGTCCGTGAAAAGAATTGTTATCTCTGAAATTCTAGAAGAGTTCAGAGAGACTGCAGGTTAATAAAGTCTGTCAGGTTCTTTGATTTTATACATAAGAAAATCCTTGGATATCGGGAAGATATAAAGCGTATGCACAAGATGGATTTGGGATGCATATAGATTATCATTTCTTGTCATCGGCTTATTCCTGGTAAGTACTATTAGTGTACAAATGTATACAACTTGTACAAGAAAATGGGTCTGTCAGTTCATCCATATCCAAACCCCCGTCGACGTGCGGCGGCAGGAAATATTTCCAGGTTGTTTTCTTTCTCTCTTTGCTTAGCACAAAATTGCGCAAATGCCTAGCAGAAAATAGAACATGTTTGTATACATGGGTAGATTCACGAAAATTTGTAGTACTTCGGTGAAAGGATTCACATCAGTTCAACATTTTTGAATGTTCAGTAAAAGTTCAAATAGACCAGAGGCTTTTACCTCATTTGCAAAGCCTAAAGCAACAGTACAATGATAGAAAAAATCAGTTCAAAAAAATGCTGGAGGTTTGTCGGAATGACAGAAAACATCAGTTCAATTTTTCTGTACCATTGGTTTTCTTAATAAATGTTTTAGTCACGTGTTTTCTTGATGCCATCAAGTATTTGCTTGAATACTTCGGTCTTGTGCCGCTGGTAGTAGTGTGGATGGGTAGCAAGTTCAACTACCAATCCACACCAAGTTCAGGCATGTTGCATGTTTCCCACACGTTCCTAGAAGTTGTTCTAGGATTGGAAACCTAGCAGCAACACTCTTGTTTTCACTATTTAAATTCACCTCAATTTCTAATTTAAGTTCTGTTCATAGGAGTGCTTGTAATCAATTAGTTTGGTTTTACTTATGTTCCATGAATTTCTAGTACCCTAATAGATTTGGTAGTGACATGAGCTCCCTCTCCACCACTCCAGGATATGCAGCGTTGTCCTAGTCCAGCCCCATGGCGTACATGAACTTAGTGTTATTGCAAAAACAGTACAAAACTCTTTTTATTTTTATTTTTAACTTATGATGTTACTGTACATTAACTTGGTTGTTCTTTTTACATGAACTTGTACATTGTCTTGTCAGGTTGTGTGTCTACTACTCAAAAGTCCGCAATAGTTCAACAAAAAATGTTTACATCAGTTTCAACTCAAAAAAACCATAAGTTTAGAGGAAGAAAATGATCCCCGGCATGTTTTGGTCCATGTAGACCATCAGAGGAAGAAAAAATGTTTCTCCATTCAGTTCAGGTTGCTCTAGGATTTGTCCATGTTCCGGAGGGAAGTAATTGACTTGTGGTTTGGAGTGGTACCTACTGTATAACAAATATGTGTAACCAAATATGTGTTGAATATTGTTGATTGGAGGGATGTGTACTGATGTACCTTTTCTGCTCGATCCTTCTTTTATAGAATAAACATTTGTTGTTTTTTACAGGAATAATTATTTGTTGTATGTGATGTGATCTGCAAACGATGTATCTAGATTTGGTTCTTCTTGTTTTTCTAACATAGTACAGAACATTGAATGATTCATTATATGTAGTTTCATTTCAAACCTTGATTTAACTTTAAATGAAAAGTGTAGAATTTTTAAAACGTACTTGTACATATGCTTATCAGGGTTGTGCGTGTGCTATACAAAATATTTGAAGCAATTCGGCAAAATATTATATTTACATCAGTTCATACTCAAATATACAACAAGTTTAGAGAAAAACAAAAATAAAATTCAAAGTTGAGAAACATGGGATGTTTGCTCATATGTATAAAATAATTATGTTTGTGCAGAAGTTTAAAAATAATGGAAATGAAGAAGTTATATTTTCAAAGTTCATAGAGCAAAATTGATAAGTTAAAATTGAGAAATGTGGTAAGCATGAAGTAAATTCAAAGAACACAAAAAGAAACAAGTTCAACGAAATTTTTTTGCACTTTGTGAAAGTACATTTTAAATATCTTCTGAACACAAGGATGTTGACAAAAGATTCCAAAACATCTTACCTTGGCGTCATTTTGTTCCTTTTCCGGGCCTCATTCGTTGCTTTATCCTTCTGGGACTCCGTTTTCTTCTTCTAAGCTTCGCCTTCGACCTCTTCCTCAACATTCTCACAGCTCACTGTCAACGACCATTGAGAACTTTATATGCCAATGCCAACTTCTTCTTCCAGTTCAGGCGTCCACAAATGACAAACCAGGCAACAAATGAGCCAACAAAGCTAGAGATGTACACTCTATACTTGGAAGACCAAATGCATGTTTTCAGTTATAGGGATTTAAGGTCTGGCCAGTCATTGAAAACTCGAATTCTACTTAGTAACCTACTTGATTTGATAATGCTTAGAAGTTAGAACTAGAAGCTGCTCCATGGTTAATGAACTTAGTTTAGTGCATCCATGAGCGGAAATCATCTAATCAGGGGAAGTTGGGTGATAGAAGAGATCTCTGAATCATCCAATCAGGCGGAATTTCAGTTTGCTACAAAAAACAGAAACAACGGATCAAGGGACTTAAATTTCATGAATCTAGGCTCGTTGCCATGGTGTTGTCCTCCTCTCAGTCGACCAGCATCACGGGGTTGGCCGGCGCAGCACGGTGGTGTCACGGGGCGGAGCGGGGCGGGGTTTCCCCTCTCCGTTATCGCGGTGCAGGCCGGTGCAGCGGAGTGGCGCCCTCCACTGTCTTCCCCGGCGTCACGGAGCAGGCCGACGAATCAGGGTCGTCGGGAGAATCGAAGAAGGAAGAAGGCGGGGGCGGCCGTGCGGGAGCGGGAGAGGCAGCCGCCGCGCCACCACTGCCGGTCCAGCGCTTCTGTGCTATGGACCCGTGGTGGTAGGGTAAATGGGTATGGGCCCAGGGGTGACCCGAAAACTGACCTGCCGTGAAGGCCCTCAGGGCGAGCAGCATGAGCTCCTCGATGGCGGCGGCGGCTCTGGCGACTACGCTGCAGGGATGAAAACGCCATGAGCCTAGTAACACACGTCCAAACAGGAGCATCAGTTCATAAAGAAGACGAAGAGTTTGACAAAAATGAGAGCATCAGTTCAACCCCTCGAATTTGTCGGTTCAACAATAGTAACAGAATAATATTCTGTTACGCGAAACAGAATAGCCCAGATGTATATATATATATATAGTAAAGGTCTCCAACATATTGTGCTTACCAAAGGATAAAAAAAAGGAAAGTTGAAGATCACCTTGATGTTGATATTAAGGCAGACATTAGAAAAAAAAGATAGGCCCTTCGCAGAGGGAAGCAGAGGTTGCCATGTGCTTTTTAGTTGGATGCACTAAGTCTTAATGGAAAGGAACGTTACTTTGTATTATCACTTGTGATAGAGACCTTTATTATGCAGTCTGTCGCTTTTATTTCATCCCCATCACAAGATCGTACAAAGTTTATTTTCCTCACACTAATAAGTAGCACATATTTAAAGAGCAATTTTTTTGCTTGCACCGATGAATACTTACTTGAAGGATCTTACTCAATCTGTAGTAGGTATGGTGGACTCTCATGGCAAAACTGGTTTGAAGGGTTTTGGATGCACAAGTAGTATCTCTACTTGGTGGAGGAAGTTTTTGGCTAGCATGAGAGGAAAGGCAGGAACAACATGTTGGAGGATCTATGACAATATAATTTATATTTGGATATAAAGAAGCATAACACATTACGTTGTCTTTCTTGTCCAACGTCAACTTCTTAGCATATAATATTTTAATGAGTGCTCACAATCACAAAAGATGTCCAAGGTAGTATATTTATATGTGAGACCTCTCTTTCTTTATAACTTCCTATTAATTGCAATAGTGACCTAGACTATGTTTGTCAACTCTCAACAAGTTTCATGTACCATACTCTTTTTATGTGAAGTCGTCACTCTCCATAAGATTATTATATAATCTCTTTTTATTTTAGTCTCTTCCATTTTCTTTTTCTTATGATCAAAGCAAGAAAACAAAACCCTCAACTCAAAACTACTCTTTATTATATAACTCTCAGACTTGATTACATAGATAGATCAAAAGCAAAACTCAAATATTAAATCATACTAAAACTTTTATTCTACTAGATCAAGATATAACTAAAAAGATCGAACTAAGATAAACGATAAAGGTAAAGGTGTGATGGTGGTACGATACCAGGGCACCTCCCCCAAGCTTGGCATAAGCCAAGGGGAGTGTCCATACCCGTGTACTCAAGTCTCCTTTGGAGGTGAAGATGATGTTGATGATGGTGTCGGAGGCTTGTCCTTCGTCTTCTAGGGCATATGCTCCCCATCATAGAAATATGAACGGGTCTCTGGAATTCTCAAATCTGCAGCCAAACTCATCCTCTTAAATCTATACTCATACTCGCAGTTTTGGTTTTACAGGTCATAGATCTATGCTTGGAGATGCTCGTTTTTCTCATGAAGCTTGAGGATGGCCTTCCCAGCATCTTTAGTGTCTAGCTTGTGGTCACGGGTAAATTCTGTGATCATCATATGGTTGGCGTTGAGTCCACGTTCCACCATCCCTTGGCACTTGAAAACCTGGCCTCCACGCTTCCAGTCCTCCTGGGCCCTTGAACATCCCGGATGTGAAGCACCCCCTCGTGCAAATCCATGGTTTGAGGGTGTTTCATCACCTCAAAGAGGTAGGGGTTGATGAACTTATAGAACTTGTCCTTGGAGGCGCTTGGGGATGTCATGGCTATCTAGATCTATCAGAAAAATAGCTCAAAACAAGAACAACGGATATTGCCATGATACAGTGGTCAAAACCTTCGGGAGATTATATAATGAATGTTTACCGACCAAAAAGAAGTATTCTGGGAGAAAACAGAGTCCGGGTGGCACACGAGGTGGCCACAAGCCTAGGAGGCGCACCCCCACGGTTTGTCGCCTCCTCGTGCGTTTTTCGAACTACTTTTTATTTTCCTAATTTTTTAAATATTCCAAAACAGATAGAAATTGACTTCGGAAAGTGTTTGGAGTAAGTTTACTTACCGTACCATATACCTCTTCCTTTTCATTGTTTTGGAATGTGCTGCAAAGTTTCCCTTATGTACTCCTCTGGTGTTATGGTATCAATAACATTGGTGTTGATATTTCTGGGAGTACCTAAGATTTAATGTTTGATTCTTGATGGCACCGGAACGATAAATTTCTTCTATAATGTAAGGTCCTCCACATTTAGAAAGAAGCTTTCCTGCAAAAAATCTTAAACGAGAATTGTACAGCACAACTTGGTCACCTACATCGAATTCCCGTTTATGTATTCTTCTGTCATGCCACCTTTTAACCTTTTCTTTAAATAACTTGCCATTTTCATAGGCTAGGGTTATCCATTCATCAAGTGAGCTAATATCAAATAGCCTCTTTTCACCAGCAAGCTCAAAATCATAGTTCAACTCTTTAATTGCCCAATAAGCTTTATGTTCTAGTTCAAGAAGTAAGTGACATGTTTTTTCATAAAACATTTTATACGAAGACATGCCCATAGGATTTTTGTAAGTATTATTGTAAGCCCATAATGCACCATCAAGTTTTTTAGACCAATTCTTCCTAGATCTATTAAAGTCTTTTGCAAGGTCAACTTGATCCCTATATTACTTAATTCTACTTGACCACTAGACTGAGGGTGATATGGAGATGCAGTTCTATGGTTGACATCATATTTAGCAAACAATTTATGGAAAGCACCATGAATAATGTGTGAACCACCATCAGACATTAAATATCTAGGGACACCAAACCTTGGGAAAATAACTTCTTTAAGCATTTTAATAGAGGTATTATGATCAACACTACCAGTTGGAATAGCTTCTACCCACTTAGTAACGTAATCAGCAGCAACTAAAATATGTGTATACCCATTAGAGTATGGAAAAGGTCCCATGAAAGCAAAGCCCTGAATATTAAATGGTTCAATAATGAGTGAATAACTCATAGGCACTTCCTGATGTCTACTAATATTACCAATTTTTTGACATTTATCACAAGACAAGACAAACTTACGCGCATCTTTAAAGAGAGTAGGCCAATAAAAACCGGATTGTAATACCTTGTGCGCTATTCTATCTCCTGCATGGTCTCCTCCGTAGACCTCAGAATGACCCTTGCATAGGATTTGTTCCTATTCATGCTCAGGTACACAACGTCTAATAACACCATCCACTCCTTCTTTATAAAGGTGCGGGTCATCCCAGAAGTAATGTCTTAAATCATAGAAAAACCTTTTCTTTTGCTGGTATGTGAAACTAGGTGGTATAAATTTAGCAACAATGTAATTAGCATAGTCTGCATACCATGCAGTGCTATGATAAGCATTTATGATCGCTAATTTTTCATCAGGAAAGCTATAATCAATAGGTAGTGGGCCATAAAGAACATTTTCTAACCTAGACAAGTTGTCTGCTACAAGGTTCTCAGCTCCTTTTCTATCTATGATATGCAAATCAAATTCTTGCAGCAGAAGAGCCCATCTAATAAGTCTAAGTTTAGCATATTTCTTTTCCATGAGGTATTTAATAGCAGCATGATTAGTGTGAACAGTGACTTTAGAATAAAAAATATACGATTTGAATTTATCACACCAAATACAACTGCTAAGAATTCCTTTTCAGTAGTAGCATAGTTTCTTTGAGCACTGTCTAGAATTTTACTATCATAATGGATAATATTTAATTTCTTATCAACTCTTTGTCCTAGAACAGCACCAACAACATAGTCAACGACATCACACAGATTTCAAAGGGTAGGCTCCAATCAGGTGGTTAAACAATAGGTACAGAGACTAAGGCTTTCTTAAGTATTTCAAAGGCTTCTACACAATCATCATCAAAAACAAATGGAACATATTTCTGCAAAATATTAGTAAGAGGCCTAGAAATTTTAGAGAAGTCTTTAATAAATCTCCTATAGAAACCAGCATGACAAGGGAAACTTCGTATACCTTTGATATCCTTAGGACACGACACTTTTTCAGTAGCATCTACTTTAGCTTTATCAACTTCAATACCTCTTTCCGAAATTTTATGCCCCAAGACAATACCTTCATTAACCATAAAGTGGCACTTCTCCCAATTCAAGACAAGATTAGTTTCTTCACGTCTCTACAAAACTCGGTCAAGGTTGCTCAAGCAATCATCAAAAGAAGTTCCATGAACAGAAAAATCATCCATGAAAACCTCAATAATATTTTCACAAAAATCAGAGAACATAGATGGCATACATCTTTGAAAGGTAGCAGGTGCATTGCATAAACCAAAAGGCATACATCCATAAGCAAAAGTACCAAAAGGACATGTAAAAGTAGTTTTTTCTTGATCTTCTTGTGATACATGTATTTTGAAAAACCCAGAATATCCATCTAGAAAGCAAAAGTGTGTATGTTTTAATAGTATTTCTAGCATTTGATCAATAAATGGCAAAGCGAAATTTTCTTTCCTAGTAGCTTTGTTTAATTTTCTTACCATTCTATAAGGTGTAATAATTCTTTGTGGAATCAACTCATTTTTATCATTAGGAACAACAGTAATACCTCCCTTCTTAGGGACACAATGAACATGACTTACCCATTTACTATCAGTTATGAGATAGATTATACCAGCTTCCAAAAGTTTTAATATTTCATTTCTTGCCACTTCCTTCATCTTGGGGTTTAACCGTCGTTGATGGTCAACAACTGGTTTAGCGTCGGATTTCACCTTAATTTCGTGTTGGCATACAGTGCGACAAATTCCCTTAAGATCATCAAGAGTATATCCAATAGCGGCGCGGTGCTTCCTCGGAGTTTTTAATAATCTTTTTTCTTCATGCTCTGAAAGGTTACCACTAATAATAACATGATATATCTTCTTTTCATAAAGATAAGCATATTTCAATGTATCAGGTGCTGGTTTAAATTCAAACACAGGATCACCTTCAGGTTGACTAGGACCTCCTAAGGTTTCAACAGGCAAATTGTGCTTGAGCACAGGTTGTTGGTCAAAGAAAATTCTATCTATTTCATTTCTCTCATTTATCAATATGTCATTTTCATGATCTAGCAAATATTGTTCTAAAGGATCAGTAGGAGGTACAACAATAGAATCAAGACCAATAATTTCAACCTTACTAGGTGATTCTTTATCACAAGGTTTTCTATGAAATTTATCGAAATTAAACTCATGAGACACATCGCCAAAATTAACACTAACCCTCTCCTTAGTACAGTCAATTCTAGCATTCACCATATTCAAGAAAGGTCTACCAAATATAATGGGACAAAAATCATCTTGTGGGGAACCAAGAACTAGAAAATCAGTGGGATATTTTATTTTCCCACACAAGACTTCAACATCTCTAACAATCCCAAGTGGTGAGATAGTATCTCTATTAGCAAGTTTAATAGTAACATCTATATATTATATCTCAGCAGGTGCAATATCATTCATAGTTTCTTGATAAAGAGTAAATGGAATATCACTCACACTAGCACCCAAATCACATAAGCCATGATAACAATGATCTCCAATTTTGACTGAGATAACAGGCATGCCAACAACATGTCTTTGTTTATCTTTTTCATCGGGTTTGGCAATTCTAGCAGCTTCACGAAGGAAGTAAATAACATGCACATCAATATTATCGACCAAGTGATCCTTAACCATAGCAACATTAGGTTCTACTTTAATTTGTTCAGGGGGTTTAGGTGTCCTAACATGACTCTTATGGAGCACAGTTGAAGCTTTAGCATGTTCCCTTAACCTAACAGGGAAAGGTGGTTTCTCAATATAAGCAGTGGGAACAACTGGATTTTCATTATAAGTAATGGTTTCTTCTTCAACCTTAGTGGGTTCTACTACTTTCACTTCAATGGGAGGATGATATTTAAACCACTTCTCCTTAGGGAGATCAACATGAGTAGCAAATGATTCACAGAAAGAGGCTACTATCTCAGAGTCAAGTTCATATCTAGTGCTAAATTCACGAAAAGCATCAGTATTCATAAAAGATTTAACACAATCAAACTCAAGGTTCATACCTTACTCCTTAACTTCATCGAGTTCCCAATCTTCAGAGTTGTGTTTAATTTTTTTCCAAAAGTTCCCATCAAAATTTAATAGTCTTGTTCATAAAAGAACCGGTACAAGAAGTATCGAGCATGGATTGATCATTACGAGAAAGCCGAGCATAAATTTTTTGGATAATAATTTATCTTGGAAGCTCATGATTGGGGCATGAATATAACATTGACTTAATCCTCCCCCAAGCTTGAGCAATACTTTCTCCTTCACGAGGCCAAAAGTTATAAATATAATTCCGATCATGATGAACTACATGCATAGGATAAAACTTCTGATGAAATTCCAATTTCAATCGACTGTAGTTCCAATCTCCAATATCATCACATAGACTATACCACGTCAATGCCTTTCCTTCAAATATAATGGGAATACCTTATTCTTGACCTCATCCTCGGGAAAACCTGCAAGCTTAAGTAATCCACATAGATTAGATGCATATCAGGATGTAGTGTTCCATCTCCTGCATAAGGATTAGCTAGTAGTTTCTCTAACATGCCCAAAGAATTTCATAATAAATAATTTTAGTAGGTTCAGTAGGTTGAGGGGCAACTCTTTGTTCTTCCGGTCGAGGTGAATATACCCTGAACAAACCCCTCAAAGGATTGTTTTCCATTGTGACAAGTGACAGTAAATTTCAGCACATAATATAATTTTTCCCTTACCAAATTCCACTCACCAAAGACGTTTCACACCCCGGCAAAGGCGCCAGAAAAGAGTCTTGATGACCCACAAGTATAGGGGATCTATTGTAGTCTTTTTGATAAGTAAGAGTGTCGAACCCAACGAGGAGCAAAAGGAAACGACAAGCGGTTTTTAGCAAGGTATTGTCTCCAAGCACTAAAATTATAGGTAACGAATAGTTTTGTGATAAAATAATTCGTAACATGTAAGAAGTAACAAGTGTAACTAAGGTGGCCCAATCCTTTTTGTAGAAAAGGACAAGCCTGAAAAAACTCTTATATAAAGCAAAGTGCTCCCGAGGACACATGGGAATTATTGTCAAGTTAGTTTCATCATGCTCATATTATTCATGTTCGTTACTTTGATAATTGATATGTGGGTGGACCCGTGCTGGGGTGTTGTCCTTACTTGGACAAGCCTCCCACTTATGATTAACCCCTCTCGCAAGCATCCGCAACTACGAAAGAAGAATTAAGATAAATCTAACCATAGCATGAAACATATGGATCCAAAACAGCCCCTAACGAAGCAATGCATAAACTAGGGTTAAAGCTTCTGTCACTCTACCAACCCATCATATACTTATTACTTCCCAATGCATTCCTATATTCCCAAATAATGGTGAAGTGTCATGTAGTCGACGTTCATATAACACCACTAGAGGAAAGAAAAAATACATCTCATCAAAATATCGAACGAATACCAAATTCACATGATTACTTTTAACAAGACTTCTCCCATGTCCTCATGAACAAACGTCTACTCAGTGATTCATCTCCAAAGTATCTACAATTTTCGATTGTTCCATGCTATTATATTATCTATCTTGGATGTTTTATATGCATTTATATACTATTTTATATGATTTTTGGGACTAACCTATTAACCCAGAGCCCAGTGCCAGTTTTTGTTTTTTCCTTGTTTTTGAGTTTCGCAGAAAAGGAATATCAAACGGAGTCCAAACGGAATGAACCTTTTTGGTGATTTTTTATGGACCAAAAGAAGCCCACGGAGCATCGGAGGTGGACCAGAAGAGCCACGAGCAAAGAAGCCCCAGGAGGCGCCCCCTACCTTGTGGTTGCATCATGGATCCCCCTGACTTGCCCCCGACGCCAAAAATTTCTATAAATACTAGAAACTCTAAAAATAAACCTAGATCAGGAGTTCCGCCGCCGCAAGTGTCGGGACCCCGATCCTAAGTCACACCGATCTAGCATGCAACACACCATATCACTTTGCGGCCTCACGCACGGTATCCCCACGGGTGCCACCTTACCTGGCCCGGGACCGTTTGCGCATTTTGGCTCACGTATATGATAGTGTCGCTAGCATCCATATGACAGAGAACCCGGGCCGACATGACCAGTTATAAACCAAAAGTGGCACTAAATTACAGAGACAGGCATTCATGACCCATCAATGAACGTGTCGGTCATCAA
This sequence comes from Secale cereale, assembly GCA_902687465.1. NCBI lineage: Eukaryota > Viridiplantae > Streptophyta > Magnoliopsida > Poales > Poaceae > Secale > Secale cereale. The sequence continues at coordinate 482,498,292 of LR738709.1, read as the reverse complement.
CGTATGAACCCAAGTCGTAGCAAGCTACAAGGACTTAAAGGAACAACGCGTGACATTTCCCTAAGGGACAGATACAGGAACGAAGAAGGACACATGCCAGTCAGCCTAAGTGATCCGGAGCAGTAGCAAGCTACCAAGGCTCAGTGGAAGCACTAGGAGACATTTCTCTGTAAGATAGGCTACCAAGGGTAAACAACTAGGTGTCGGATCCCACACATACCAAGCATTTCAATAACGTACACACAATATGCTCAATATGTGCAAATACAACATGGCATCACAACAAGACTCTAATAAACAAAGTATTTATTCATTAGGCTCCGAGGAGCCAAATATTACAACATGGGTCTCACGACCCAGCATTCAGAGCATACAAGCAACAAGCGGAAGCACAACATGTCTGAGTACAGACATCTACAAATGAAAAAGGCTGAAGAGCCTGACTATCTACAACACTCGTCCAAGAACGTAGCTGAGGTACAAGCTACTTGTCGAAGTCCAAGCGGAACTACTAGTGAGACATCAATCTCATCTGCAAAACATAAATTAAGCAAACATGAGTACAAAGGTACTCAGCAAGACTTACATCAGACCGTATCATACATGCACTTGTATCAAGATGGCAAAGTGGGGTTTAGTTGCAGCAAGCCAGCTTTGACTCAGTGGCTATCCTATTCTACGATTGCTGGTAACTCTTTTGAGGTGGCGCACACGAGTCCACTAAGCACCACACAATACACCACTATGGATTCATCCCCGTCTCCCTACGAGAAGGCCATCCATAGCACTCACACTTGTCTTGAGTATTTTAGAGTATCCACTTCAAATTGTCTATGTACCACGTAAGCATCCAAGAAGTCCATAACCGTGGACCCGGCTATTCGAATAGATCATGTTAATCCTGCAGGGGTGTACTTCTTCACACACGCTCTCGCCACTTATCGCCATGTACATCTCGTGTATCTCGGCAACCTTCAAGCGGAAGCCTGGCGAGGGTGTCGGCCACGACCTGACTAACCACACAAGTCTCTCGTCCAGGTTTATCGCCTATTCGGGTTCCATCCGTGGGAAGATCCGGCCGGGGTGTCGCTCACGGCCCCAAATGATGTGCGCAGGGTTCCCAAGCCCACCTCGCCGGGTGGGTCTACGCTTGGTACACCGTGCCACGGTGCCTAGTCTGTCCCAAGCCCACTGGCCGAGTGCCACTTGGTAGACTACTAACACTGCCTACAAACACCAGAAACTAGTTGCAACTCCTGGACAGAGATCATGTTGATTAATAAGTCGAGAGGGGTCGAGTTACCGGAACCCAATGTGTGGTAGTAGCTAGTCATTGGACAACATACACAGAACTCAGTTCTTACGGACGGTTCCAGTGAGACAACCCACCATGTACTCCTACATGGCCTCTCACCGCTACCTTTACCAAATCGCGTTCACACACTTAACTCTCAGCATCAGAACAGATCATTGCACTCCAATTCATTCCCGATGAATCAGACCTGACACACCCTAAGCAATAGCAAGCAAGGCATGGTAAGATCACAACATGGCTTCAATCAACTCCTACACATACTAGTGGGTTTCAACTATTTACTGTGGAATGACAGGTCATGCAGAGGAATGGGTTCAACTACCGCAGCATAAAGTAGCAGTTGAAGTCGTTGTTGTCCTAATGCAATAACAGAGAGCAGGAGCGAGAGAGGGTTGTATCGGAATGAACAAGGGGGTTTGCTTGCCTGGTAAAACAACATGCAGAGCACTGCTCCTCTGACAGGTACTCTGGATCGGTGTACGGAGCTGGACCTATCGAGAAGAACGGTGCCAACAATCAAACACAAGCATATGCAACAATATGATGTATGAATATGGCATGAAGATATGATGTTGTTGAGCTAATGCAACTAGCATTTTAATTGGTTGAACTCCATTTGAACCAAGGGTTCAAATGCAACTCTGAATTAAGTATTCTTAAATGCCAATTATGTGTTTCCATATAAACAGTAGGTTTAACTACATTTGTCATGCATGAAGATGCCATAAACAGATTCCTTATATTTTTCTGATCATTTTTCATATATAAATTATTTCATTCTGAGCTACGGTTGAATTTCTATGATTTTTTGAAGTTTTAACAATTTTTTGGATTTTCCTAAACAAAAACAATTCCAGAAAATGTTTATTGCGTCAGCACTGCGTCATGCTTGCGTCAGCAAGTCAACAGCGCTGGCCCAGGTCAAACCTGACGTGTGGGGTCCACACGTCAGTGGCTCGGTTATTTAACTGAGTTAATTAACACTAAACTAATCCTAACAGAAATGTCAGCAGGGCTAGTCCCACAAGTCAGTGGCTAAACTAATTAACAAAACTAATTAATTAACTTAATCTAGTCAACTAACTAGAGGGGTGGGGGCCCACCTGTCATTGACCCAGGGGGTCAAATCCTGGTCAACCCCCGGCTAACACGCCGGCGTTTAGCCGCCGGCGGCAGCAAACGCGGCGGAGGGCTTCGGGATTTCTGTTCCGGGGGTCTTTTGCGCCGCGGAGACCACGGGCGAGGAGCTGGAGCTCGTCCGCGTCCATCCCAACCAGCGGCAGCAGCTAGGGCGGCCGGAGCTTGCCGGAAACGAGCTCGCGGCGGCGCCGGAGTTCGGCCCTCGTCGAATATGGGGCTACAGGGCACGGGGAGGCCAACGGAGGAGTGCTACAGGCTTCTAGTGAAACGGGGAGTGCGGTGGCGTGCTCAGGTTTGAGCTTGCGTGGCTGTGGCCACGGCGGCGGCATCGCCGGCGGCGGTGAGGTCGGGCATCAGTGGAGAATAGACTTAGAGGTCGGAAACGACGGCAAGGGCAGGGGGAACGAACCGGGAGCTCACCGCGGGTCTGTTGGGGGTTCAGTGGGCTCGGGGAAGCTTCTGCTACGGCGAATCGACGGCGGTGATCGTCGGGGCAGAGGATGAAGACGATGGCATTTGCGGCGTTCCAGGGCACCCGGCGTTGCGTGACTCGTCGAAGAGGTAGGGGATGAAGTGGCGGAGCTCTCGGGCACCTTGGCTGGGCGTGGGGTGGCCTGTGGCCACGGCAGCGGCGAGCGACGGCGACGGCGGCGTTCGGAACCAAGCGGGAGAGAGAGCGGAGGAGAGGGGAGGGATCCACAGAGAGTGCGAGAGGGTCGGAGAGTTGCGTGGCGCCTCCAGAAGCGACCAGGCGGTGAGGGGGATGAAGCAGGCAGGTGGCGTGGCGCGCTCGCCGTGTGCGCGCGCCGGCCACACGCCTCGGCCTACTGGCGCGAGGAAGACGACACGGGAGGCAGCGGGCTGGGCTGGCCAGCTGGGCCGGCCAGGCCGCACTGTGCTGGGCCAGCACAGGAAAGTCCTTCCCTTTTTATTTTTATTTTCTATTTTTTTTCTGACATTTGTTTTGATTTAATTTCTAAATTAAATCAATTATTTTCTTCTGACATTTTTATTTTGCAGGGACCTAGAAATTAATTCAAGCCCCTCAAAATAAGGAATCAGAATTTTGGACGTATATAAAATATATAATAAATATATATCCAAGCTAATAACTATTGCATTTATTCCAAATGCCCAAAATAAATACTTATGAGCTCCTAATAATATTGGTTTGATTTTTATCTCTAACCAATATTTCCAGAGAGCAACATGAACATTTTCTTGGACCCTTCTGGAGCAATTTTTATTTGGGTCATTTTTCAAAAGGGTTTCTGAGGGTTTCACAAGTCCTCAATTCAATTTCATTTGAAATTTAAACATGATGCAAACCACAAGACTAACCTAGTGCATCCCAGAACTAGGGTTGTGACAACTCGCCTCCACTCGAAAGAATCTCGTCCCGAGATTCAGGAGTAGGCGGAAAGAAGGTGGGGTACTCCAGTCGGAGACGATCTTCTCGCTCCCAAGTAGCTTCTTTCTCGGAATGATGAGACCACTGAACCTTGAGAAACTTGATGTTATGACGTCGAGTGACATGCTCTGCTTGATCCAGAATGCGAACGGGATACTCTCGATATGTGAGGTTATTTTGGAGATCAAGCGTTTCGTGGTCCACTCCGCAGATGGGATCCGAGAAGCAACGCCTGAGTTGAGAGACGTGGAAGACATCATGAACTCGAGAAAGATGTGGGGGTAGTTCCAATTGGTAGGCAACCTCTCCTCGTTTAGCGAGAATGCAAAAAGGACCAATGTAACGAGGAGCCAACTTGCCCTTGATACCGAAACGATGGGTACCCTTCAAAGGAGTAACCCGAAGATAAGCTTTGTCACCAACCTCATAAGCCACTTCCTTATGATGACGATCATATTGGCTCTTTTGACAAGACTGGGCTGTTTTCAAATTCTCACGAATGATGCAAACTTGCTCTTCTGCTTCCTGGATCATATCCGGTCCAAAGAATTGTCTTTCACCGGTTTCTGACCAGTTCAAAGGTGTTCGACATCTTCGTCCATAAAGAATCTCAAAAGGAGCTTGCTTGAGACTGGATTGGTAGCTATTGTTATAAGCAAACTCGGCGAAAGGAAGACATTTCTCCCAATCCATACCGAATGAGATAACGCAAGCTCTAAGCATGTCTTCGAGAATTTGGTTAACCCGTTCCACTTGACCACTTGACTAAGGGTGGAAAGCGGCACTGAAAGAAAGATGGGTGCCCATGGTAGTCTGGAAACTCTCCCAGAAATGAGAAGTGAAAAGACTACCACGGTCTGAATTGATCTCTAGTGGGACACCTGAAGTGACACTATTCGAGAAATATACAAGTCAGCAAGCTGACTAGCAGTGATACTCTCTCGAACAGGTAGGAAGTGAGCCACTTTGGAGAGACGATCAATGACTACGAAGATAGCATTATTCCCTCTCTTGGTCCTGGGAAAGCCGGTGATGAAGTCCATACCAACTTTATCCCATTTCCACTCAGGAATAGCTAGAGGCTGAAGGGTGCCAGCAGGTCTTTGATGTTCTGCCTTAACGCGACGACAAACATCACATTTAGCAATGAACTCAGCAATTTCTCTCTTCATCCTAGTCCACCAGAACCTCTGGCGTAGATCCTCATACATCTTAGTACTATCAGGATGAATCGTGAGAGGAGATTCATGAGCCTCTTTAAGAATCAATTGCCGAAGATGTTGCTTCTTGGGAACCACCAGCCGGTTTTGGAAGAGAACAACACCTCGGTCATCTATGGAGAAACTACCAGCAATACCCTTGGCAATGTTTCTCTTGATCCGGGTAATTCCGGTATCATACTTCTGGGCTTCTATGATATGATCCACAAGAGTAGGTTTCGCCACCAAAGTTGAAAGGAATCCGTGAGGAGCAATGTGAAGGTTAAGCTTACATAATTCCTCATGGAGAAGTGGTTGGCCCGCTGCAACATGAGATTGTTGCAATAGGACTTACGACTTAGCGCATCAACCATGACATTTCCCTTGCCTGGGGTGTAGGTAATCCCTAAGTCGTAATCTGAGATCAACTCCAACCAACGTTTTTGCCTAAGATTCAAATCTGGTTGGGTGAAGATATACTTGAGACTCTGGTGATCGGTGTAGATCTCGCAACGATTACCAAGGAGGTAATGCCGCCAGGTCTTAAGTGCATAGACTACGGCTGCAAGTTCTAGATCATGTGTAGGATAGTTCTCCTCATGTGGATGCAACTGTCGAGATGCATAGGCAATCACACGACGATCCTGCATAAGAATGCAACCTAGTCCCTGTCGTGAGGCATCACAGTAGATAACAAAGTCCTTAGTGAAATCCGGTGGCACAAGTATGGGAGCAGAAGTCAGGCGTCTTTTCAATTCCTGAAAACTGTGCTCACACTGTGGGGACCACTCAAACTTTTTATCTTTCTTAAGAAGTTCCGTGAGAGGTTTGTCCACTTTAGAGAAGTTCTCAACAAAGCGGCGACAATAACTGGCTAGACCAAGGAAACTTCTAACTTGTTTAACTGTTTCAGGTGGAGTCCAATCAAGGACGGCCTGAACTCTCTCGGGGTTGACAGCAATGCCCTTACCAGAGATTACATGGCCGAGATAGGTCACTTATGGCAACCAAAATTCACACTTGGAGAACTTGGCATAAAGGCGGTGCTCTCTGAGTTTTTCTAGAACAAGTCTAAGATGTTCGGCATGCTCTTCCTCGTTCTTCGAGTAAAGAAGAATATCATCGAGATAAACCATGACGAACTTATCTAAATACTCCATGAAGATCGAGTTCATCAAGCGGGAGAAAGTGGCTGGAGCATTTGTTAAACCGAAAGACATGACGGTGTACTCGTACTGACCATAACGAGTGACGAAAGCCGTCTTGGGGATGTCCCCATTTCTAATCTTGATTTGATGGTATCCTAACCTCAAATACATCTTGGAGAAGACTGAGGATCCAGCGAGCTGATCATACAGGTCGTTGATCCTGGGAAGCGGATACTTGTTCTTTACCGTGACCAAATTAACGGGATGATAATCTACAACCATCCGATCCGTACCATCCTTCTTCTTAACGAAGAGGACGGGGCAAGCCCAAGGAGATGAACTGGGGCGGATGAAACCCTTTTGCAAGGACTCATCAAGTTGTTTCTTAAGCTCGGCTAGTTCTAAGGGTGCCATCTTGTAAGGTCTCCTAGAGATTGGAGCGGTTCCTGGGATAAGCTCTATAACAAACTCTACATCTCGGTCGGGTGGAACACCTGGCAGTTCCTCTGGAAAGACATCTGGAAAGTCACGGACTACCGAAACATCTTCAAGATCTGGAAGAGGGCTGGCATTAAGAGAATAGATTTGGCGCTTTGCAACTCTAGTGGTGACAGTGACTGTCTTACCAGATGGATGTGTAAGCTGAACAGACCTAGTGAAGCAATCAATCTTGGCATGATGAGCTGTCATCCAGTCCATACCCAAGATGATATTAATATCTGAAGACTTGAGGGCTACAAGTGATGCAAGGAACACAAGTCTGTCAACAAGGATTTCATTACCATGGCTTACACTAGAAGTTTGCCATTTGGATCCAGGAGTTTGAATGAGTAGTGGGGAGGGCATATCACAAAATGACATGTCGTGCAAGCGGGCATAATTTTCTGAAATAAAGGAATGAGATGCTCCAGTATCGAATAGAACCGATGCCGGATGACAATTGACAAGGAGTGTACCAAGAACGACATCTGGATCATCATGAGCATTTTTGGCTGAGACGTGATGCACACGTCCATGTTCGGTGGAAGCTGACTTGACACTGATCATCTTGCCTGATGATTTATCACGTCTAACAGATTTCTCGAGATGGGATGGAGCAACACGGGTCTGAGTGCAAATACAGGCAATGTGTCCCGGTTCTCCGCACTTGTAGCAAATCCTGGAGGTAGGACGTGGACCCGTATTGACAAACGGTCTATCAATAGGCCTGGGTGGAGCATACTGCTGAAGTGGGGAAGGTACCACATAAGATGGCCTCGGTGTACAACTGGGTGGAAGAACAGAGTTCGGAACCCAAATCCGGCGCTTCTGAGAACTAGAACCGGAGGAAGATCCCAAATCAAGGGTGTGCTTACGAGACTACTTGTAAGTGAGTTGAGCTGTGATGGTCCTCGAACCCCTCGTTGGTTACCCCAAGTGGAAGGTGTAAGATGCAGTAAGTAGAAGTGTTTTCCCCTAGCAAAGATGCCAAGGATCGATTCCCCAGAGACTCCTAGGTTCAACAATTAGGTGTCAACTGCTAACGGCGCAATTAGCAATCAATGTGGACCTGCACACAGATACAAATAACTTTGCTCCCAACGAGTACAGAGAGGTTGTCAATACCTTCGGCCTTGTAGTTCACAAAGGGTTAAAAGCAATGATAGTAGTGATAGATAGTTTTTGCAATAGTAAGTAAATAGCGAAAAGTAAATAGTGGATGTGATCAATGATGGTAATATGGACCGGGGTCTCATGATGTTCACTAGTGATGTATCTCTCCCAAAAGATGATAAAACAGCTATGTGAGGTAACAAATTACAGCTGGGAAATTGACAGGACCACGAACGCAAACCAATGCTGACTACATTGCAAGAAAGGTTGAGGTTCAAAGCATGGGCGGTACGCCAAAGTAAGTAGACCGAAATCCATCAATATCTACTACTAATCATCCACCTTGAGATATCTATCCGGAACATCTCGCTGGTATTAAGTTGCGAGTCCCACCCATAGTGTAAACTCAATGCAACAGACAACTGCATTAAAAGAACTTTGCGTAAAGTAAACAATCCTTGCACCCGTGGGCACAAGCACCGTTGTTTTCCCCCTTGTGGCAACAGCACATCCCCTAGACTCATGTTTCTGTCACTCAAGCTAGTCATCGAGGGGCATGAACCCACAATCGAGCATAACGTTCCCTCTTGGAGTCACTACCTACTACTCGGCCAAAGCAATAAGTAACAACGGAGAACATGCAAGAATTACTTATGAACTAAAATATAAAAGAGGTGAATCAAATATATTACTCAAGATCAATCTGAACATAATCTCATAATCCATCGGATCCCAGCAAACTCAACATAGCAACAACATAAGGATTACATAGGTGCCTCGATCATGTAGGGCAGCTCACGAGGACTAATTAGTGAAGCAAAAGAACGGGAGGAGAACATCACATAGCTACTGGTCATGGACTCATGGTCCAAGGGAGACTACTCACGAGTCATCCGAGAGGCGTCCATGGTGGTGGAGAAGCTCCCGGTGGTGATCCTCCCCTCCGACAGGGTGCCGGGAAGAGTTCTCCTGGTGCTCCCGATCTTGGAAGCGGCGGCGGCGGCGGAACAGAGATGGGATCGCGAAAAGAGTTCATGTTCTAAGGGTTTCGGAGGGTCCTTTAAATATATGCCAAAGTAGGGCACCGGGGGGGGGGGGGG
>LR738709.1:482452102-482489367 GCA_902687465.1 Secale cereale | reverse complement strand
AATATATGCCAAAGTAGGGCACCGGGGGGGGGGGGGTTTCGGGGGGCCCAGGCGCCCCCCCGGCATGGCCCAGGGGGGGCGCGCCCACAGGGCACCTGGAGCCCCTGTGCCCCCCCCCAGGCTGCCCTTCGGACGCAGTGTTGTTTCCGGATCGCTGATTTTTTATATAATTTTTCTGGATTTTTCTGGGCAGTTCTCGAAACGTGAAAACCTGAAATACAAAAACAGCCGAAAACAGAAACTGGCACTGGGGTGCACTGGATTAGTAAGTTAGTCCAAATTTGATAAAAAGTGTATGGAAGTGTATGAATATCATAGCAATATCACCCAAAAGTGGCATGGAGCAAGCAGAAATTATAGATACGTTTTGGACATATCAACATCCCCAAGCTTAATTCCTGCTCGTCCTCGAGTAGGTAAATGATAACAAGAATAATTTCTGTGGTGACATGCTATTAACCATATAGGACTTTCTCATAGTCATATGACAAAAGCTTACTGAGACAATAATTCTACAGTAATTAAGTTGTCTCAAGAGAAAATCACAAATGACTGAAAGTTTTACAACATGAAATTGAAACATCAAAAAGATTTGCAATGAACATGATGTGCAAATATGATAAAGTGATATCTAGCTTGCCCCCTTTAGTGATACAAAACATAAATGCAGGGGCACCTTCAAGGTTTAAGTGATGACTAGATACAATCATTTCAGAATAAACGATATCACAATCATGCAAAAGACAATGCTACTTTGGGACAATGCACATTACACTCAGAATGACAATCATGCTCTCAGTAGTTGGTGCTTCAACATAAAGGTAAAAGAAAGGTTTAGTGCTAAAACTTTTTATTTTGAAAACATGGAAGCAATTGTGTCAACGGTAGTAGTACTTCATATGTGTCATGCATAAAACATCCTATAAGTTGCAAGCCTCATGCATCAAATACCAATAGTGCTCGCTCCTTGTCCTAATTAGCTCGGATCCCCATGGGTTATCATTGCATTACATATGTTTTAACCAAGTGTTCACAAAGGGGTACCTCTATGCCACCTGTACAAAGGTCCAAGGAGATAGATCGCATTTGATTTCTCGTTTTTGATAGATCTCAACTTGAGGACATCCATACCGGGACAACATAGAAAATAGATGATGGACTCCTCTTTAATGCATAAGCATATTCTCATGAGAGATTGAGGATTATGGTCCAAGCTAAAACTTCCACCATGATGCATGGCTTTGGTTGGCGGCCAAATGTTCTTCTCTAACAATATGCAAATTAATTCAACCCACGGTAAATCACCCTTACTTCAGACAAGACGAACATGCATAGCAACTCACATGATATTCAACAAAAGTGTGACAGTTGATGGCGTCCCCAGAAACATGGTTACCGCTCAGCAAGCAACTCATAAGAAATAAGATACATAGGCAACATATTCTTTACCACAATAGTTTTTAGGCTACTTTCCCATGAGCTATGTATTGCATGGTTAGTTTGCTTAGTACAGGTGGAGGTTAGCAAAAGACTGGGAGCGACCAACTAAGAGAGCAATGACGGTCATAATCATGCAGAGCGACAAAGCAATATTGAATCAGGCATGGTAGTTATATCGCTACTCAGAAACAAAAGATCACCAAGGCTTGACAGACTTTCTTTACAGTCTTGAATATGCGTGAGCATATGCCAAGTCAATCAAAATAAATTCTCGAAGGAAGATATTACTAAACCATACCACATCATTGAAGGAAATATGCCCTAGAGGCAATAATAAAGTTGTTATTTATATTTCCTTATATCATGATAAATGTTTATTATTCATGCTATAATTGTATTAACCGGAAACTTAGTACATGTGTGAATACATAGACAAAACAGAGTGTCCCTAGTATGCCTCTACTAGACTAGCTCATTGATCAAAGATGGCTATGTTTCCTAGCCATAGACATGAGTTGTCATTTGATCAACGGGATCACATCATTAGGAGAATGATGTGATGGACTAGACCCATCCGTTAGCATAGCACTATGATCGTTTAGTTTTACTGCTATTGCTTTCTTCATGACTTATACATGTTCCTATGACTATGAGATTATGCAACTCCCGAATACCGTAGGAACACCTTGTGTGCTATCAAACGTCACAACGTAACTGGGTGATCATAAAGATGCTCTACAGGTGTCTCCGAAAGTATTCGTGGTGTTGGCATAGATCAAGAGTAGGATTTGTCACTCCGAGTGTCGGAGAGGTATCTCTGGGCCCTCTCGGTAACACACATCACAATAAGCCTTGCAAGCAAAAGACTAATGAGTTAGTCACGAGATGATGTGTTACGGAACGAGTAAAGAGACTTGCCGGTAACGAGATTGAACTAGGTATAGAGATACCGACGATCGAATCTCGGGCAAGTAACATACAGTTTGACAAAAGGAACAACGTATGTTGTTATGCGGTTCTGACCGATAAAAGATCTTCGTAGAATATGTAGGAGCCAATATGAACATCCAGGTTCCGCTATTGGTTATTGACCAGAGATGAGTCTCGGTCATGTCTACATAGTTCTCGAACCCGTAGGGTCCGCACGCTTAACGTTTGATGACGATCGGTATTATGAGTTTTTGAGTATTGATGTACCGAAGGTAGTTCGGAGTCCCGGATGAGATCACGGACATGACGAGGAGTCTCGGAATGCCCGAGACATAAAGATTGATATATTGGACGGCTATATTCGGACACCGGAAGTATACCGGAAAAGTTTCGGATTTATCGGGAATGCCGGAGGGGGTTACCGGAACCCCCTACGAGAGGGGATGGTCCATAGTGGGCCTAAAGGGTGAGAGAGAGACAGCCCATAGGGCTGGCCGGCGCCCCCACCTAGGAATCCTAGTTGGACTAGGATTGGGGGGGCGCCACCTCTCCTATTCCTTTCCCCCTTCTTCCTTTCGGTGAATCCTACTAGGAATAGGATTGCAATCCTATTCCTAGTAGGACTCCCTCCCTAGCCGCACCAGGAGAGGTTGGCCGGCCTCCCTCCCCTGCTCCTTTATATACGGGGGCAGGGGGGCACCCAAAGACACACAAGTTGAATTGTTTTAGCCGTGTGCGGTGCCCCCCTCCACAGAATCACACCTCGGTCGTACCGTCGCGGAGCTTAGGCGAAGCCCTGCGCCGGTGAACACATCATATCTGTCACCACGCCGTCGTGCTGACGAAACTCTCCCGTGAAGCTCAACTGGATCAAGAGCTCGTGGGACGTCATCAAGCTGAACGTGTGCTGAACGCGGAGGTGCCGTACGTTCGGTGCTTGATCGGTTGGATCGCGAAGAAGTTCGACAACATCAACCGCGTCACTTGACGCTTCCGCTCCCGGTCTACGAGGGTACGTAGACACACTCTCCCCTCTCGTTGCTATGCATCTGGTAGATAGATCTTGCGTGATCGTAGGAAAATTTTAAAATACTACGTTCCCCAACACGACCACTGCAGAAGATAGAGAGAAAATGAAAGTCATTCCCTATGCCTCAGCCATAGGATCTATCATGTATGCAATGCTGTGTACCAGACCTGATGTGTGCCTTGCTATAAGTCTAGCAGGGAGGTACCAAAGTAATCCAGGAGTGGATCACTGGACATCGGTCAAAAACATCCTAAAGTATCTGAAAAGAACAAAGGATATGTTTCTCGTATATGGAGGTGACAAAGAGCTCGTCGTAAACGGTTACGTCGATTCTAGCTTTGACACTGATCCGGATGACTCAAAGTCACAAACCGGATATGTATTTTTATTGAACGGTGGAGCTGTCAGTTGGTGCAGTTCCAAGCAGAGCGTCGTGGCGGGATCTACGTGTGAAGCGGAATACATAGCTGCTTCGGAAGCAGCAAATGAAGGAGTCTGGATGAAGGAGTTCATATCCGATCTAGGTGTAGTACCTAGTGCATCGGGCCCAATGAAAATCTTTTGTGACAACACTGGAGCCATAGCCTTGGCGAAGGAATCCAGGTTTCACAAGAGAACAAAGCACATCAAAAGACGCTTCAATTCCATCCGCGATCTAGTCAAGGAGGGAGACATAGAGATTTGCAAAATACATACGGATCTGAATGTTGCAGACCCGTTGACTAAGCCTCTTCCACGGGCAAAACATGATCAGCACCAAGACTCCATGGGTGTGAGGATCATCACTTTGTAATCTAGATTACTGACTCTAGTTCAAGTGGGAGACTGAAGGAAATATGCCCTAGAGGCAATAATAAAGATGTTATTTGTATTTCCTTATATCATGATAAATGTCTTTTATTCATGCTAGAATTGTATTAACCGGAAACTTAGTACATGTGTGGATACATAGACAAAACAGTATGTCCCTAGTATGCCTCTACTAGACTAGCTCATTGATCAAAGATGGTTATGTTTCCTAGCCATAGACATGAGTTGTCATTTGATCAACGGGATCACATCATTAGGAGAATGATGTGATGGACAAGACCCATCCGTTAGCATAGAACTATGATCGTTTAGTTTAACTGCTATTGCTTTCTTCATGACTTATACATGTTCCTATGACTATGAGATTATGCAACTCCCGAATACCGTAGGAACACCTTGTGTGCTATCAAACGTCACAACGTAACTGGGTGATCATAAAGATGCTCTACAGGTGTCTCCGAAAGTATTCGTGGTGTTGGCATAGATCAAGACTAGGATTTGTCACTCCGAGTGTCGGAGAGGTATCTCTGGGCCCTCTCGGTAATGCACATCATAATAAGCCTTGCAAGCAAATGACTAATGAGTTAGTCACGAGATGATGTATTACGGAATGAGTAAAGAGACTTGCCGGTAACGAGATTGAACTAGGTATAGAGATACCGACGATCGAATCTCGGGCAAGTAACATACCGATGGCAAAAGGAACAACGTATGTTGTTATGCGGTTTGACCGATAAAGATCTTCGTAGAATATGTAGGAGCCAATATGAGCATCCAGGTTCCGCTTATGGTTATTGACCGGAGATGAGTCTCGGTCATGTCTACATAGTTCTCGAACCCGTAGGGTCCGCATGCTTAACGTTTGATGACGGTCGGTATTATGAGTTTATGAGTTTTGATGTACCGAAGGTAGTTCGGAGTCCCGGATGAGATCACAGACATGACGAGGAGTCGCGGAATGTCCGAGACATAAAGATTGATATATTGGACGACTATATTCGGACATCGGAAGTGTTCCGGAAAAGTTTCGGATTTAACTGGATTGCCGGAGGGGGTTACCGGAACCCCCTACGAGGGGGGATGGTCCATAGTGGGCCTTGAGGAAAGGCGAGAGGCAGCCCATAGAGGCTGGTCGGCGCCCCACCTAGGGATCCTAGTTGGACTAGGATTGGGGGGGCGCCACCTCTCCCTCTTTTCCTTTCCCTCTCTTCCTTCTTGGTGGACTCCTACTAGGAATAGGATTGCAATCCTATTCCTAGTAGGATTGCCCTAGCCGCACCATAGGAGGCCGGCTGGCCCTCCTCCCTTGCTCCTTTATATACGGGGGCACGGGGGCACCCAAAGAGACACAAGTTGAATTGTTCCAGCCGTGTGCGGTGCCCCCCTCCACAGAAACACACCTCGGTCATACCGTCGCAGTGCTTAGGCGAAGCCCTGCGCCGGTGAATACATCATATCTGTCACCACGCCGTCGTGCTGATGAAACTCTCCCGTGAAGCTCAACTGGATCAAGAGCTCGTGGGACGTCATCAAGCTGAACGTGTGCTGAACGCGGAGGTGTCGTACGTTCGGTGCTTGATCGGTTGAATCGCGAAGAAGTTCGACTACATCAACCGCGTCACTTGACGCTTCCGCTTCCGGTCTACGAGGGTACGTAGACACACTCTTCCCTCTCGTTGCTATGCATCTGGTAGATAGATCTTGCGTGATCGTAGGAAAATTTTAAAATACTACGTTACCCATCAGTGGTATCAGAGCCAGGTCTATGCGTAGATGATATGCACGAGTAGAACACAATGAGTTGTGGGCGATACTAGTCATACTGCTTACCAGCATGTCATACTTTGCTTCGGCGGTATTGTGAGATGAAGCGGCCCGGACCGACATTACGCGTACGCTTACGCGAGACTGGTTTCACCGTTACGAGCACTCGTTGCTTAAAGGTGACTGGCGGGTGTCTGTCTCTCTCACTTTAGCTGAATCAAGTGTGGCTACGCCCGGTCCTTGTGAAGGTTAAAACAGCACATACTTGACGAAACATCGTTGTGGTTTTGTATGCGTAGGTAAGAACGGTTCTTGCTAAGCCCGTAGCAGCCACGTAAAACTTGCAACAACAAAGTAGAGGACGTCTAACTTGTTTTTGCAGGGCATGTTGTGATGTGATATGGTCAAGACATGATGAGTTATAAGGTTTTTTATGAGATGATCATGTTTTGTAATGTTATCGGCAACTGGCAGGAGCCATATGGTTGTCGCTTTATTGTATGAAATGCAATCGCCATGTAATTACTTTACTTTATCACTAAGCGGTAGCGATAGTCGTAGAAGCAATAGTTGGCGAGACGACAACGATGCTACGATGGAGATCAAGGTGTCGCGCCGGTGACGAAGGTGATCATGACGGTGCTTTGGAGATGGAGATCAAAAGCACAAGATGATGATGGCCATATCATGTCACATATTTTGATTGCATGTGATGTTTATCTTATTATGCTTCTTATTTTTCTTAGTTCGACGGTAGCATTATAAGATGATCCCTTACTAAATTTCAAGGTATAAGTGTTCTCCCTGAGTATGCACCGTTGCGAAAGTTCGTCGTGCCGAGACACCACGTGATGATCGGGTGTGATAAGCTCTACGTTCAAATACAACGGGTGTAAGACAGTTTTGCACACGCAGAATACTCGGGTTAAACTTGACGAGCCTAGCATATGCAGATATGGCCTCGGAACACTGGAGACCGAAAGGTCGAGCGTGAATCATATAGTAGATATGATCAACATAAGATGTTCACCATTGAAACTACTCCATCTCACGTGATGATCGGACATGGTTTAGTTGATTTGGATCACGTGATCATTTAGATGACCGGAGGGATGTCTATCTAAGTGGGAGTTCTTTGAGTAATATGATTAAATTGAACTTTAACTTATCATGAACTTAGTCCTCGTAGTATTAGCATATCTATGTTGTAGATCAATAGCTTGCGATGTTGCTCCACATTTATTTTTTATATGTTTCTAGAGAAAACTAAGTTGAAAGATGTTAGTAGCAATGATGCGGAATTGTTCCGTGATCTGAGGGTTATCCTCATTGCTGCATAGAAGAATTATGTCCTTATGCACCGCTAGGTGACAGACCTATTGCAGGAGCAGATGTAGACGTTATGAACTTTTTGACAAAAGCTCAGTATGATGACTACTTGATAGTTTAAGTGCTCCATGCTTTAAGGCTTAGAACCGGGACTTCAAAAACGTTTTGAACGCCACGGAGCATATAAGATGTTCCAAGAGTTGAAATTAGTATTTCATACTCATACCCGTGTCGAGAGGTATGAGACCTCTGACAGTACTTTGCCTACAAGATGGAGGAGAATAGCTCAACCAGTGAGCATGTGCTCAGATTGTCTGGGTACTACAATTATTTGAATCAAGTGGGAGTTATTCTTCCAGATAAGATAGTAATTGACAAAGTTCTCTAGTCACTATCACCAAGTTAGTAGAACTTCGTGATGAACTATAATATGCAAGGGATGACGAAGGTAATTCCCGAGCTCTTCGCGATCCTGAAATCGGCGAAGGTAGAAATCAAGAAAGAGCATCAAGTGTTGATGGTTAACAAGACCACTTGTTTCAAGTAAAGGGCAAAGGGATAGAAGGGGAACTTCAAGAAGAATGACAAGCAAGTTGTCACTCCCGTGAAAAACCCAAAGCTAAAACTCAAGCCTGAAACTAAGTGCTTCTACTGCAAAGGAAAAGGTCACTGGAAGTGGAACTGCCCTAGATACTTGGCGGATAAGAAGGATGGCAAAGTGAACAAATGTATATTTTGATATACAGATTATTGATGTGTACTTTACTAGTGTTCATAGCAACCCCTGGGTATTTGATACCGGTTCAGTTGCTAAAAATTAGTAACTCGAAACGAGAATTGCATAATGAACAGAAACTAGTTAAAGGATGAAGTGACGATGTGTATTGGAAGCAGTTCCAAGATTGATATGATCATCATCGCACACTCCCTATACTTTCGGGATTAGTGTTGAACCTAAATAAGTGTTATTTGGTGTTTGTGTTGAGCATGAATATGATTTGATCATGTTTATTGCAATACGGTTATTCATGTAAGTTAGAGAATAATTGTTGTTCTGTTTACATGAATAAAACCTTCTATGGTCATACACCCAATGAAAATAGTTTGTTGGATCTCGATCGTGTGATACACATATTCATAATGTTGAAGCCAAAAGATGCAAGGTTAATAATGATAGTGCAACTTATTTGTGGCACTGCCGTTTAGGTCATATTGGTGTAAAGCGCATGAAGAAACTCCATAGTGATGGACTTTTTGGAATCACTTGATTATGAATCACTTGGTGCTTGCGAACCATGCCTCATGGGCAAGATGACTAAAGCTCCGTTCTCCGCAACTGTGGAGCGAGCAACAGAGTTGTTGGAAATCATACATACTGATGTATGCAGACCAATGAGTGTTGAAGCTCACGGCGGGAATCGTTATTTTCTGACCTTCACTGATGATTTGAGCAGATATGGGTATATCTACTTAATGAAGCACAAGTCTGAAACATTTGAAAAGTTCAAAGAATTTCAGAGTGAAGTGGAGAATCATCGTAACAAGAAAATAAGAGTTTCTACGATATGATCGTAGAGGTAAAATATTTGAGTTAGCGAGTTCGGCCTTCAGTAAAAACAATGTGAAATAGTTTCACTACTCATGCCACCTGGAACACCACAGTGTAATGGTGTGTCCGAACATCATAACCGTACTTTATTAGATATGGTGCGATCGATGATGTCTCTTACCGATCTACCACTATTGCTTTTGGGGTTATGCATTAGAGACAGCTACATTCACGTTAAATAGGGCACCATCTAAATCCGTGGAGATGACACCGTATGAACTGTGGTTTGACGAGAAACCTAAGCTGTCATTTCTTTAAGTTTGGGACTGCGATGCTTATGTGAAAAAGTTTCAACATGATAAGCTCGAACCCAAATCGGAGAAGTAAATCTTCATAGGATACCCAAAAGAAACTGTTGGGTACACCTTCTATCACAGATCCGAAGGCAAGGTCTTTGTTGCTAAGAGTGGATCCTTTCTAGAGAAGGAGTTTCTCTTGAAAGAAGTGAGTGGGAGGAAAGTAGAACTTGATGAGGTAATTGTACCTTCTCCTGAATTGGAAAGTAGTACATCACAGAAAATTGTTCCAGTGATTCCTACACCAATTAGCGAGGAAGCTAATGATGATGATCATGAAACTTCAGATCAAGTTTCTGCTGAACTTCGTAGATCAACCAGAGTTCGTTCCGCATTAGATTAGTACGGCAACCCGGTTCTGGAAGTCATGTTACTGGACCATGATGAACCTATGAACTATGAGGAAGCGATGATGAGCCCAGATTCCGCAAAATGGCTTGAGGCCATGAAATCTGAGATGGGATCCATGTATGAGAACAAAGTGTGGACTTTGGTTGACTTGCCCGATGATCGGCAAGCCATCGAAAATAAATGGATCTTCAAGAGGAAGACTGACGCTGACGGTAATGTTACTGTTTACAAAGCTCGACTTGTTGCGAAAGGGTTTCGACAAGTTCAAGGAGTTGACTACGATGAGACTTTCTCACCTGTAGCGATGCTTAAGTCTGTTCGAATCATGTTAGCAATTGCCGCATTTTATGATTATGAAATCTGGCAAATGGATGTCAAAACTGCATTCCTGAATGGATATCTCAAAGAAGAGTTGTATATGATGCAACCAGAAGGTTTTGTCGATCCTAAAGGTGCTAACAAAATGTGCAAGCTCCAGCGATCCATCTATGGACTGGTGCAAGAATCTCGGAGTTGGAATATACGCTTTGATAAGTTGATCAAAGCATATAGATTTATACAGACTTGCGGTGAAGCCTGTATTTACAAGAAGTGAGTGGGAGCACTACAACCTTTCTGATAAGTATATGTGAATGACATATTGTCGATCGAAAATGATGTAGAATTTTCTGGAAAGCATAAAGGAGTGTTTGAAAGGAGTTTTTAAAGGCCTTGGTGAAGCTGCTTACATATTGGGCATCAAGATCTATAGAGATAGATCAAAATGCTTGATAAGACTTTCGATGAGTACATACCTTGATAAGATTTTGAAGTAGTTCAAAATGGATCAGTCAAAGAAGGAGTTCTTGCCTGAATTGTAAGGTGTGAAGTTGAGTAAGACTCAAAGCCAGACCACGACAGAAAAATATAGAGAGAATGAAAGTCATTCCCTATGCCTCAGCCATAGGTTCTATAAAGTATGGCATGATGTGTACCAAATATGTTGTGTACCTTGCCATGAGTTTGTCAAGGGGGTACAATAGTGATTCAGGAGTAGATCACTGTACAGCGGTCAAAATTATCCTTAGTAACTGGATGACTAAGGAAATGTTTCTCGGTTATGGAGGTGAAAAAGAGTTCGTCGTAAAGGGTTACGCCGATGCAAGCTTTGACACTAAATCCAGATGACTATAAGTATCAATCTGGATGCGTATTGAAAGTGGGAGCAATTAGCTAGAGTAGCTCCATGCAGTGCATTGTAGACATAGAAATTTGCGAAATACATACGGATCTGAATGTGACAGACCCGTTGACTAAACTTCTCTCACAAACAAAACATGATCACACCTTATTACTCTTGGGTATTAATCACATAGTGATGTGAACTAGATCATTGACTCTAGTAAACCCTTTGGGTGATGGTCACATGGCGATGTGAACTATGGGTGTTATTCACATAACGATGTGAACTATCGGTAATAAATCACATGGCGATGTGAGCTAGATTATTGACTCTAGTGCAAGTGGGAGACTGAAGGAAATATGCCCTAGAGGCAATAATAAAGTTGTTATTTATATTTCCTTATATCATGATAAATGTTTATTATTCATGCTAGAATTGTATTAACCGGAAACTTAGTACATGTGTGAATACATAGACAAAACAGAGTGTCCCTAGTATGCCTCTACTAGACTAGCTCATTGATCAAAGATGGCTATGTTTCCTAGCTATAGACATGAGTTGTCATTTGATCAACGGGATCACATCATTAGGAGAATGATGTGATGGACTAGACCCATCCGTTAGCATAGCACTATGATCGTTTAGTTTTACTGCTATTGCTTTCTTCATGACTTATACATGTTCCTATGACTATGAGATTATGCAACTCCCGAATACCGTAGGAACACCTTGTGTGCTATCAAACGTCACAACGTAACTGGGTGATCATAAAGATGCTCTACAGGTGTCTCCGAAAGTATTCATGGTGTTGGCATAGATCAAGACTAGGATTTGTCACTCCGAGTGTCGGAGAGGTATATCTGGGCCCTCTCGGTAATGCACATCATAATAAGCCTTGCAAGCAAATGACTAATGAGTTAGTCACGAGATGATGTATTACGGAACGAGTAAAGAGACTTGCCGGTAACGAGATTGAACTAGGTATAGAGATACCGACGATCGAATCTCGGGCAAGTAACATACCGATGGCAAAAGGAACAACGTATGTTGTTATGCGGTTTGACCGATAAAGATCTTCGTAGAATATGTAGGAGCCAATATGAGCATCCAGGTTCCGTTGTTGGTTATTGACCGGAGATGAGTCTCGGTCATGTCTACATAGTTCTCGAACCCGTAGGGTCCGCATGCTTAACGTTTGATGACGATCGGTATTATGAGTTTATGAGTTTTGATGTACCAAAGGTAGTTCGGAGTCCCGGATGAGATCACAGACATGACGAGGAGTCGCGGAATGTCCGAGACATAAAGATTGATATATTGGACGACTATATTCGGACATCGGAAGTGTTCCGGAAAAGTTTCGGATTTAACTGGATTGCCGGAGGGGGTTACCGGAACCCCCTACGAGGGGGGATGGTCCATAGTGGGCCTTGAGGAAAGGCGAGAGGCAGCCCATAGAGGTTGGTCGGCGCCCCACCTAGGGATCCTAGTTGGACTAGGATTGGGGGGGCGCCACCTCTCCCTCTTTTCCTTTCCCTCTCTTCCTTCTTGGTGGACTCCTACTAGGAACAGGATTGCAATCCTATTCCTAGTAGGATTGCCCTAGCCGCACCATAGGAGGCCGGCCGGCCCTCCTCCCTTGCTCCTTTATATACGGGGGCAGGGGGGCACCCAAAGAGACACAAGTTGAATTGTTCCAGCCGTGTGCGGTGCCCCCCTCCACAGAAACACACCTCTGTCCTACCGTCGCAGTGCTTAGGCGAAGCCCTGCGCCGGTGAATACATCATATCTGTCACCACGCCGTCGTGCTGACGAAACTCTCCCGTGAATCTCAACTGGATCAAGAGCTCGTGGGACGTCATCAAGCTGAACGTGTGCTGAACGCGGAGGTGCCGTACGTTCGGTGCTTGATCGGTTGAATCGCGAAGAAGTTCGACTACATCAACCGCGTCACTTGACGCTTCCGCTTCCGGTCTACGAGGGTACGTAGACACACTCTTCCCTCTCGTTGCTATGCATCTGGTAGATAGATCTTGCGTGATCGTAGGAAAATTTTGAAATACCGCGTTACCCATCAATCATAGGCAAACAAACCAAGTTGGTACTCCAATAACACATTGGGAACCCCCCCAGCTATTTGAGATTAACCAAAAGAAAACCTGAACTACTAAGCACCATCATGCAAGTAGCATCTTTATCATAGACACATTAACCAATGCAACGGAAGCAAACTCTCTTAATAAGGTGAGCATGGTAATTAAAGAGAGTTCAAGCAACCAACTAAACAAAAGCTCTTTGAAAAGATAAGCATGAATACTAAGAGCACAGCACGATAGTAGCTATTAAAAGACAAAGAACACACACAGCATAGATAGACATGAAAATTCTATGTAATGTTCTAGGTAGAGGTGGAGCGTGTTTCTCTCCCACATAAAGGAATGCTAGGTTCCGACTCGTTATGAAAAACTAAAAAGAAAACTAAAAGCAAGACGCTCCAAGCATAGCACATAACACATGAAGTGATAAAAATATAGCGAAACGAAAGACGAACTGATAGTGTTGATGGAGAAGGGGATGCACGGGGGCATCCCCAAGCTTAGATGCTTGAGTCTCCTTGAATATTTCTTGGGGGTGCACGGGGGCATCCCCAAGCTTGAGCGCTTGACACTCCTGAATCTTTTTATCATCTTCCCTCGCACACTTGAAAACTCCCTTCATACATAACTCATCATAATCTGATTAGCGAGGTTAGTACCCTTAATAAAGTAATTATACCTTGCTGGAAATAAAGATATTCTTGAAGTTCTACTGTTTCTCAAGATTGCCAAAAGGTTTTTGCAAAGAAAAAGCAAGTTCTTAATTTGCAAAGTGAAGGTAAGGCAAAACAGGACAAAATCTGTGAAAAACAGAACAGCAGGCAGTAATTGATCTGTTCGGGATACTTCTGCAACTCAAATAAAAAAACTCAGAACTGACACACGAAAGAAAATTATATAGAGAACGCTGTCGAAAAAATTCAGACCAAAAACTTGAACTGGTGATTTTATACGAATTATTCTATCCAAGGACAGAATCTGTTTTCTGGACAGCACCTCACAACTTTTGAACTTTCTAGCAATCGGAGGCTATACTTGGCACAAATATGAAAAGCAAAGATACAATGATGATGCTACAGCAGTAAACAACATCAAGACAAAACAAAAGCAAAAAATTTATTCATGTGGGCTGCCTCCCAAAAGCGCTTTCTTTTATGCCTTTAAGCTAGGCATAATGCATAGATCAAGTTTTATCAAGAGTAAAAGAACAGCTAGCCCGTACAACGGACTCAAAAGGTAACTTGATCTTCTTTTGAGGGAAGTGTTCCATCCCTTTCTTGAGAGGAAATTGAAATTTTATATTACCCTCTTTCATGTCAATGACAGCACCAACGGTGCGCAAAAAGGGACGTCCCAAAATAATTGGACAAGAAGGATCACATTCAATATCCATAATAATGAAATCAACGGGCACATAATTATCATTGACAACAATAAGAACATCGTCTATCCTCCCCAAAGGTTTCTTTATGGAAGAATCAACGAGAACATTACCAAAAGAACAAGAATCAAAAGATTTTAATTTAAGCATATCATATAGTCTTTTGGGCATAATGGAAGTACTAGCTACAATATCACATAAAGCATAGCATGAGAAGTTTTTTATCTTAATTTTAATCGTAGAATCCCAACGATCTTCTAGCTTTCTCGGTATGGAGGCTTCTACTCTAAGTTTCTCCTCCCTAGCTTTGATAAGAGCATTAGTGACATGCTCTGTGAAGGCAAGATTAAGCGTGCTAGTGTTGGGATCTTTAGCCATTCCTTGTAGAAAGGTGACAACTTCTGAAATACTACAATTATCAAAATCAATTTTATCATTAGTGGGCAGAGTTGTAGTGTCATCCTCTTTGTTTAATTCGCTCTCTATTATAAGAGTTTGAACATCTTCCCAAGTTTGGGGAAGCTTAGGAGCAATTTTAAACTGAGGCTCATACTTTTTTCCTGGAAGACCATGCCATGGGCATAACTCTCCGTCAAAACTAGTATAATCACAAGGTTTATTTTTTTTGTAAATCCCATCAGTGATAATTGGGGCAATGGAAGTAGGGGTGTACTCCTCCCATTTAGTGTTTTTGGTAGAACCCATAGTAGCAAGCAAGCTAGATAACTATTGTTGTGATTTTCGATAAGAGGAACTAAAGCAAAAATGAAAGGTAAACTAACAAGACTAAAAAGCAAAGGTAAAAGATAGCATGCAACTCCCCTATCCTGAAGAGTGGAGTCCCCGGCGACGGCGCCAGAAAATACTCCTTGATGGGCCTCGAACCCCTCGTTGGTTACCCCAAGTGGAAGGTATAAGATGCAGTAAGTAGAAGTGTTTTCCCCTAGCAAAGATGCCAAGGATCGATTCCCCAGAGACTCCTAGGTTCAACAAGTAGGTGTCAACTGCTAACGGCGCAATTAGCAATCAATGTGGACCTGCACACAGATACAAATAACTTTGCTCCCAACGAGTACAGAGAGGTTGTCAATCCCTCCGGCCTTGTAGTTCACAAAGGGTTAAAAGCAATGATAGTAGTGATAGATAGTTTTTGCAATAGTAAGTAAATAGCGAAAAGTAAATAGTGGATGTGATCAATGATGGTAATATGGACCGGAGTCTCATGATGTTCACTAGTGATGTCTCTCTCCCAAAAGACGATAAAACAGCTATGTGAAGTAACAACTTACAGCTGGGCAATTGACAGGACCACGAACGCAAACCAATGCTGACTACATTGCAAGAAAGGTTGAGGTTCAAAGCATGGGCGGTACGCCAAAGTAAGTAGACCGAAATCCATCAATATCTACTACTAATCATCCACCTTGAGATATCTATCCAGAACATCTCGCTGGTATTAAGTTGCGAGTCCCACCCATAGTGTAAACTCAATGCAACAGACAACTGCATTAAAAGAACTTTGCGTAAAGTAAACAATCCTTGCACCCGCGGGCACAAGCACCGTTGTTTTCCCCCTTGTGGCAACAGCACATCCCCTAGACTCATGTTTCTGTCACTCAAGCTAGTCATCGAGGGGCATGAACCCACAATCGAGCATAACGTTCCCTCTTGGAGTCACTACCTACTACTCGGCCAAAGCAATAAGTAACAACGGAGAACATGCAAGAATTACTTATGAACTAAAATATAAAAGAGGTGAATCAAATATATTACTCAAGATCAATCTGAACATAATCTCATAATCCATCGGATCCCAGCAAACTCAACATAGCAACAACATAAGGATTACATAGGTGCCTCGATCATGTAGGGCAGCTCACAAGGACTAATTAGTGAAGCACAAGAACGGGAGGAGAACATCACATAGCTACTGGTCATGGACTCATGGTCCAAGGGAGACTACTCACGAGTCATCCGGGAGGCGTACATGGTGGTGGAGAAGCTCCCGGTGGTGATCCTCCCCTCCGGCAGGGTGCCGGGAAGAGTTCTCCTGGTGCTCCCGATATTGGAAGCGGCGGCGGCGGCGGAACAGAGATGGGATCGCGAAAAGAGTTCCTGTTCTGAGGGTTTCGGAGGGTCCTTTAAATATATGCCAAAGTAGGGCACCGGGGGAGTTTCGGGGGGCCCAGGCGCCCCCCCGGCGCGGCCCAGGGGGGCGCGCCCACAGGGCGCCTGGAGCCCCTGTGCCCCCCCCCAGGCTGCCCTTCGGACGCAGTGTTGTTTCCGGAGCGGTGATTTTTTATATAATTTTTCTGGATTTTTCTGGGCAGTTCTCGAAACGTGAAAACCTGAAATACAAAAACAACCGAAAACAGAAACTGGCACTGGGGTGCACTGGATTAGTAAGTTAGTCCAAATATGATAAAAAGTGTATGGAAGTATATGAATATCATAGCAATATCACCCAAAAGTGGCATGGAGCAAGCAGAAATTATAGATACGTTTTGGACGTATCAAGCTGTCTCTGCATTGATGGCCTTGTTCACAAGAGCATGGAATGTGTTGCAATGATGCAAGTGGAGATCACGACGCAGTTTGGGGTTGAGACCCTTCCGGAACCTAGCCTGCTTCTTGGCGTCCGTGGACACTTCTTCTGTAGCATAGCGGGCGAGGTTCTCAAACTCTCGACTATAAGCATCAACAGCCACCTTAGCCTGTGTAAGACTACAGAACTCTTCTCTCTTACGATCGATAAGGGCTAGAGGGATATGATGCTCACGAAAAGCCTCGGTGAAATCTCTCCAGGTAGGAATCTGGCCAGCTGGAATCATGGCCTCATAGTTCTGCCACCAAAGACTAGCAGGACCTTCCAGGTGATAAGTGGCATAGATGACCTTGTCATCTTCAGCTACGTTCGCAGAACGCAGCTTGTTAGTGATACTACGGAGCCAGCCATCTGCATCGAGTGGCTCAATGGAATGATGGAAGGTGGGTGGTTTCAGACGAATGAAGTCATGGATGGTTGCTGATTCCTTGCACTGATGTGCGGTGTTCTCCTCAATACGTGCCAACAAACGGTTAGACTCACGCTTGTTTCTCTCCATCTCTAGCATTAACTCTGCCATCGAAGACTGGTCGGGAGGATCCTCCTCATCCCTACCACCTCCGTGGTTCTGTCTACGAGCAGCCGAGCTTCGCTTAACTGAAGACATCCTGAGAAGCGAAACCGAAGACGGAAACATCAACAACTATAGGATGCATAAGGTAGAACAAGAAATTAGTATCTCTCGAACTACTAGGATAATTCCGGCAGCATAACGGCAGTAAAATGCTCAGAATGAGACATCCTGCTAACAGAGGGTAGTTCAACATCTCAACATCATCACTCAAGGTACTGTGATAGTACTAAACAAACTATACTGGAAGAGCTTGAAAACAGAAGTAGGACTCTGATCAACCAATCCTAAGGGTCTACGGAGTAGTAACTCGTGATCTTGATAGACGGAAGAGAAAGCCTAGTTCCTTAACCCCGTAGGAAAGGTAGGATGACTCAGATCAGAAGACATGAGGTATAAGGAGTAAAAAGAGCCTTATGTTCCCTTCCACAATCAATTCCCTTATATAACTATAGAATTTCTAGACTCAACTTCGACCATTTTGGCTTGGTAATCCTACAGGCAGTCAGGCTCTGATACCAACGCTGTCGGGACCCCAATCCTAAGTCACACCGATCTAGCATGTAACACACCATATCACTTTGCGGCCTCACGCACGGTATCCCCACGGGTGCCACCTTACCTGGCCTGGGACCATTTGCGCATTTTGGCTCACGTATATGATAGTGTCGCTAGCATCCATATGACAAAGAACCTGGGCCGACATGACCAGTTATAAACCAAAAGTGGCACTAAATTACAGAGACAGGCATTCATGACCCAGCAACGAACGTGTCGGTCATCAACGTATGAACCCAAGTCGTAGCAAGCTACAAGGACTTAAAGGAACAACGCGTGACATTTCCCCTAAGGGACAGACACAGGAACGAAGAAGGACACATGCCAGTCAGCCTAAGTGATCTGGAGTAGTAGCAAGCTACCAAGGCTCAGTGGAAGCACTAGGAGACATTTCCCTGTAAGATAGGCTACCAAGGGTAAACAACTAGGTGTCGGATCCCACACATACCAAGCATTTCAATAACATACACACAATATGCTCAATATGTGCAAATACAACATGGCATCACAACAAGACTCTAATAAACAAAGTATTTATTCATTAGGCTCCGAGGAGCCAAATATTACAACATGGGTCTCGCGACCCAGCATTCAGAGCATACAAGCAACAAGCGGAAGCACAACATGTCTGAGTACAGACATCTACAAATGAAAAAGGCTGAAGAGCCTGACTATCTACAACACTCGTCCAAGAACGTAGCTGAGGTACAAGCTACTTGTCGAAGTCCAAGCGGAACTACTAGTGAGACATCAATCTCATCTGCAAAACA
Organism: Secale cereale; assembly: GCA_902687465.1. Lineage (NCBI taxonomy): Eukaryota > Viridiplantae > Streptophyta > Magnoliopsida > Poales > Poaceae > Secale > Secale cereale. The sequence goes on along the minus strand of LR738709.1, from coordinate 482,470,664 downwards.
TAAATTAAGCAAACATGAGTACAAAGGTACTCAGCAAGACTTACATCAGACTGTATCATACATGCACTTGTATCAAGATGGCAAAGTGGGGTTTAGTTGCAGCAAGCCAGCTTTGACTCAGTGGCTATCCTATTCTACGATTGCTGGTAACTCTTTTGAGGTGGCGCACACGAGTCCACTAAGCACCACACAATACACCACTATGGATTCATCCCCGTCTCCCTACGAGAAGGCCATCCATAGCACTCACACTTGTCTTGAGTATTTTAGAGTATCCACTTCAAGTTGTCTATGTACCACGTAAGCATCCAAGAAGTCCATAACCATGGACCCGGCTATTCGAATAGATCATGTTAATCCTGCAGGGGTGTACTTCTTCACACACGCTCTCGCCACTTATCGCCATGTACATCTCATGTATCTCGGCAACCTTCAAGCGGAAGCCTGGCGAGGGTGTCGGCCACGACCTGACTAACCACACAAGTCTCTCGTCCAGGTTTATCGCCTATTCGGGTTCCATCCGTGGGGAGATCCGGCCGGGGTGTCACTCACGGCCCCAAATGATGTGCGCAGGGTTCCCAAGCCCACCTCGCCGGGTGGATCTACGCTTGGTACACCGTGCCACCGTGCCTAGTCTGTCCCAAGCCCACTGGCCGAGTGCCACTTGGTAGACTACTAACACTGCCTACAAACACCAGAAACTAGTTGCAACTCCTGGACAGAGATCACGTTGATTAATAAGTCGAGAGGGGTCGAGTTACCGGAACCCAATGTGTGGTAGTAGCTAGTCATTGGACAACATACACAGAACTCAGTTCTTAGGGACGGTTCCAGTGAGACAACCCACCATGTACTCCTACATGGCCTCTCACCGCTACCTTTACCAAATCGCGTTCACACACTTAACTCTTAGCATCAGAACAGATCATTGCACTCCAATTCATTCCCGATGAATCAGACCTGACACACCCTAAGCAATAGCAAGCAAGGCATGGTAAGATCACAACATGGCTTCAATCAACTCCTACACATGCTAGTGGGTTTCAACTATTTACTGTGGAATGACAGGTCATGCAGAGGAATGGGTTCAACTACCGCAGCATAAAGTAGCAGTTGAAGTCGTTGTTGTCCTAATGCAATAACAGAGAGCAGGAGCAAGAGAGGGTTGTATCGGAATGAACAAGGGGGTTTGCTTGCCTGGTAAAACAACGTGCAGAGCACTGCTCCTCTGACACGTACTCTGGATCGGTCTCCGGAGCTGGACCTATCGAGAAGAACGGTGCCGACAATCAAACACAAGCATATGCAACAATATGATGCATGAATATGGCATGAAGATATGATGTTGTTGAGCTAATGCAACTAGCATTTTAATTGGTTGAACTCCATTTGAACCAAGGGTTCAAATGCAACTCTGAATTAAGTATTCTTAAATGCCAATTATGTGTTTCCATATAAACAGTAGGTTTAACTACATTTTTCATGCATGAAGATGCTATAAACAGATTCCTTATATTTTTCTGATCATTTTTCATATATAAATTATTTCATTCTGAGCTACGGTTGAATTTCTATGATTTTTTGAAGTTTTAACAATTTTCAGGATTTTCATAAACAAAAACAATTCCAGAAAATGTTTATTGCGTCAGCACTGCGTCATGCTTGCGTCAGCAAGTCAACAGCGCTGGCTCAGGTCAAACCTGACGTGTGGGGTCCACACGTCAGTGGCTCGGTTATTTAACTGAGTTAATTAACACTAAACTAATCCTAACAGAAATGTCAGCAGGGCTGGTCCCACAAGTCAGTGGCTAAACTAATTAACAAAACTAATTAATTAACTTAATCTAGTCAACTAACTGGAGGGGTGGGGGCCCACCTGTCATTGACCCAGGGGGTCAAATCCTGGCCAACCCCGGCTAACACGCCGGCGTTTAGCCGGCGGCGGCAGCAAACGCGGCGGAGGGCTTCGGGATTTCTGTTCCGGGGGTCTTTTGCGCCGCGGAGACCACGGGCGAGGAGCTGGAGCTCGTCCGCGTCCATGCCAACCAGCGACAGCAGCTAGGGCGGCCGGAGCTCGCCGGAAACGAGCTCGCGGTGGCGCCGGAGTTCGGCCCTCGTTGAATATGGGGCTACAGGGCACGGGGAGGCCAACGGAGGAGTGCTACAGGCTTCTAGTGAAACGGGGAGTGCGGTGGCGTGCTCAGTTTTGAGCTTGCGTGGCTGTGGCCACGACGGCGGCATCGCCGGCGGCGGTGAGGTCGGGCATCAGTGGAGAATAGACCTAGAGGTCGCAAACGACGGCAAGGGCAGGGGGAACGAACCGGGAGCTCACCGCGGGTCTGTTGGGGGTTCAGTGGGCTCGGGGAAGCTTCTGCTACGGTGAATCGATGGCGGTGATCGTTGGGGCAGAGGATGAAGACGATGGCATTTGCAGCGTTCAAGGGCACCCGGCGTTGCGTGACTCGTCGGAGAGGTCGGGGATGAAGTGGCGGAGCTCTCGGACACCTTGGCTGGGCGTGGGGTGGCTTGTGGCCACGGCAGCGGCGAGCGACGTCGATGGCGGCGTTCGAAACCGAGCGGGAGAGAGAGCGGAGGAGAGGGGAGGGATCCAGATAGAGTGCGAGAGGGTCGGAGAGGTGCGTGGCGCCTCCAGAAGCGACCAGGCGGCGAGGGGGATGAAGCAGGCAGGTGGCGTGGCGCGCTCGCCGTGTGCGCGCGCCGGCCACACGCCTCGGCCTACTAGCACGAGGAATTCGACAGGGGAGGCAGCGGGCTGGGCTGGCCAGCTGGGCCGGCCAGGCCGCACTGTGCTGGGCCAGCACAGGTAAGTCCTTCCCTTTTTATTTTACTTTTCTATTTTTTTTCTGACATTTGTTTTGATTTAATTTCTAAATTAAATCAATTATTTTCTTCTGACATTTTTATTTTGCAGGGACCTAGAAATTAATTCAAGCCCCTCAAAATAAGGAATCTGAATTTTGGACATATATAAAATATATAATAAATATATATCCAAGCTAATAACTATTGCATTTATTCCAAATGCCCAAAATAAATACTTATGAGCTCCTAATAATATTTGTTTGATTTTTATCTCTAACCAATATTTCTAGAGAGCAACATGAACATTTTCTTGGACCCTTTTGGAGCAATTTTTATTTGGGTCATTTTTCAAAAGGGTTTCTGAGGGTTTCACAAGTCCTCAATTCAATTTCATTTGAAATTTAAACATGATGCAAACCACAAGACTAACCTAGTGCATCCGAGAACTAGGGTTGTGACAGCAAGCCTCTTTAGCCATGAAAAACCAATTGGGAGCCCATTTTGGCACCCTGCCAGAGGGGGAAACCATCACCAGTGGCCATCTTCTTCATCCCGACGCTCTCCATGAGGAGGAGGGAGTAGTTCACCCTCGGGGCCAAGGGTATGTACTAGTAGCTATGTGTTCGATCTCGCTCTCTCTCCCTCGTGTTATTGATATGGCATGATCTTGATGTACCGCGAGCTTTGCTATTATAGTTGGTTCTTATGATGTTTCTCCCCTCTACCTCTTGTAATGGATTGAGTTTTGCCTTTGATGTTATCTTATAGGATTGAGTCTTTAAGGATTTGAGAACACTTGATGTATGTCTTGCATGTGCTTATCTGTGGTGACAATGGGATATTCACATGATCTACTTGATGTATGTTTTGGTGATCAACTTGCAAGTTCAGTGACCTTGTGAACTTATTCATAGGGGTTGGCACATGTTTTCGTCTTGACTTTCCGGTAGAAACTTTGGGGCACTCTTTGAAGTTCTTTGTGTTGGTTTGAATAGATGAATCTGAGATTGTGTGATACATATTATATAATCAAACCCACGGATACTTGTGGTGACATTGGAGTATCTAGGTGACATTATGGTTTTGGTTGATGTGTGTCATGTGGTGTTATTATAGTACAAACTCTAGGGCTGTTTGTGACACTTATAGGAATAGTCCAGATTAATCAGAAAGAATAACTTTGAGGTGGTTTCATACTCTACAATAATATCTTCGTTTGTTCTTCACTATTAGTGACTTTGGAGTGACTCTTTGTTGCATGTTGAGGGATTGTTATATGATCTAATTATGTTATCATTGTTGAGAGAACTTGCACTAGTGAAAGTATGAACCCTAGGCCTTGTTTCCTAGCATTGCAACACCGTTTGTGCTCACTATTATCATTAGTTACTTGCTGTTTTTATATTTTTCATATTACAAAAATCTATATCTACCATCCATATTACACTTGTATCACCATCTTTTCGCCAAACTAGTGCACCTATACAATTTACTATTGTATTGGGTGTGTTGGGGACACAAGAGACTCTTTGCTATTTGGTTGCAGGGTTGCTTGAGAGAGACCGTCTTCATCCTACGCCTCCCACGGATTGATAAACCTTAGGTCATCCACTTGAGGGAAAATTGCTACTGTCCTACAAAACTCTGCGCTTGGAGGCCCAACACAAGTCTACAAGAAGAAGGTTGTGTAGTAGGCATCAAGCTCTTTTCAGGCTCCGTTGCTGGGGAGGTGGGTGCTTGAAGGTATATCTTTAGATCTTGCAATTGAATCTTTTAGTTTAATGTTTTATCACTAGTTTGGTTTATAAAAGAAAACTAAAAATGGAATTTAGGTTGCCTCATATGCTTCATCTTTATAATGTCTTTTGTGAAAATGATGTAAAGGAAAATTGCGCTCAAGTGTTAGAAGAAGAAGTTCACAAAATGTTTAGCACTAAAGTTTTGAATGGTGAGCATGATTGCAATGTTGTTAGTATGAATTCTCTGAATATCCATGATGCTAATGATATGCAAAGCCACAAGCTTGAGGATGCTATGTTTGATGAAGATGGTATTTTTAGTCCCCCAAGTTTTGATGAGCAAATTTATTATGATGAAAGCATGCCTCCTATTTATGATGATTATTGTGATGACACCTATGTTATAAAGAATACTAATAACAATGAAACTTGTCATCATGATTTTAATCAAGTGTCTCATGATAGTTATTTTGTTGAGTTTGCTCCCACTATTATGAATGAGAATAAATTTGCTTATGTGGAGAGTAATAAAATATATATGCTTGTGGATCATGAAGAGAGTGCTTTATGTGATAGTTATATTTTTGAATTCTTTCATGATGCTACTAAAAATTATTATGAGAGAGAAACATATGCCTTGAAGTGTTGCAATAATATCAAGTTTCCTCTCCATGTGTTGAAAGTTTTGAAGTCATGCTTGTTTTGCCTTCCTATGCTAGTTGATTCTTTCTCCCATAAGTTGTTTGCTCACAAAATCCATATGCATAGGAAGTGGGTTAGACTTAAATGTGCTTGTCATGCGATTCATGATGCTCTTTTTGTGTTTCAATTCTTTACTTCTATGTGAGCATCATTGAAATCATCATGCCTAGCTAAAAAGGCGTTAAAGAAAAGTGCTTGTTGGGAGACAACCCAATACTTTTACCTACTGTAATTGTGTGTTCACATGATCAAGCTACTGTAGTAATCATGTTTTATAGCTTTTGTTTCAATAAAGTGCCAAGTAAAGCCTTTGGTATAGTGTGGTTGATTGTTGACTTGATTCCGTGCAAAAACAAAAAGATTTGTGTCCAGTGTAGAAAATTCAATAAATCACTGGAACGTGATAATTAGTGGACATTTTTACACATGATTGATATACAAATTCCCCACCTCGTCCAATTTTCAGGATTTTTAGAGTTCCAGAAGTATGAGAAGTTTTCAGATTACTACAAACTGTTCTGCTTTTAACAACACCTGTTTTTCATGTGTTGTTTGCTTATTTTGATGAATCCATGAGTAGTATCAGATGGTATGAACCATGGAGAAGTTGGCATACAGTAGATATAATACCAATATGAATTTAGAATAAGTTCACAACAAGACTTAAGTGGTGATTTGCTTTCTTATATTAACGGACCTCATAACATTTTCTGTTGAGTTTTGTGTTGTGAAGTTTTCAAGTTTTGGGTAAAGATTTGATGGACTATGGAATAAGGAGTGGCAATAGCCTAAGCTTGGGGATGCCCCGGGAAGGCATCCCATCTTTCTTATTTATCTATCGATAACTTTACTTGAGGCTATACTTTTATTCATGACATGATATGTGTTTTGCTTGGAGCGTCATTTTATTTTGTTTATATTTGCTTGCTATTATTTAGAATAAGTTTTAGTATATTTTGTTTCAATAAAAAAGACAAGTATAGCATTTACCATGCTTATTTTGCAAGTATATATGTTGTTGTTTGAAAATAAAAAGTTTTCTATCATTGTCTGAATTCTTCTGGATAGTCAGAACGTGATAAAATCTTAAATTTTCTACAAATTTTGCATGAATAAGTTCTCTATAACGTGTTAATTTTTTAGAATTTTTAGATCTAGGAAAGTAAGAGAACAATTCCACTCTTTACAGACTATCATGTTTAGATAGATTGTTGTTATGTTTGCATTGTTTGCATATGCTTGCATGTTTAATGATTCTATTTGAGGATAAGAGTATTAAATATGCAGAGGCATTTAGTATTCAATGTTGAATTATATTTTAGTGATTTTCTACAGTATGGAATGTTAAGGTTTTGAGTTGATTTATACTAACTTATCTCACGAGTTCTTGTTGAGTTTTGTGTCGATGAAGTTTTTGAGATTTAGGAAACCACGACATGAGAGGAATTAAGGAGACACAAAATCTCAAGCTTGGGGATGCCCAAGGCATCCCTAATTAATATCTCAAGAAGTCTCAAGCATCTAAGCTTGGGGATGCCCCGGTTGGCATCCCACCTTTCTTCTTCAACAATTATCGGTTAGTATCGGTTTAGCCTAAGTTTTTTCGTCTTCACATGATATGTGCTATCCTTGCAATGTCATTTTATTTTGTTTTGCTTGTTGTTTGAATAAAGTACTTAAGATCTGAAATTCTTAAATGAGAGGGGGTCTTCTCATAGCCAGTTAATTATTAGAATACTCTATGTGCTTCACTTATATCTTTTGAGCTAGGCAATTTTGCTCTAGTGCTTCACTTATATCCTTTTAGAGCACGGTGGTGGTTTTATTTTGTAGAAATTGATGAACTATCTTGCTTGTAACATCCCAAATTTTTAATTTGGAATGTTTTACAATATTAGCTAAGCATATATGCATTTTGTTTCAATTGAGTGACATTTGGAAAATTCAGAGGCAACTGAGTTTTAATTGAATTTGAATTCAAATTGGCATTTGAAATCTATTTCAAAAATCACTGACAAATATTTGTGCAAAAGTATGAGAGGAGCTAACATGACACACCGAAAATGTCAGAAGAAAACAATGCCAAAAAAATTGAGTTCAAATTTGAGTTTTATTTGGAATTTCCAAAAATATGTTTTTATTAAAGTTTGGATTTTGCCTCTGAAAAATAGTCCACTATTTAGGATTTATTTTTCTGAGAATTTTGATATATAATACTCCTATATTTCATTTCCATTTATTTTCTAAAATAATTTACTTCGCGGGTTATAAAAAAAAGGAGAGGTAATTTATTTTGGGGCCATAACCAACCCGATCGTTCGGATCATCTCCTTCCTCATGAACGGGATTTCCTTCTCGAGCACAGCCGTGCCGGCCATCGCCGGAGATCGCGGGATTCGCGAAATCCCTTGCCCCCTCCTCCAAACCGACCTCCCCCTCCTATAAATAGCCACCTCTGGCAACCATCCCCGCCACTAGAGCTGCCTCTCCTCGCCCCACGCTACCGCGCCACCTCGCTGGAGTTCGTCGGACCATCGCCACCATTGCCGCCCCACCCCGCCACCTGTGGCCATCCTCGCCACCCACCGACCCCACCACTCACTCCGCCTTCCCCGACAGTCCCTTCCCCAATGCCGGAGGGCCACCGGAGCTCCACCAGAACCCATCAGCAAACTGCTACAGTAAATCCCGACCTACTGTTCATTTTTTCTTTCTTCCCATCTTCGTTCTGTTTTTAAAACAGAATAGTTTCAATCTTGTAAAATTCATAGTTAATTATCTACGAGGTATTTTTGAGTGATTCCAACTGCGTTGGGTCAAAAATTTCATGAAGTTTCTGTTAGTGCAATTAGAATTCATATTTGAGTAGTTTGAATATGAGTTTGTTTGAATTTACTCAAATCACTAGATTTAAGATATTTTGAGTTAAGAATATTATTATTGACCGATTCTTTTTGCTACTGGTTACTTATTAGACTAGATACGCAGTAGTGCTTAGTTTGCATGTTAGTGATTTATTTAAATTAGCTTTTTATTGTAAACAGTGTTGTTTACTCTGTTTTTAGTCATCTTTGTAATTTAATTATTATTAATTAATTTTAGTTAATTTTTTTTGTTAGTTTTCGCAAGGGTAACATATATTCCGTTGTTTAACAGTAGGTATTTTTTGGATTTATTAGACTTAGTATTCTTGAGGTTCTTGTTGTTGTCAGATGCATGATTAGTTTGCTAGCAATAGAAAAAGTAGTAATTTATCATTTAGCTAGAATTTTATTTTAGGAAAAATACATTCTGTTATTTAGTGAATATTTACTTTTACTCTCTATTAAGTTATAGTTTTAGGTGTTTTACTTGATGTTATTAGATTTGATTGTGATGTAGGTTAGTGTTATGCTTTGTTTTGTGTGATTCGGAGTTTCCATTGGATTTTACCGTTGATTTCATCGTGAGTGCCTTGATTGTTTTGAAATATTACCTTGTTGTTATGTTAAGTTTGTGAATGTGTTTCTTATGTTGTGCAAATTGTTTGCTTCGAATAGAATTCCCGGAGTGCGAAGCTTGTTACTATGAGTTGCTAGCTTTCGAAGATCGTCAGCAAGGCAAGTCTTGATCATGAATTTTAATACCCATGTTTTTATTGCATTTAGTAGTATTCCTCCCCACCTTGCATGCAGTAGGAAAATTTGAAGTTATGTTCTTGAGTAGTATCATGTGGTAGGATGAACCATTTCCCCTATGTTACCATTGCCCGGGATGCTGTAGTTTATTATGCTATGCTCGTAGACGGAGTTGGTTGAGTGATACATATGGGAGATGTGAGACTCAATATGATGACAACCCCATGACTTCAAATTGCTCAAGATGGACTTAAAATTCACTACTAGGTGGAGGACGGTTGACGGGCACCCTGGAGGAACCAGCGGATGGCCAGGATGCATGGAGAAGCGCCATGACATCTTGCGGAAAGCTTCACCCAGCCACAAAGAGACGGATGGATACCCCTTGACCGGAAGCTTACCTATGCAGCCGCAAGCCAATATTGGCTCTGGCTGGGTTGACCCTAGGCGTGACTCTGGACGGATGGTGCTACGAGATGTAGAAGAACGGTAGGATTGGATGGGCACCGGCAGTGGACCAGAGGAACTCTCTGGAAGACCTTGTTTCATTCATCCCGACTTCAAACACCAGGAAGTGCGACGACATAAAAGGAGGGAACGATTCTTGCGCGTAAAGTGCACAAGACTCTGCAGAGTGAAATCTAATCGATTAGTTGTGTCCTCGGTTACAGACAATTTGAGCCTCTGGAATTGGAGTTATTCGGAAATCTCAACACCGAACATAATTAATTAATTATTGGGTTATTAATAATTTAGGGATTGAGACACTGGTTGGCGGAACCATCTCAATAACAACCAATATTTTGTAGTAATTGCATTTCAAGTCCTTTTGTTGTAGGAAAAAATTGGCTTTTTCGCAAAAGCTTAAACATAGAGCCCCATAACCAAATTGCATATAGTGTTAGTAATTATTTGTTGTTCTCTCACCATGACTTGCCGGCATATTCAAAATGCTGACCTACACGGCTACAATGTCTTATGTTGTAGAGGAGTTTTCCGACCTAGAGTGAGGCTATGATCTACGCTCGGTGATTGCCCTATGGAGCCGGATGGACTCGCTTATCGTCTACGGTTCCGTAGCATTTAGTTTATTTTTCTCATGAGTTGGCCTTCAGCCGAATTTATTATGATGTAATAAAGACTCGAAATGAGAATCGTGTAATAAATTCAGCTGTGATTGAACTTTGAAATTTTCATCAATGTACTGTGTGTGCCAGCATGATCTTGGGATGGTACTGATACACTGAGACTTGACCAATATTGGGCCGGGTCGTTACATTGCTTCACTTATATCATTTTGAGAGTCCTTTAGAATAGCATGGTAATTTCCTCGGGTTATGAATTTAGTCCTAATATGATAGGCATCCAAGGAGATATAATAAAAACTTTCATATAGAGCTTTGAATATTATGTGAAGTTTGACTCCTTGTAATTATTTTGAGATGATAAGATGGTAATATTAGAGTTATGCTAGAGGTAGTTTGTGAGGTTAAAGAAATAATTGTGTTAAAGTTTGTGATTCCCGTAGCATGCACGTATGGTCTCCTAACTATGTAACCGAATTGGAGCACTGTGTATTTTGAGTGTTTGTCTTTGCGTGAAGGTCGGGGGTGCGCGATTGTTAACTCCTACCAACCTTCCCCCTAGGAGCATGCGTCGTAGTACTTTGCTTCAAGGGCTAATAAAAAAATTCACAATAAGTATGTGAGTTCTTTATGACTAATGTTGAGTCCATGGATTATATGCACTCTAACACTTCCACCTTGCTAGCCACTCTAATGCCGCACAACTTTCGCCGGTGCATAAACCCTCCTTATACCTTCCTCAAAACAGCCACCATACCTACCCATTATGGCATTTACATAGCCATTCTGTCAGGGATATTACTAGCAGGTATAAACTGGCCACGGAGATCCGGATTACACTAACGTAGTATTATCATAAGCCCAGTAGAATATGAATCAGAGGTTATGGCCCATAGAGGCTTAGGGCCCATGTGTAAAGCTTACGGTTTATGAACCATCATATCATGTAACTTGAGGTGTAAGATAGGAAGAGTAGAGACCGAGGCGGACACGATTATGAACCGGCCTCGGGACTCTGTAAACCATACCGGGCGTCGCCTCCTATATAAAGGGACGACCCGGCGACAGTTCAAGGACAAGCAACAACCCGTCGAGACACAGGCAAGCAATCCGCTCCCTGTTCATCGACACCCAAGCAATACCACACCAAACTAGACGTAGGCTTTTACCTTCATTGAAGGGGCCGAACTAGTATAAACCCTCTGTGTCCTTTGCGTGCTTTTAACCTCTTCAAGCTAACCCGCGCGATGGCCTCACACCTAAGTCCCCTAAACCAGACATCTGCCTTGCCAATTCCACGACAGTTGGCGTCCACCGTGGGGCTATCGCACGATGGTTTCGAGTTCTTGAAGGGCAGCTTTGAAGGACTCAAGGGTTACGCGGTTGGCCGGGTGACCAAGAGTCGTCGCGGCCAGATCTACATCGACGACGCAGGCTGGGGCCCCAAGGCCGATTCAATCGAATACGGGTATCGGGTCCCCTTCGGCGGCATCCACGTCTTCATTGGCAAGATTGGTGAACCGGGAACTGAGCCGGACATCTTCCCCAACATCATCGAGCCGGCTCAGCGTGCGAGATCGGCCCGGATTCAGCCCGCCATGAAGCGTGTCTTCGTTGGAGCAGTACATGGAGTCCAAGCCGAGGACGGATCGGATTCTGGTGGCGAGGCAGCTGTCTATTCTGACGATGAATCCTCATCCGGGGAGACCGAATCTTTGTATCTGTTGCAGGTCGGCCGATCCGAGGGTATATCCGATGGTAACTGTATTCCGGACCCCTTTGATCTGCCAAACCGGGTGGCTGTCTTCATGGCCGGATCACAGTCTATGCAGCAGCTCACGGTGACCGGGGCGTTCACAGCAGAGATAGCTGGTGCGGGGGCGAGCAGCCAAGCCCCCTCACCCTCTGACATTCTATCCACCTTGGTCGAGGAGTCGACAGCACGCGCAATAGCAGAAGTAGCTCCTGCCAACAAGGCGCAGCATGATGCGGAGATCCTTCAGCTAAAGGGCCGGATTGAGCAAGCTAAACGGGATCTGGACGCAGAGAAAGCCGTGATAGCTACGAGGCAAGCAGAGCTAGACTCCCAAGCTTTCCGGCTCAGGGTGGATCAGACTTCTGCGTAAGAGGTAAGGAACAGAAGGCAGCAAACTCGTCTACCGCCGGTCTATGAGGCGATGAATCTCTTTGGCACACCAGGAGCGGGAGCCAGCAATAACCTAGAAGTAAACCGGGGAGGAGCCCCGGGAACAGGCGCGCCGGTTCAACAGCCGGCCGCAGAGCAAAATCGTCAAGTTGTGCCCACACCGCACATCCCCACCCCTCCCGGCCATTATTCAAACCCGTTGGACAACATTGTCACCACCGCTTCACGACTGGCCGCTTTACCCATTGAGGGGACATCCCCCGTGGCGATGGAAGCGCGCCGGGCTAAGGAGTTGCTGGACACGGCGCTGACACAGCAGCAGGCGTACTCTTACAGCAGGGAGAGGATTCATTCAACCCCCCGCCACAGCCGGAGTTACAGTAGGCATTGGGATGAACCGGCAGTATCTAGCAGTGAGCGGAGACATCACCATCAGAGGCAGGATAATCCGGCAGGAGCAGAAGCGCACGCCCAGGAGGCGATGAACCGGGCCAGACATACTGCCCGCGACGAAACACGTCAAGGGACGCCGGTTCACCCCAACCACAGCAGAAACAGGAGTCACGGTGAGTTCCTTTGGGGTACAGTGTGTCATCCCCGCTTTGCGAAGCATGAAATTACCCAAGGACTTCAAAGGTTCCCGCAAGGTACCTAACTATACGGCAGACTTAGCTCCAGAGGCATGGGTTGAAAGCTATGAGATGGCTATGGAGATGCTAGATGTGGATGAAGCGGCATGTGCCAAATACTTCACCATGATGCTGGAAGGCACAGCCCGGACATGGTTAAAGGGTCTACCACCTAACTCCATCAGATCATGGGGAGAACTGCGTCGCCAGTTTATCAAAAAAATTAAAGACGCGTGCAAGCAGCCCATGTCAGTGGTAGATTTAGCGGCATGTGTTCAAGGAGAGCAGGAACCTACGAGCGCCTGGGTGCGGCGAGTATCAGAAATCATGTATTCTTCCAATAGTATCAACACCAGTACGGCGATAGTGACATTGGAAAACAATTGCCGGTTTGAGTCTCTGAAGCTGAAGTTGGGACGGCTCAAGCGGGATTGTACTGACATGGGGACACTCATGAGCGCTCTGGTGAAATATGGGGACTCTGATAACACTAAGTACCCAGAGGCAGATGGAGACAAATCCGGGAAAGCAAATAAGGCCAGTAAACTGGCACAAGTTAATCCGGCAGGAACGAGTTACAATGGTAAGCGAAAAGCAGAGGGTGGTTCTGATTTTGTGGCTAATACCAACGTTCAGGGAAACGGGCAGCGCCGCAAGGGTAGACCACCTCCTCGTGGTGAAGGGCAATTCCTCAGTATAGAGCAGCAGTTAGACGCGCCTTGCCCTAAACACAGCAAAGAGAGAATCTCGTCTAAACATTCATGGAGGGAATGCCGGGTCATGATAGAGGCCATGATGCAAGCCAAACATAACCACGGACCCCCGGGCGGCGGCCCGAGTTCCGGTTTTCAGGGCCCGGGCTATCAGGGTAACGGTTCTGGATCAGGATATCATGGTGGTAACAATAACTACAACCAAGGCAACCAGCAGCATGGTCAGGGTGGTTACAACAACCAAGGCAACCAGCAGCATGGTCAGGGTGGTTACAATAACCAAGGCAATCAGCAGCGTCAATAGCAGCAGCAATCCGGATATCAGAGTAACCCGAAGGAGCTAAGTAGTGGATAGTACCATGTTTTTACCACGAGTTTGTGCAAACGAGATCAAAAGATTCTGAAGCAGGCAGTGCACGCAGTTGAACTGGCAACGCCACGTTTTCTACGTTGGTCGGAACAACCTATTGTGTGGAGCAGAGAGGATCACCGGCCACGGGTTGACAATCCGGGCCAGTTGGCCGTAGTGGTAGCACCACAGGTGGGTGGCTACAAATTCACAAAGGTACTCATGGATGGCGGCAGCAGTATCAACATCTTGTATTACGAGACTTTCCGTCGTATGGGGTTGACAGACAAGAGGTTGAGACAATCGAACACGGTGTTCCATGGAGTGGTGCCAGGTAAATCGGCTTACCCAGTTGGGAAAATTGATCTGGAGGTCACCTTTGGGGATGAGCAGGATTCTAGGTCAGAGACAGTGACCTTTGAGGTCGTAAAGATCCGGAGCCCATATCATGCTCTGTTTGGGAGGCCGGTTTACGCCAAATTCATGGCTAGACCGTGCTATGTTTATCTACGACTCAAGATGCCGGGTCACAAGGGAACCATCACGGTTCACGGAAGTCGCAAGATCGCATTGGAATGCGAGGAAGGAGATGCAGCTTATGCAGAGGCAGTGTGTGCTACAGAGGAGTTGAAGTTCTACAAAGACAACGTTGATCCGGCAGATATGTCTCCATTAAAAAAGCCAACTACAGAGCATGATCTGGCGCTGAAGTTTAAATCGGCAGAAGAAACCAAGCAAGTTGACTTTGTGCCAGGCGATTCATCCAAGCAGTTCGCTATCAGCGCTAACCTAGACCCCAAATAGGAAAGCGCGCTCATCGAGTTCATCCGTGAGAATCGGGATATCTTTGCATGGAAACCTTCTGACAAGCCAGGTATACCGAGGGAACTCGCTGAGCACAGTCTTAACATTGATCCGAAGTTTAAACCAGTCAAGCAATACCTGCGCCGCTTCAATGAAGAGAGGCGCAAGGCTATAGGTGAGGAAGTGGCCAGGCTTTTGGCCGCAGGGTTCATAGTTGAGGTGTTCCATCCGGAGTGGTTGGCTAATCCGGTTCTGGTGTTAAAGAAAAATGGAAAGTGGAGGATGTGTGTAGATTACACAGACCTAAACAAGGCTTGTCCAACTGATCCTTTTGCTCTCCCTCGTATTGATCAGATTATTGATGCTACGGCAGGATGTGAGCGGCTAAGTTTTTTGGATGCTTATTCAGGGTACCATCAGATCAAAATGGCAGTTAAAGACCAGGAGAAGACAGCCTTCATAACTCCCTTTGGAGCCTTCTGCTATGTATCTATGCCCTTTGGGCTCAAGAGTGCCCAAGCAACTTACCAGCGTTGCGTACAGAACTGTCTTAAGGGGCAGATCAGGAAAAATGTTCATGCCTATGTGGATGACATTGTGGTAAAATCAAGGAAGGAGGAGACGCTGATAGAAGACCTAAAGGAAACCTTTGACAACCTCCCTGTTTATAAGATGATGCTTAATCCGGAGAAGTGCATTTTTGGTGTTCCGGCAGGCAAGCTCCTTGGATTCTTAGTATCAAACAGAGGAATAGAGGCCAATCCGGAGAAGATCAAGGCGATCACATCCTTGACTAAACCGGCTTGTATCAATGATGTTTAGCATATAGCAGGCCGGATTACAGCGTTAAGTCGATTCATCAGCCGTTTGGGAGAGAAGGCAATTCCACTTTATCAGATGCTGAAAAAGACAGATCGGTTTATATGGAGCGATGCTGCAAACACTGCGTTCGAGGATTTGAAGCGGCAGTTAGCAGAACCGTCGGTCCTTGCTGCCCCTGTTGATAACGAGCCCCTGCTGTTATACGTGGCCGCCAATGCCCATGCAGTTAGCGTGGCAATTGTGGTGGGACGCAAATAAGCAGGCAAGGAATATCTGGTTCAGCGCCTAGTTTATTACGTCAGTGAAGTTCTAATTGAGTCAAAGCAAAGGTATCCACACTGGCAGAAGCTGGTGTATGGCGTGTTCATGGCAAACCGGAAGCTGAAGCACTACTTCCAGGGCCACCCAATCACTGTTGTTAGCTCAGCTCCATTGGGGGATATAATCCAGAACAAAGAGGCCACTGGCAGAGTAGCAAAGTGGGCCATTGAGCTTAGCCCACACGGATTGAAGTATGTACCCCGTACCGCTACTAAATCCCAAGCATTGGTAGATTTCATCAATGATTGGACAGAATTGCAAGCACCAGAGGAGAAGCCGGATCATACATACTGGACTATCCACTTTGACGGTTCAAGGCAGTTAGAAGGCTCGGGGGCTGGAGTAGTGTTAACTTCCCCACGAGGTGTCACACCCTGATTTTCATGTCACATTGCTTAAGCTAATTCTCATGTTAAAAATGTGGATTTGCAAAAACTTTTGAGTGTTTTTGACTTTGCTTGATTTGACTTTTGTCTGCTGTTTGCTAGTGCTCTAAAAATCAAATAAATCCTCCAACTCTTATACTTCATCTCCTTGACCCAAAACCTTTTCCCAATGATCATGCCCTATGTATAGACCAGTATAGAATTTTCTTATAAAAATATTTTGGCCAAATGGTATTTTCTAAAATTAGTTTTCCAAAAACCCCTGAATTGAGGTTTGCACTGCAAGTACCTTATTTAGGGTGTGAAAAATCTTTCAAAAAGTATAATTGAATCCTATTAGGTATAGGACTCCCAGAAACCACAAAAGTATGATTTTAAAAGTTATTTTTATATTTTATTTAAAAGCTTTTTCTTAAGGCCAGAAATGGTCTTTAATAGGGAAAAATTATTTAATCATTTCAAAAATATTTGCCAAATTTCAGGGAGACTCATAGGACACATATTGTCCATATATAAGAGTTTCAACACATGGTCATGTTCAAAATATTGGACAAATCCTTCCAAAACCCTTTCTGGATATTTCAAGCTTTTGAAATATTTACAAAGGAAATATTCTTCAAAAATTCCAGGGAAATTCTATCATGTCATACGTGACATATTTGATGATCTTGCAAAGCCTCATGCCTTGAAGATCAAGGAAACATCCTCAAACCCCTTCAAAACCATTCTGTCCATATTTAAAGTTTGAGCAACTCTACATTGCCAAACTTGTCCAAATGCTCTCAAATTTGGTGCACATGCTAGAATGGCCTAATAAGGCATCTAGACCAAATGGCACAAGATTTGGAATAGAGCAACTTGATCAGATCAACCCAAAACCACTTTTGTTCAAATGGAAATTTGAACAACTTTACATTGTCAACTTTTTATCTGGAGCCTCAAACTTTGTGGGCATGTTCATAACCCCAAATGATAATGCTACACCAAGTGGTGCATCAAGGGGAGATGATTTGCTTAACTCCAACATGATGAAACCATTTCTGTTCATTTCTAGGGTTCACTAAAGTTACATTGGCCACTTTGCCCAAATGAGCTCAAATTTGGTGGAGAGGCCTAATTATGTGTGACATTTGATCCTGTTAAGTCCCATGCCAATTGGAAATCATTTGCTTGACCAAACACTGATCAAACACCTTCTGCAAGTTTGCCAAAACCAGTGTTTGGACCTCTTTTACTTTTTCTCCTTACCTCAAATTCTTACTACAGCTCCCCCTGATCATCCTCTACCCACCAGTAACCTTCCCATGGCCTCAGCTCAATTATTGGAGGGTAAAAACCCCATTTTTACTCTTGTGGACAGCCACCTTCTTCTCCTCCTTCACCTCTCTCCTCACTCCAGTGGCTCCCAGAGCATCCAAGACTGCCTCCCCCTTTCTTTACTACTCCCTCTACCCACTGGACACGGCTGGACACAAGAGGACACGGCCAGGAAGCACAGGCACGACCATGCCGGCCAAAGGCGTGCTCTGGAGCACGCTACAGTGCACCGAGGCACTGTAGCTCGGCCCTCCCGAGGCTTCGAGATGGCCTTGGGCAGAGAGACCGTGTCCCCCGAGGTCCCCTCGACGTCCGCAACACGCTGGGCTGTCGGCCCCCTCCTCTCTCCTCCTCCCTCACCCCTGCCCGCACGCGCACCGGCCGACCCCGAGCTCCAGTGAAAAACCTCGCACGCGCGGCCTCTCTGGCACCTCCCCGCTCCTCCTCTCTCTTCCATTAGGCGTGGACCAGCTCCAGGAACGCCCTGGACACGCCCACTGCTGCCCCCGTGGCCTGCAATGACGGCAACATGCTCGCCGGCGCATGCATCTTCGGTGGACCGACGCTCGCCTATAAATAGGCCGCTCCCGAGCCCCCTCGCGGCTCCAATGGTCCCCTCTCCCTCTCCTGGTCCTCCTGGACCCTCTCTCTCTCTCACCCCCTATCCACCACCGCGGTCAAAATCTCGCCGCCGGCCGCCGCCAGAACCCTCTGTGGCCCAGGCTCCTCCGCGGATGCTGAGCGCACGTATGGGGTCGCCGCTCCCTGCTGCATCCCCCGGCGTGTTGGGGGCCGTCCCTGGTGGCTGGAGCCGTCGGGGCGGGCGCCAGCGCCGCCCGGCCGGGCCTCCCCGTCGTTCCTCTGCCTCAGGCGAGAGGTAGGGGACGACCGTCCCGCCAGTTGGCGAGGGGCCCGCCTGTCAGTGACCCGGCCGACGGGCCCAGCAACTTAACTGGAAACGGGCCAGGCACGAGCCGCTTTTCCCAGGCGAAAGCGCCCTCCGGAGATGACGCCTTCGGCGTCACCACCTCCGCCCGCGCGGCTGGTGCCACTGGGCCGGCCCACGACCACATCCAGCCTGTGCGCAGTAAAAGGGTATAACCCCCCCC
>LR738709.1:482366038-482452037 GCA_902687465.1 Secale cereale | reverse complement strand
ACCCCCCCCCCCCCCCTTTTTCCTTTTTATTTTCTTTGCCAGTCAAATTTAATAATCTCCCAAATATTCATATGAACTCCAAATGGCATGATTCAAATTTCTGGTAGTCTCTAAATTCATGCTCTACCACATGGCACAACATGCACATTATTCCAGAGACTTTTCCTTCACACATATTTATCAAATGCCCATTTTTCACTTTCTGTGATTAACTTTAGAAAATCACAAAGAGCTCAATCTTGATCCAAATGCAGTGATTCAAGTTCCTAGATGCTTGTCATGTCCAAACTTAGTTTTGGAACATTTTTTATAATAGTTTCTGTACCCCACCAAATATTGAGCCATTTCTTCATATTTATCAGCTTTGCAAAATCCTAGGAAATTCATCTGGATTCCAAATCCAGTGAAACCAACTCCTAAATGCTTCTAAAATCATGACTTGATGATGGGTACCTTTGCTCATCATTCAAGGAAATATTTCTGTATACTTCTTCCATATCCATAAACCCTTTGGTTCCATCATATTGGAATGTTCCCAACTACCTATTGATCCAACACCTATGGAACCACCTTGGTCATTTCTAATATGACCAGAGGTATCCTAGAAAAGTCCAACTCCTATTTTTAGAGCACTTTTATTTTTGCTTTGATTGTGTTACTTATTATGATTGTTTCCATCGTTAGTTGACGTAATAAACGGAGTATTCGGAGATGGACCAGAAGATTTGAAGACTCAGAAGAATAAGGCAAGCAGCCCTTTGACCATGTTCGAGAAACCTTTTATGCATGTCTCATAGCACCTTATTATTCAATGCATCGGAATCATGTTGAGGTGGAAACCACTTTGGTTGCTACCCCTGTTACTTTACTGTTGAAACTTGCATCAAACATGACCCTACCTTCCTATGAGGGTTATGTGGGTGGGAGTAGTTAGGTTGCTTTGATAGTAGCTACGCAAATGGGACGGGTATATGCATGGTAACGGAGGCAGGATACCTTCAAAAGACTTTTCGAAAACCCCGCCGGGTGCCATTTATGCCCGAGGGAGATGGTGAGATGGGTAACCACTTGATGACGAAGTGGTGTACCGAGGAAAGTGTGTGAGTTGTTTTGAAAAACGGATTGGTTTAAGTTGCGACCGTTATTCCAACCTTACATGCGCAACCACTCTACCCTTATATGGGAAAGGGCATTATTGATTACCTAGGTTGATACTAGCATGGTGCCCGCATTACTAGTGACGGGAGTGACATGAGGTCACTCTTGGGACGGGGTTGCGCTTGGATAGGCGGCCATGACTGTCTTTACAGGGCACCGGACACACCGTTGGTACCCCGTGCTTGTGATATGTGATGAATAGGGAGCGAGTCTCCACAAACCTTGAGATGTGAAATGTTTGGCACGGGGCTGCTACCAATCGAGTGGACTCTATGTTAGTGTCGCCTAGGGAAAGATAGTGATCGGGTGCTTACCCCGGGTACTTGAGGTATCGCGGGTCGTAGATGACACGGAAGTTCCCCGGATCTTGTGGGTAAAGTGTGCAACCTCTGCAAAGTGTAAAACTATTCGAATAGCCGTGTCCACGGTCATGGACAGTTGGGTAACCGCTCTTGGGCTACGTCCAATGTTTGCGAAACCTGGTGTGTGTGTGAGGAAACAACATGGTTCAGTGATATTGATGATGTGATACCTGAGGAAGTTACAATGAGCTTGAACATGAGTTGATTACAACTCTTTCTCGATATGATGTCTGTGACCTCCTGTTACTTGTTACAGACATATGCATATCCATGTTACATGTTGATCATACTTGCATATGAAAAACTAGCTTTTCGCAAAACTGCCAACCTAGCAGTAGAGCCTTGCATAAATATTCTGTTATCACACTTGGGTTGCTTGCGAGTACATTCAATGTACTCATTGGCTTGCCACTGGTTATTTTATTGGCCAGGCATGAGAGCAGGTTATGATGAAGATTTCTTGGTGACGAGCATGCGAGCTAGGACGCTTCCCAGTCAGAATGCCTGTAGGGTTAAAGGCAGATGGCATGGGTCCATGTTGTCGTTGAAAATTTCCGCTGCGATGATATACTCAAGACTTGACCATTATGGTCCTATTTGTGTAACACGGTATGTAAGGATGTAAGACTCTTGTTATTCAGCTTCTGTGTGTTCAGTGAGCATTGATCTCTGGGATCACTGTACACGTCCATTCGGTGATCACGACTTATGAGTCGGGGTCCCCACAGAGCTGGTATCAGAGCCATCCTGACTGTAGGAAGCCTTAGTTAGCATGGTCGTTAGTCAGGGTAAAACTATTTTCAAAAATACTACTAGTTTTCAAAACTATCTATACTCCTCTTCCCTTCTCAGTTTTTCGAAAACTAGGCTATACTTGATCTCTTCCCCTTCAAAACCTTGGTTGCTAAAACCCCTATGCCCCTGACCACTGGATTTTCTGTAATCCTCGTGGAGTGCACCTTGCCAAACACTCACCCACCACTTTTGCACGCAAGATTGGTGACACCACGACAAGGTGATACCAACGGAAGTTACATCCTCGATGGGTAAGGACATGAAGACCCAGAAGATGGGGGACACCCATGGCAAGAGCCCCCAAGATGGTGCAACTTTGGCCTATGATGACCAGGGTATAGGTTATGCAAAGTCATGACATGCATCGCTAATAGAGTGATCCTGTCACTACCGTTGTTGTATCAGCAACCACCGGTGGATGAGAACCTCGCCATTTGGTCCGCCTCACTATAGTGAGCAGGAAAACGGTTCTCTTCATCCCCCGCTCTTGGTGTCGATGTTTTCATCAACGAACCCGACATGGTGGACCTCTATTATGCCTTGTTATTATCATTACATATGGATTGCCTACCTGGTACCCTCGACGTCCCAGGAGGCACAAGGGATCGCCATGATTAAAGAGACAAGTGAAGACCAAGTCAACGCCAGCTACAAGGAGGCACCTTCACCCCATCACCTCATCAGGCGAGAAGATGTTGAAGATTCTTCAGGCTCAACCCGGATCATTCATCAAGCAACTACAAGGGGCATAGCAACATCCGAGGAAGCTCAGAAGACTGCACGAGGCACAAGTCACGACACAGAGTCCGAGAACCCCTAGGGTAGGATGAGTCGTGTACCCCCTATGCGCAGTCGAGTCCATATGATGGTTCGGATAGAACCATGATTGTGTGTTGTTTGCTTTTATTCGTTTGTGTTTTGATATAAGTCGCACTTTTGCCCCAGGCAACAAGTGCATGGCTATATCACCTTCCTTGCCTTGTTTCTTTTGTTTTGACCTTTTTGCACCTGTTTGTTGCACCTGCACTATAGAACCCCCTTTAGGCATTTCCCTCCTCTACGCTGCTTCTTCCCTCTATTCTCTCTCTCCCCAATTGAAGACCCGCAAGACAAGATGCACCAAGGATTCTACCTCGACAGCCAACTGGCACCGAAGACTTCTGCTATAACCTCCGTGATCTATTGCAACCCCGTAGTGCTATGTTTAACCCTCCAGACCAGTAACCCTCTTCCTAGACCCTTTGAGACTTCCCGAGACACTCCAACACAAGTCCTTAACCATGTGCCTAACCCATGGTAAAGCGAGAGAACCAGTTAAGCCTTTATAACCTTGCACAACACTGGGTTCGTAAAGGAACTAGTGGACACGGTGAACAAGCACATTCTCATCCTAATATAGCACGAGGTCTGACGATGCCATAGATAGACCAGTTCGAGGATATTGGACAGATGACTTGGTGGTTTATATCAGTGACTTCGAGGAACTATCTGAGACCTTGATGGATTGTGAGGTTTTCATATTGGTGGAATCATGACTTTGGGGAAGCATGTAGGAGTACCCGTTAGACATGAGATTTGGATTTATGTAGGTGATTCTGGTTGGTATAATGCTGGATATGTCTGCATGTTTCGGAGTAAGATTGGATTTAGGCCTATGATCCTGATTATGATATCATGCTTCTCGGTGGACAATAACCTAGGAGATTGGATTATTTGTCGGAGTTGATTTGGGGATCTATATAGTCGTGATCATGGAATTTACTTGACCCAGATGATGGGAATTTGGTGGACATACTATCGTGATGCATAGTCCTTCCAAGTATTTGGGTATTATAGAGATTTGAGATCTTGTGGAGCACCGTAGACACCGGATTTGTAGGATTGTTGGATTATATGGAGATTGATGGTAATTACCGGGCTATCGGAGTTGATCTATAGGAAGGAAACAAATCTTGGAGTGGCATATGACGCGTTTCCTTAGAATAGAGATGCATTAACTTGAGCCTTACAAGACTAGGTTGAGTGCTTGGATTATGGAGTTTAATTTAAGCTCAGCAGCATGTATGATCTACCTTTGGATTTTTAGAGGTAGACGTACATATGGATTTGGGGATCGTAGACAAGTACAATTTTGTTAGTCCATCTCTTGAGAGTCATGAGGATATGTATGGCATGAGTGGTAATTGAAGTTGGTCTATGCGAGAGGCTGCTTTTCGTTCGGAGTACTAGATAGAGCTATTGGCATCTCAGAAACTGTGCTTAAGGATAAGATGATATAAGTTCACTCACTCACTAGAATCCTTGAAACCCTTAAGCCCCACCGAGCCACAACCTGGTCAGATTTTGACCACGGGCCTTGACTTAGAGTCAGGAAGGCCTCTGCAAACACTCAACCGAGACCACCACCAATACCCCAGCTTACCTTGCGTACCCCTTAGACCTCATGGAGCAATTGGACAAGTTGGGTAACATCATTATTTGATGGCCTACTTGTCTGCCCGAAGACAAAGAAGAGACGGACAGCTGGACGGAAGACATTTGAAGACCACCCTGTCAAGAAGGAAGATCTACACCGACCACTGTCATCAAGAAGAAACTTCCGCGATGAAGACCGGGCGTATCTGCAAACCACTCCTCCCGGAGGAACCGAGCAATTCCGTGTCGAAGGAACGCTCACACCAAGATGTACCAAGACTTGAAGGCACGATTCTGGTGGCACGGTATGAAGAGAGAGATTGCAACCTATGTTGCAAAGTGTGATGGGTGCCAAAGGGTCAAGGCTGAATATCAGCGACCTGCTGGATTGCTCCAACCACTCAAAGTTCCTGAGTGGAAGTGGGATAAAGTCGGAATGGACTTCATCACTGGATTACCAAAGTCGAATAGAGGACATGACTCTATCTGGGTCATAGTCGATCATTTGACCAAGGTGGTCCATTTCATTCCTGTCAAGACCACTTATGATGGCAACCGGCTGGCAGCTCTCTACATCGACCGAATCGTGAGTCTTCATGGCTTTCCCAAGGAGATTGTGTCAGATCGAGGAACCCAGTTCACCTCAAGGTTCTGGAAGAAGTTCCGAGAAGCCTTGGGAACCAAGTTATCTTTCAGCACGGATTTCCACCCCCAGACCGGAGGTCAGACTGAATGAGTCAATCAGATTCTCGAAGTCATGACTCCGAGCGCGTGTCTTGGCATATGGAGCCAAGTGGGAGGATTGTCTCCCTTTTTGCCGAGTTATCCTATAACAATAGTTACCAGTCGAGCCTTTAGATGGCACCATTTGAGGTGTTGTACGGACGCTGATGTCGCACACCCCTCAACTGGTCAGAGGCTGGAGTAGGACTAGTTCTTGGACCGGATATTCTCCGCGCAGCGGAAGAGCAAGTCCAACTAGTCAGAGAACGTTTGAAGGCAGCCAAGTCAAGGCAAAAGAGCTATGCTGACACTCACCGTCGGGACATGAGTTTCCATGTCGGGAACCATGTGTACCTGCGGGTAACTCCTCTGAAGGGAAACAAGCGTTTCCACGTCAAGGGGAAGCTCGCACCAAGGTTCATTGGACCCTTTGAGATCACTGCAAGTCATGTGGTGGACGACTCCCCAGCTAGATCTACCACCTGAGATACCCTCCGTGCACCAAATCTTCCACGAGCCCCCACTCTGGAAGTACTTCTTACCTCCTAGCTAGCCCAATGCCCGCAAGGTCATCGATCACCGAGCCTTTGGCAGCTAACCCAACCTAACCTATGCAAGAGACCCCTCAGCAACCTCCATCAAGGAAGGTATCAAGCAAGAAGCCATACCATCAAGCACTTCAAGATTCCAAGGAGCACCACTCGGAAGTAGAACCAACAAGGAGAAGTGAAGACTACCCCGTATCCAAGACTCCGCCTTTCTTTCCACGCCTAGTCTGGGAATCTCGGGGACGAGATTCTTGTAAGGGGGGTAGGTCTGTCACACCCTGATTTTCATGTCACATTGCTTAAGCTAATTCTCATGTTAAAAATGTGGATTTGCAAAAACTTTTGAGTGTTTTTGACTTTGCTTGATTTGACTTTTGTCCGCTGTTTGCTAGTGCTCTAAAAAACAAATAAATCCTCCAACTCTTATACTTCATCTCCTTGACCCAAAACCTTTTCCCAATGACCATGCCCTGTGTATAGACCAGTATAGAATTTTCTTATAAAAATATTTTGGCCAAATGGTATTTTCTAAAATTAGTTTTCCAAAAACCCCTGAATTGAGGTTTGCACTGCAAGTACCTTATTTAGGGTGTGAAAAATCTTTCAAAAAGTATAATTGAATCCTATTAGGTATAGGACTCCCAGAAACCACAAAAGTATGATTTTAAAAGTTATTTTTATATTTTATTTAAAAGCTTTTTCTTAAGGCCAGAAATGGTCTTTAATAGGGAAAAATTATTTAATCATTTCAAAAATATTTGCCAAAATTCAGGGAGACTCATAGGACACATATTGTCCATATATAAGAGTTTCAACACATGGTCATGTTCAAAATATTGGACAAATCCTTCCAAAACCCTTTCTGGATATTTCAAGCTTTTGAAATATTTACAAAGAAAATATTCTCCAAAAATTCCAGGGAAATTCTATCATGTCATACGTGACATATTTGATGATCTTGCAAAGCCTCATGCCTTGAAGATCAAGGAAACATCCTCAAACCCCTTCAAAACCATTCTGCCCATATTTGAAGTTTGAGAATCTCTACATTGCCAAACTTGTCCAAATGCTCTCAAATTTGGTGCACATGCTAGAATGGCCTAATAAGGCATCTAGACCAAATGGCACAAGATTTGGAATAGAGCAACTTGATCAGATCACCCCAAAACCACTTCTGTTCAAATGGAAATTTGAACAACTTTACATTGTCAACTTTTTATCTGGAGCCTCAAACTTTGTGGGCATGTTCATAACCCCAAATGATGATGCTACACCAAGTGGTGCATCAAGGGGAGATGATTTGCTTAACTCCAACATGATGAAACCATTTCTGTTCATTTCTAGGGTTCACTAAAGTTACATTGGCCACTTTGCCCAAATGAGCTCAAATTTGGTGGAGAGGCCTAATTATGTGTGACATTTGATCCTGTTAAGTCCCATGCCAATTGGAAATCATTTGCTTGACCAAACACTGATCAAACACCTTCTGCAAGTTTGCCAAAACCAGTGTTTGGACCTCTTTTACTTTTTCTCCTTACCTCAAATTCTTACTACAGCTCCCCCTGATCATCCTCTACCCACCAGTAACCTTCCCATGGCCTCAGCTCAATTATTGGAGGGTAAAAACCCCATTTTTACTCTTGTGGACAGCCACCTTCTTCTCCTCCTTCACCTCTCTCCTCACTCCAGTGGCTCCCAGAGCATCCAAGACTGCCTCCCCCTTTCTTTACTACTCCCTCTACCCACTGGACACGGCTGGACACAAGAGGACACGGCTAGGAAGCACAGGCACGACCATGCCGGCCAAAGGCGTGCTCTGGAGCACGCTACAGTGCACCGAGGCACTGTAGCTCGTCCCTCCCGAGGCTTCCAGACGGCCTTGGGCAGAGAGACCGTGTCCCCCGAGGTCCCCTCGACGTCCGCAACACGCTGGGCTGTCGGCCCCCTCCTCTCTCCTCCTCCCTGACCCCTGCCCGCACGCGCACCGGCCGACCCCGAGATCCAGTGAAAAACCTCGCACGCGCGGCCTCTCTAGCGCCTCCCCGCTCCTCCTCTCTCTTCCATTAGGCGTGGACCAGCTCCAGGAACGCCCTGGACACGCCCACTGCTGCCCCCGTGGCCTGCAATGACGGCAACATGCTCGCCGGCGCATGCATCTTCGGTGGACCGGCGCTCGCCTATAAATAGGCCGCCCCCGAGCCCCCTCGCAGCTCCAATGGTCCCCTCTCCCTTTCCTGGTCCTCCTGGACCCTCTCTCTCTCTCTCTCTCACCCCCTATCCACCACCGCGGTCAAAATCTCGCTGCCGGCCGCCGCCAGAACCCTCTGTGGCCCAGGCTCCTCCGCGGATGCTGAGCGCACGTATGGGGTCGCCGCTCCCTGCTGCATCCCCCGGCGCGTTGGGGGCCGTCGCTGGTGGCTGGAGCCGTCGGGGCGGGCGCCAGCGCCGCCCGGCCGGGCCTCCCCGTCGTTCCTTTGCCTCAGGCGAGAGGTAGGGGACGACCGTCCCGCCAGTTGGCGAGGGGCCCGCCTGTCAGTGACCCGGCCGACAGGCCCAGCAACTTAAGTGGAAACGGGCCAGGCGCGAGCCGCTTTTCCCAGGCGAAAGCGCCCTCCGGAGATGACGCCTTCGGTGTCACCACCTCCGCCCGCGCGGCTGGTGCCACTGGGCCGGCCCACGACCACATCCAGCCTGTGCGCAGTAAAAGGGTATAACCCCCCCTTTTTCCTTTTTATTTTCTTTTCCAGTCAAATTTAATAATCTCCCAAATATTCATATGAACTCCAAATGGCATGATTCAAATTTCTGGTAGTCTCTAAATTCATGCTCTACCACATGGCACAACGTGCACATTATTCCAGAGACTTTTCCTTCACACATATTTATCAAATGCCCATTTTTCACTTTCTGTGATTAACTTTAGAAAATCACAGAGAGCTCAATCTTGATCCAAATGCAGTGATTCAAGTTCCTAGATGCTTGTCATGTACAAACTTAGTTTTGGAACATTTTTAATAATAGTTTCTGTACCCCACCAAATGTTGAGCCATTTCTTCATATTTATCAGCTTTGCAAAATCCTAGGAAATTCATCTGGATTCCAAATCCAGTGAAACCAACTCCTAAATGCTTCTAAAATCATGACTTGATGATGGGTACCTTTGCTCATCATTCAAGGAAGTATTTCTATATACTTCTTCCAAATCCATAAACCCTTTGGTTCCATCATATTGGAATGTTCCCAACTACCTATTGATCCAACACCTATGGAACCACCTTGGTCATTTCTAATATGACCAGAGGTATCCTAGAAAAGTCCAACTCCTATTTTTAGAGCACTTTTATTTTTGCTTTGATTGTGTTGCTTATTATGATTGTTTCCATCGTTAGTTGACGTAATAAACGGAGTATTCGGAGATGGACCAGAAGATTTGAAGACTCAGAAGAATAAGGCAAGCAGCCCTTTGACCATGTTCGAGAAACCTTTTATGCATGTCTCATAGCACCTTATTATTCAATGCATCGGAATCATGTTGAGGTGGAAACCACTTTGGTTGCTACCCCTGTTACTTTACTGTTGAAACTTGCATCAAACATGACCCTACCTTCCTATGAGTGTTATGTGGGTGGGAGTAGTTAGGTTGCTTTGATAGTAGCTACGCAAATGGGACGGGTATATGCATGGTAACGGAGGCAGGATACCTTCAAAAGACTTTTCGAAAACCCCGCCGGGTGCCATTTGTGCCCGAGGGAGATGGTGAGATGGGTAACCACTTGATGACGAAGTGGTGTACCGAGGAAAGTGTGTGAGTTGTTTTGAAAAACAGATTGGTTTAAGTTGCGACAGTTATTCCAACCTTACATGCGCAACCACTCTACCCTTATATGGGAAAGGGCATTATTGATTACCTAGGTCGATACTAGCATGGTGCCCGCATTACTAGTGACATGAGGTCACTCTTGGGACGGGGTCGCGCTTGGATAGGCGGCCATGACTGTCTTTACAGGGCACCGGACACACCGTTGGTACCCCGTGCTTGTGATATGTGATGAATACGGAGCGAGTCTCCACAAACCTTGAGATGTGAAATGTTTGGCACGGGGCTGCTACCAATCGAGTGGACTCTATGTTAGTGTCGCCTAGGGAAAGATAGTGATCGGGTGCTTACCCCGGGTACTTGAGGTATCGCGGGTCGTGGATGACACGGAAGTTTCCCGGATCTTGTGGGTAAAGTGTGCAACCTCTGCAAAGTGTAAAACTATTCGAATAGCCGTGTCCACGGTCATGGACAGTTGGGTAACCGCTCTTGGGCTACGTCCAATGTTTGCGAAACCTTGTGTGTGTGTGAGGAAACAACATGGTTCAGTGATATTGATGATGTGATACCTGAGGAAGTTACAATGAGCTTGAACATGAGTTGATTACAACTCTTTCTCGATATGATGTCTGTGACCTCCTGTTACTTGTTACAGACATATGCATATCCATGTTACATGTTGATCATACTTGCATATGAAAAACTAGCTTTTCGCAAAACTGCCAACCTAGCAGTAGAGCCTTGCATAAATATTCTGTTATCACACTTGGGTTGCTTGCGAGTACATTCAATGTACTCATTGGCTTGCCACTGGTTATTTTATTGGCCAGGCATGAGAGCAGGTTATGATGAAGATTTCTTGGTGACGAGCATGCGAGCTAGGTCGCTTCCCAGTCAGAATGCCTGTAGGGTTAAAGGCAGATGGCATGGGTCCATGTTGTCGTTGAAGATTTCCGCTGCGATGATATACTCAAGACTTGACCATTATGTTCCTATTTGTGTAACACGGTATGTAAGGATGTAAGACTCTTGTTATTTAGCTTCTGTGTGTTCAGTGAGCATTGATCTCTGGGATCACTGTACACGTGCATTCGGTGATCACGACTTATGAGTCGGGGTCCCCACACGAGGCGACAAGTTTTGTTATGTCCTCCGACTAATGTTCCCTTGCACCAACAATGCTGCCGAATATGAAGCACTGCTTCACGGGCTATGAATGGCTAAGGAGATGAACTTGAGCCGGGTCAAGTGTTTTGGTGATTCAGATCTGGTGGCACAACAAGTGTCTGGCAAGTGGGATTCTAAAGATCCGCTCATGGCAGCCTACATGCGGGAAGTTGAAGCGGTTGCAGGATATTTCAAAGGATATCAAGTGGATCACATAGACCGGCGGAAAAATGAAGTAGCCGATGCTCTAAGCCGGCTGGGCTCTTAGCGTAAACCGGTGCCGCCAAATACTTTCTTGGATGAGTTGCACAGTCCATCAGTTCAGGTACCATCGGAGGAGGATTTGCCTGTTCCTGATCCGGAGGCACAATTGGTGGCAGCACATCATGTTATTCCAGATTGGACACTCCCTTACTTGGCGTACCTGAGCCGAGGAGAGTTGCCAGATGATGAGGTTGAAGCCAGGCAGATAGTCCGGCGATCCAAATCTATGACCATTGTTAACGGAGAACTTCATCACCACAGCGTTTCTGGGGCTTTTCAGCGTTGTGTATCATCGGAAGAAGGCAATGATATTCTTTGAGAGATACACGAAGGATATTGTGGTCATCACGCCGGTTCAAAATCGCTGTTAGCCAAAGCTTTTCGCCACGGGTTTTACTGGTTAACAGCCCATGCTGATGCGGAGGATCTAGTCCGGAGATGTGACGCTTGTCAGAAATTTTCACGGCGTGCTCTTGTTCCGGCACAAGAGCTGTAGATGATTCCAATTACTTGGCCGTTTGCGACCTGGGGGATTGATGGTTGGACCTTTTAAACGATCACAAGATCAGAAAACCCACCTATTGGTGGCAGTGGACAAGTTTACAAAGTGGATTGAGGCAGAGCCCGTCAGTAAGTGTGATGCGGCAACAGCGGTTAAATTTATCAAAAAGGTAATCTTCCGGTTTGGCTTTCCACACAACATTATTACTGATAATGGCACCAATCTATCTAAAGGAGAGATGGAAGAGTTTTGCCAAAGGGAGCATATTCGGCTGGATGTGTCTTCAGTAGCTCACCCTCAATCCAATGGTCAAGCTGAAAGGGCCAACCAAGAGATCTTGCGAGGCATCAAGCCCCGGCTTATGACTCCCTTGCAGAGAACATCAGGGTGCTGGGTTGAGGAGTTACCTTCTGTCCTCTGGAGCATCAATACTACACCTAATAGGTCTATAGGCTACACACCCTTCTTCATGGTGTATGGTGCTGAAGCGGTTCTCCCTAGTGATATTCGGCACGACTCACCACGGGTGGCAGCTTATGTTGAAGCGGCCAATGAGCAAGCAAGACAGGACGGCTTAGACCGGCTGGATGAGGAGCGTGACATAGCGGCGGCATGATCCGCAATTTATCAGCAAGACCTGCACAGATATCACAGCTGTCGGGTTAAGACCAGGACGTTCCAGGAAGGGGACCTGGTACTCGGCTCATCCAAGACCAGACAGATATGCACAAGTTATCCCCACCTTCGTAAGGGCCCTTTGTGGTCAGCAAGAACCTGCACAACGGTTCATACTACCTAGTGGACGTTCGAGAACATAAAGACTCACGGACAGCAGAGGAAGAGACGAAGAGGCCATGGAACATTGATCTCTTACGGCCTTACTACACTTGAGCCATGGGCTCCGCTTCATGTATCCTGTATATATTATGATTAATAAATAAACCGGCACCCCTGGTAAACCGGGGGATCAACCATCTTCTTCAAATATAAGTGTCTTATGGGAGTTCACTCAGGTGATATCCATCTAAAGTTTATTTCTCTTGATATATATCATTTTCATCAAGAAAACAAGATGCTTTGATCAGTCTATTCTGATATGTAGGACAATTCTAGAAGGTACCAAACAGGGCTTGCCATACAAGCGCAAATCTCTTATAGGTACCCCGCCTCTACGGTCACTAGGGGGCTATGTGGTTGCATTCGAATCCTAGCTTAACCCCTTTTGGTCCGGTTTATATGATCGCATTGGAATCATAGCTTAAACCCCGTTTAGGGTCTGCCTTGGATCGCATTCGAATTCATTGATCGGCAAAATCTCACAACCACTGGGGGCTACGTGGTCGCATTCGAATCCTAGCTTAACCCCTTTGGTCCAATACATATGATCGCATTCGAATCATAGCTTAAACCCCGTTTAGGGTCCGCCTTGGATCGCATACGAATCCACTGATCGGCAAAATTCTCAAGGCCACTGGGGGCTACACGGTCGCATTCAAATCCTAGCTCAACCCCTTCGGTCCGGTTTACTGATCGCATTCGAATCATAAACCTCGATTTCGAGCCTCGCAGGTCACAAAAAGCCTCGATTTGGAGCCTGGCAGCTCGCAAAAAGCCTCGACTACATGGTCTTATTTGCCAAAAATGCTTTGCTTTTGCGGTTTTTCAAAGTTTTTGTGATTAACCAAGTTTATTGATCCGGAATTGGGCAACTTCAAAGTTGACCACATATCTACAAAGCAAAAAGTCTGGGTCGTAAATACCAGCATAAGTTCAAAGTCTGGGTCATAAACACCAGCATGATTTAAACCGGCGTTTATCATAACCCGGAACAGTCATCAGGCAAGCACCAAGAGGGCCAAGAGCCTCATCAGAATCTACACGTTCAATTATGCCTACCGGATTAAGGATGTCAGGCACACTTAATCAAAGGTATGAGGTATTTTTGGGTATAAACCAGGTACTCTTTCAATATATGCCTATGGGAGCAATATAATAGGTCCGGTGGTAAACCGCCAGGACATCTTTTTAGCATTGTTCATGCAGATACAGATAACATAGATGGATCAACCACAGCAGACAAGGGATTAAAATTGGCAGACGCCAAGTCAAGCAGTGACATCTGAATTGGGACAAAGATAATGTTTCAAACAATCCTATTACAAGGCACTTGCAGGCCTGAACGGATTAAAGTTTTTTGCGAAAGTTTTCAGCAACTATGAGTTAAACCGGGCGTTTGATGATTCTTCTTCATGCTGCGAAGGCTGAGGGTCGGCTTGTTCCAGATCTTCTTCATCTTCAGGATGTGGCTGAAAGTTAGGAACGTGCCAGTCAATCTTGGAGAGCGCACGGAAGTACATTTCCTCGGTAATAAGATCGGACGGATCAATATCTGGAGCGAAAGTATGACCACGCACTGGCGGGATCAGATTCTCGGTGTCATAAACCGGTCACTCCACCCGTTCATTTTCTAGGTCATATGCCGGATGATACCTGGTCAGATCCGCTTCATCGGCAAGTTTGCTGGCGAGTGGGCGCATCTCTTTGGTTAAGGCACGGAGGTCCTCGGCAGAGAAGGTGGATCCATCTTCCTTATTACTGGGATATCCGTTCATAGCCTCTTCCGGATCAAAGTCCGGAACCCATGCCTTGGCCCGAGTCAGTGCTAGAAGAGAGCCGGCCCATGCAGGAGACTTCTTTACTTCCACCAAGCGCACAAGCAGGACAGATAGATTCTCCAAAGTACCTTGGATAGTAGTGGGGGCCGCTTTCTGATGGGACATTGCACTTATAACTCTTTGAGCGCCGGAATACAGATGCTCCACCAGGGTATAAGAGGCCTTGAGCTTCTTCCGGACGTCATCTCCAAGATGAGTTATGCGTCGCCCTAAACATGTTTGTCAAAGTTAAACCGGAGTGGGTCAAAGATGGCAGAGACAAAAAAGTATGTACAATTGAGTGCTCACCAAAGATAGCAGAGGTCATAAGTTCTATTTGCTACTTTAAACCGGTCAACTCTTGTGTAACCGGATTAATGGCAGCCTCAGCATCCTTTGATCTTTTCTCAAGAGCATCCCTCTGCACCCCCCAGGCAGACCGCTCCGCTTCAAAGTCCTTTTTCAGTTTTTCTAAGTTGGTTAAGCTCACCACAAGCTCTTCCTTGGCTTTGGCAGAAGCAGTTTCAGTAGCAGCCAATCTATTCCGGAGATCAGTTGCAGCCCTCTGGGTCAAGTCATCCTACAAGGAAATCAAATGGATTATAAGAGAATTTCAGACAAGTCTCAAGTAGATAAACAAGTTATCCACTTGACACTTGGGGGCTAATGTAAAGTTGAAGTACCAAAAGAAAATTTCAGACAAGTCCCAAGCGCATAAAACAAGTTATACCCTTGACACTTGGGGGCTAATGTAAGTTCATTTGCAAATACATTGGAAGTCCCGGTTCATCCACAAAAGAAGATAAACCGGCACTTGGGGGCTACTATGGTCTAAAGACAGGATTTTAAAGAACTCAAGACAGAGACAAGTAAAGGAAGTTACCTCGTACTTATCCTTCATCATGTTAACCAACCCAGATTCATAATCACGGCTAGTAAAGAGCCGGTTCAAATACCTGGAATGAAGCTCCTGGGCACTCAATTGGGCATAGCTGGATAAGTCCATGCTCCACTTGCCTTTTTCTTGTTGAAGTTTTTCCTCTTTGGCAGTGTGCTTGGCTAAGACGACCGGCTCAGCAGGAGCGGTAAAACCTGACCCGGTTATCTGAACGTCCGGGGAGGAAGCGGCAATTGGTTGAGAAGGGGCAGCAGTAGGCGCTGGGCTAACAGGAGCCGGATTAGCCCGAGGAGGGCTAACCTGGATAGGACTCGCCGGTTCAACTATATTCTCCACATTAACATCCTCCGGAGCGGCAATGTCGTCACGATCCATGGGAATAGGGTCATCAAACTGAGCGGCAGGATTATCTTCTGGAGGGATGACTTCTTCCGGATCAGCGGCCGGTTCAACAGTAGCAGTTTCGGCGGCCGCTTTGGTGGCTTTCGCCCTATTGCTAGGCTTCGGCTTGCTGGAAAAAATCAAAAGAACGATGAGAATCATAAGGGTACAAATGTAAAGATAAACCGAATGATTGAAAGGAACTTACCCGGGCACGGTCTTCAGCACAGGGACCTGTGTAGCAGTCGACTCGCCAGAAGAGGACAAGGGAGCCTCCTGATAGTTAGGATCGGACGGTTTAAGTGGTTTACGTATGAGCCCGACTTTTGGATGAAGAAGAGTTGGAGAAAGCAAAACCTCAGAACGGCGACTGCGTGCCGGAGTAA
This sequence comes from Secale cereale, assembly GCA_902687465.1. Classification (NCBI taxonomy): domain Eukaryota; kingdom Viridiplantae; phylum Streptophyta; class Magnoliopsida; order Poales; family Poaceae; genus Secale; species Secale cereale. The sequence goes on along the minus strand of LR738709.1, from coordinate 482,435,967 downwards.
GAGGAATTCCAGATGATTCCACCACATGACCACTGTGGCGCGTAGTCCGGCGTGCTTCATGTTGCTGCTTCTTCAAAAGAAATTTGGGGTCCAATTGAGCGTAAGGATGAGAAAAAGGATATTTCCGGGACACCCGGCGGATTTTGGGGGGTGGCGGTTCTGAGTCTGAAGAAAGAGAGATTACCTCAACTTCCGCCGCTTTACTTCCCTCAGCCAGATCCTGTGGAAAGGCATTGTTAACATAAATTTGGATAAAAGGAGATTAAAACATATCAGGATCAACTCATACCTCAGAATCCGGATCATCTTCCTCAAGATGTGAACCGGAGGCAGCAACCGCATTCTTCTTCTTAACGGCAAACGTCTTCCGGCGTGGCTGTTTGGCCGATTTATCTTTGAGGTTTCCTCTTCCAGAAGGGGTCGGTGGCATGTGCAGAAGATACTGAATAAATAGAAGATAATCGATATGGATGGATTAAAACAAACAGAAAAAATCAGAAAGAACTTACTGCTGGCGGTTTATTGTTTTCACAGAATGGAGCTAAGTCGGTCCGGCTGCACTCCTCCAGAGAGATGTTGAGCATTTTCTTTGCGGATTCAGCAACTTCTTTTTCAGGAAGTATTATGTCAATGTGGCACAGCGGATCATCCGGTTTACCAGTGTACTCGCACATCAGGCCTGAGCGCCGGCTCAGTGGAAGGATGCTCCAGGCAAGCCAACAGCAAACAAAATCTACTCCGGTTAAGCCGTTGGCCATAAAGGCTCTAAGCTTGGACAGTTGAGGGGCAAACCGGGCACGGTCTGGGGCAATAAGGCGCTGCGGTAGGGGATGATCTTCAGGAAGGCGATATGCGCGGTAACCCGGCAGTGGGTTTTCTCTTTCAGGTGAAGTATCTATACAATAGAACCACGATTGGTTCCATTCCTTGGGGTGCGTGTGAAGGGCAGCGTGAGGGAAGCTCACATCCTTTCTTTTTTGAACGCTGACGTCACCCAATTCTTGATGCGGCCCTTCAGAAAATTTTGTCCGCCGGTTTAAGTGGAAAAAGTCTCCGAACAGATCCACTGAAGGTTCTTCTTGAAGATATGCTTCTGAGAAGACTTGAAAATTGCAGACATTTGATATAGAATTTGGACCTATGTCCTAAGGATGGAGTTGAAAAGCGGCTAGTACATCCCGGAAGAATTTTGAACCGGGAGGGCTAAAACCCCGGGCCAGGTGATCAAAGAAAACAATGACCTCTCCTTCTTTAGGGGAAGGGGGACACTCATCTCCTGGGGCCCGCCATTTCAGAACCGCTTTGGGCCCCAGAATACCAATTGAAGCGGCGTTTAATAGATCATCTTCAGTAATGCGGGAAGGAGCCCAGTTGCAAGCAACAAACTGCTTGGCCATCGTTCGGAATGAGGAAATGCTGAAAAATACAATACAGAATCCGGTTTACCAATTGCTACAATTAAGCCGGAGCATTATATAAGATTGTGGATCTAAATTGCCGGTTTTCGCCAGGGGCTAATGGTATTACTAGTCCGGGAGTATATAAGAGTAAGATAACTACCGGATTATGATGATAGAGAAAGCAGACGCTAAACCGTCAATTATAATGTACAGGATTACATCTACAGATCTACAAGACGAAGAAACAGTTTCCACAGAAGGCTGAAGTAGAAATGGATCTGAGGCATAAGAAAAAGATGAAATATATGCAAGTCTTATACAGGAAGAACTGTGGAGGTTTTCTACAGATCGAATTTAAGCTGTTAAGCTAGAGGAACTAAAGGCGTGAGTGCGGAGCAGGAGCGTACTCCAAACGAATCTAAAGTAAAGGTTTGAATCTACTGCAAGGTTAGCCCGCAGGGATGAACATCAAATCTTCAAAGTTTCATGGCGGAAGCTATGGAGGAACCCTAGATTGGGATCTACAGTGAGGAAGAAGGAATACCTGATGAAGAAGTGGACGGCGGTGAGTTGCTCTGGACGCGATTCAGGGTGATGCAGCGGCCTGGCTCGACGATAGTGACGGGCTCGAAGAGCGGCGGCGGAGCTTCGAGCGACGGAGGAAGACGAAGACAGAAGGGGGAAAAGAAGGCTAGCGGTATTTATAAGCCGAGGAGGTGAAACGGCAAGCGCGGGAATCGAGGAGATCAGAGATTGGATAAAGATTATGCTGTCGCCTCGATTTTCAGGATGGCATTTAACAAAGGTAACAAACAGAGGTGAGCAATAAATGCGGAGGTGATGTCACGACGGATTAAGATAATTCCTAGAGATGACGTAATGGCCGGTTTACGAAGCAGATAAGCTGCAGAGAAGAAATTTATGCAAAGACATAGAAGACTAACACGAACAAGTTCAAATCAATCTGGGGCCTAATGTCAGGGATATTACTAGCAGGTATAAACCGGCCAGGAAGATCCGGATTACACTAACGTAGTTGTATTATCATAAGCCCAGTAGAATATGAATCAGAGGTTACGGCCCATAGAGGCTTAGGGCCCATGTGTAAAGCTTACGGTTTATGAACCGTCATATCATGTAACTTGAGGTGTAAGATAGGAAGAGTAGAGACCGAGGCGGACACGATTATGAACCGACCTCGGGACTCTGTAAACCGGACCGGGCGTTGCCTCCTATATAAAGGGATGACCCGGCGACGGTTCAAGGTCAAGCAACAACCCGTCGTGTCGGTGTACTAAGATAGGGGTACCTTAGAACCCCAACTTGTGCACGGGCAGTAGCAGCTTCCCGCGGCAGGGCTCACCGCGCGCTCGCCGGAAACCTTTCTGGTCCCTTTTAAGCCATTCAAAAACAAAGTATACAAGTTAGAAGATCAAGGCCCCGGCAAGTGGAGCTTGCCGGGGAGGCCGCACCAAGCTCAAGATTATCATATTAACACAAGACCCTGGCAAGGGGGGCTTTCCAGGAAGACCAGAAGACTGCATCTCAGAAGACATGCCTCGGCGCACCTTGCGCCCCGGCAGGGCCCGGGGAGCGACAAGCTTCCCGGCCCGGCAAGATCAAGACCACGGCAAGGTGCTTGCCGGGGGAACCTGCGCTGCGTGCCCGCGCTCCAGCTCATCGGCCCACGCGTCGCCCTGGGGCCCTTCCAGGGACGCGTGGCCGATGGCTGTGCAGCCTGGGGGACACGGTGGCACTCCACGGTGACGAGGCTATCGCCGTGGCGAACGGAGACGCATGGACGGGCGCTTTTGGGGTCGACGGCGACGGGCATTTAATGCCCTTGTTCCCCACTGTCAAGGTTAGGTGAAGATCACTGTTCATCCACTATTCATGCACTGTTCCCGCACTATTACAACTACCACCAAAGTTACATTTTTACCCTCCTCTATGTTGACACCTGTCGGTGACCCCTTGAGCTATAAAAGGAGGCCCAAGTACAACGTAGAGGGGGTTCGGAACCTAGATAGCTCTCTTGCTCAGTGTAGCTAGTTCTTCAAGCTCCCGAGCTCACAAACTCAATACAAACCAAGCAGGAGTAGGGTTTTTACGCGTCCGCGCGGCCCGAACCTGGGTAAACTGTCCGCGTGTGCTCTTCGATCCGCTCTTCGTGCTCCCTCCGCTCCCTTACCGCAACGTACAAGGGGCTCCGGTCCCATAGGTGTTCGTGGTGGACAGTTTCCCCCGACATCTTTGGCGCGCCAGGTAGGGGGCGTCGAGGTTGTGCGAACCTGATCCGGTGCTCACGCGGGCGCATTCTTCATCAACTTCTCCAACTTCATCAACTTCATCAGCAACAGCAACATGGCCCCGAAGAAGAAGGCTTCGGAGGTCGGAGGCCCGTCTGCGTCGGTTCCCCCGCCACCAGAACCAACGGTGGGTGGAGGAGATGCCGGCGGAAGGGTGGTCGCCGGCGAGGAAACTCACGGCACCGCCAAGTCTAAAGATAGGATGGACGACCGCGCAAATTCCAAAGCCTCGGTCTCTGTAGACGCGCCACGTCCATCTCAACAGACGACAGGCCAGCAACGCCGTGGTACAAGAGCTACCATTCGCTTGCTGGGCCAAGGACAAACTGGAGGATCGCGAGATGCTCTAGGCCATCGTCCTGGCACGAGCAAGGCGCGGTCGCCGGGGCGAGAGACTGCTCCTTCTAACCCTGTTAGAAGTCCGAGCATATCTCGCTCCTCGCACCGCTCGCCGCCGCTCCCCTCCTTTCCAGCAGAAGCTCTCGCAAGAGCGCAACTGCTCCTTGACTTCCCTCCAGCGGCGGACAAGGCCGAAGACTGGAGGGCGATGATCCAAAGCCTCATCGCCTTCGCCAACAACGACACACCGCAGCAGCCGGCGACCTCGCGGCCACGGCAAGTCGACCAGGCGAAGGCCGACGGCGACAAGACCGCCGGGGTGCAACCATCGTGCACTCCCTGCCGCGGAAGCAGAAGACGCCACCCCGCCGGATTAACGTCGACGACTCCACGGCGTCGTCGGATCCGCGGGCTCGTCGGGACCAGCGCCAAGTCCTTGACGATCGGCGGCAAGAAGATGCTCGGACGACGATCGAGCGCCGACGAGAAGCCCGGCGACAATCGGATCAGCGCGCTGGGACCGTTGTCGACACGCACGCGCCCGGTGAGCCAGGCGACTTGCCGTACGCGGCAGGTTGCCCTGCGTTCACCCGTGAGCTGCGGCGCGTCCAGTGGCCCAGCATGAAAAACTTCAAGCCGGACGTACCCGAGAAGTACGACGGCAAGACGCACCCCTCGGAGTTCCTCAGCATTTACACCATCGCGGTGCAAGCTGCCGGGGGACGCGACGAGAAGATATTGGCCAACTACTTCCCGCTGGTGCTTAAGCCAAACGTCCGTTCTTGGCTTATGCACTTGCCGGAAGGCTCCATTTCTTCATGGGCAGATTTGTGCCATTAGTTTGTTGGCGCCTTCACGGGCGGCCACAAACCCCACGGCCAGGAGAGTGATCTCCACATCTTGGCCCAGAAGGAAGGAGAACCCCTGCGCAAGTACATTCAACGATTCAGCCGCGTGCAGCACAATATTCCCGACGTCCACCCCGCTGCTGTAATCAGCGCGTTCCACCAGAACGTGCGTAACCACCGCATGCGGGAAGAGATGGCTATGACCAAGATACGGGATGTCAGCGAGCTCTACGCTCTGGCTGACAAGTGTGCGCGCGCCGAAGAAGGGGGGAGACTCCCCGGAGAGGATGCTGGCGCAGGGGGAAGCGACAGCGAAGACGCCGCCCCGGCAAAGAAGAGCCGGCGGCGGAACAACAGAAAGAAGAAGAGCAAGGAAGTGCTAGTCGTCGAGAAGTCCGGCAAGGAGGCTCCCGCCAAGACAGCACAGGCTGGCAGCTCCGGCAAGGAGCCTGCCCCTGTAGCGGTAGCCGACAAGCAGGACGGCTCCGACAAGCAATATTGTAAGATCCACCGCACCAAGGGCCACGACCTTTCGAACTGCAAGCGAGTCGAGTACCTCGTAGAGCAGCAGAAAGCTGAATACGAGCGGCGCGACAAGGAGAAGGCCCAAGGTGGCGGAGGAGAGCCAAGCAAGAAGTGGCCATTCAATGGCCGGGGAGGGCGCCGCGGCAAGGCCAAGCAGCGGCAAGGTGATCGACCTCCCCGGGGCCGCGACAAGGACGAGGAAGAAGACGACGACGACGACATGGAGGAAGGCGATAACAGCGAGCAGGAGTTCCAGAAGGCCACAGAAGTGTTGTGTGTCGACGGAGGCGCCTCTCTGCACACTTCCCACCGCCAACTCAAGCAGTGGGTGCGGGAAGTAAACGCAGCAGAGCCGCCCGTTGAGTCATGCAGGCTGCTGAAGTGGTCCAGCATGCCCATCATTTTTGATCTTGAGGACCACCCTGACCGCACAACTGCGGTCGGGTGCTTGCCGATGTTGGTCTCACCCACCATCCGCAACCTCAAGGTCACCAAAATGTTGGTTGACGGCGGGGCCGGCCTGAACTTGATCTCCTCGGCTGTGATCAAGAAACTCCAGATCCCAGACGGCGAGCTCGAAGAAACCGGTTTGTTCCAAGGAATAAACCCGGGGAGGAGCAAGCCGAAGGAGAAGATTACTCTGCTAGTGACCTTTGGCGGGGAGCTCAACTTCAGGACGGAGAGGATAACCTTTGACGTGGTCGATATCCCATTACCATACAATGGGATACTTGGACGTCCTGCCCTCGCCAAGTTCATGGCAGCTTCCCACTACGCCTACAACGTACTCAAGATGCCGGGGCCGATAAGCGTCATCTCTGTCCCCGGCGACAAGAAGGACGCGCTTATCTGCGCCGACAAGATATACCGGGATGCAGCAGCCGCGGCGGAGAGCAACACACTTGCCGCTGAAGCTCCCGGGGGGAAGAAGACCAAGACCAAGTCCGGCAAGTGCTCTGGGGCCCACTCCGGCAAACGCACCTCTTCGGAGTGCTGCGCTGCCGTCGAGGACGTTCCATCGAGCTCCACCGGCAAGTGCAAGAAGGGGATGGCCGCTCCACCGGCAACCAAGAAGGTGTCCGCCAAGGAGGACGGCACTGGTGGTACCTTCACCATCAGTGCTACACTTGATAACAAATAGGAAAGCGCGCTCGTTGCCTTCCTGCGAGCGAATGTCGATGTGTTTGCATGGCAACCATCTGACATCCCCGGCGTTCCCAGGAAGGTAATTGAGCACAAGCTTGCTGTTTGTCCTCATGCGCGGCCCGTCAAGCAGAAGGTCAGGAAGCAAGCCGTGGAGCTCCAAGAATTCATTGCCGAAGAGATCAAGAAGCTAGAAGCAGCGGGCCTAGTTAGAGGCGTGATCCATCTGACGTGGTTAGCAAATCCAGTTGTCGTGCGTAAGGCCAACGGGAAGTGGAGACTGTGTATAGACTTCACTGATGTGAATAAAGCATGTCCTAAGGATCCATTTCCCTTGCCGCGCATTGACCAGATTGTTGACTCCACTGCTGGATGTGAGCTGCTCTCCTTCCTTGATGCATACTCAGGCTACCACCAGATTTTTATGGCCAAGGAAGATGAAGAGAAGACTGCATTCATTACTCCATGTGGCACGTATTGCTTCATAGGCATGCCCTTTGGATTGAAGAACGCGGGCTCAACATTTGCAAGGGTGGTGCACACTGCTTTTGAGCCACAGATCCACAGAAATGTAGAAGCTTACATGGATGACATAGTGGTCAAGAGCAAGAGCAAAGATACCCTCATCCAAGACTTGGAAGAAACATTTGCAAATCTGTGCAAGATCCAGCTCAAGTTGAACCCCGAGAAGTGCGTCTTCGGAGTCCCCTCCGGCAAGCTTCTCGGGTTCTTCGTGTCCCAGAGGGGGATTGAAGCCAATCCTGACAAGATAAAAGCCATCGAGCATATCGAAGCCCCGAAGCGCGTCAAGGACGTTAGGAGACTTGCAGGTTGTGTGGCTGCCCTCAGTAGGTTCATTTCAAAGTCTGTAGAACGCGCCCTGCCTTTCTTTAAGATTTTGAAGAAGGCAGGTCCTATGAAATGGACTCCGGAAGCGGAGGCAGCGCTGCAGGATTTGAAAGGATACATGTCCTCCACTCCAATACTTGTCGCACCTAAACCACAAGAAAAGTTGTTGCTGTACTTAGCGGCAACCAATCAAGTGGTTAGTGCTGCGTTGGTAGCGGAAAGGGAGGCAGAGGAAGAGCCCGCACCTCCGGCGAGCGAATCCAGCGACAAGCAGGGGGCTCCACCGGCAAGCTCTGGCCCCGACAAGGACAACTTTGCGCAGGTGCAAGGAGAAGTGCGAAGGAAGATGGCGCAGCGCCCAGTGTATTTCGTAAGTTCCCTCTTGCAGGGGGCTAGATCGAGATACTCTGGGGTGCAGAAGTTGCTTTTCGGCCTCCTCATGGCCTCGAGAAAGCTGCGCCATTACTTCCAAGCACATGAGATAACAGTGGTCACTCGCTTCCCGCTGAGAAGGATATTGCAGAATCGAGAAGCAACAGGCAGGATCGTCGAGTGGGCGCTGGAACTGTCGAGCTTTGGTCTCAAGTTTGAGAGTACTTCAACCATACAGAGCAGAGCTTTGGCAGAATTCATAGCTGAATCGACCCCAACGCCAGATGAAGAAGTTCCAGAGACAAGGGTCCCCGTACAAGAAGCGACAAGCGAATGGATGATGTACTTTGATGGTGCTTTCTCGCTGCAAGGCGCCGGTGCCGGCGTTGTACTCATAGCGCCCACCGGAGAGCACCTCAAGTATGTTATCCAGATGCACTTTCCCAAGGAACAAGCGACAAACAATACTGCTGAATATGAAGGTCTGCTTGCCGGCCTCAGGATTGCAGCTGAACTTGGAATCAAGAAGTTGATTGTGCGGGGAGATTCTCAGTTGGTGGTCCGACAAGTGAACAAAAGTTATCAGAGCCCTTTGATGGAAGCTTATGTAGATGAAGTGAGGAAGCTTGAAGAACACTTTGAAGGTCTGCAAATGGAGCACGTCCCGAGAGCTCAGAATGATATTGCGAATGGCCTTTCAAAGTGTGCCGCAATGAAGTTACCTGTGGAACCAGGGACCTTCTTGCTCAAGCTAACTCAGATATCCGTTACACCATCAATTGGGCAGAACAAGAAGAGAAAGTTGGTCTCCGGCGGCTACTTGCCGGCGAATATTCCCGAAGCCGCCGCCAAGGTCCCCAAGATCAACAACCAGAACGCGGAGGAACAGTTTGCTCCTGCAGATCCAAGGACCTGTACAGTTGAAGCAAGCGTTCCCGACAAGCCTTGCCCCGGCAGGCTTGCCGGGGGACCATCAGCTCCGGCGGAACCAGAGGTTCTTGCCGTAGAAGATGAGGTTCCCGCAGCAGCCCTCATGCCTTTAGTCCTTGCCGTTGAGCCTCGGGCTCCGGCATGGGCACAGCAGATCGTCCGTTTTCTGCAAACTAGAGAACTTCCCGACGACCCAGCAGAGATAGAGAAAATAACCAGGCAGTCAAGTATGTACCAGTTCGTGGACAATGAACTGTACAGAAGAAGGCTCAATGGTGTCAGGTTGAAGTGCATTTCCAGAGAAGATGGACAGAAGCTGTTGGCAGAAATACATGGAGGCATATGTGGCCACCACATTGGCGCGAGGGCACTTGCCGGGAAGGCGTTCCGGCAAGGGTTCTTCTGGCAAGAAGCCCTCCAAGATGCAACTGCACAAGTAACCAAGTGTGAAGCGTGCCAGCTCCATGCCAAACAAATTCACCAGCCAGCTCAAGCTCTCCAGACGATCCCTTTGTCCTGGCCCTTCTCGGTCTGGGGGCTCGATATCCTCGGCCCCTTCCCCCGTGCTGTCGGGGGCTTTGAGTACTTGTACATTGCGATCGACAAGTTCACAAAGTGGCCAGAAGTGGAACCAGTGAGAAAGGTGACAGCACAGTTAGCAGTCAGGTTCTTCAGGTCGATTGTTTGCCGTTTTGGGATCCCTAACAGGATCATCACCGACAACGGCACACAGTTCACAAGTCGCACCTTCATGCAGTACGTCCAAGACCTTGGCGCCAAGGTCTGCTTTGCTTCTATTGCTCACCCGAGGAGCAATGGTCAAGCGGAGAGGGCCAATGCTGAAGTGCTGCGTGGGCTCAAGACAAGAACCTTCGACAGGCTGCGCAGGAGCGGAAGAAACTGGATAGAGGAGTTGCCGGCGGCTCTTTGGTCAATCAGAATGACACCAAGTCGAGCCACCGGGCAGACACCCTTTGCCCTTGTCTATGGGGCAGAGGCAGTTCTCCCCACGGAACTCGCATACGGATCTCCTCGAGTGCTCGCTTATGATGAGCTCGAGCAAGAGCAACTGCGACAAGATGATGCATTGCTCCTCGAGGAGGAACGTCTCCAGGCTGCTGTACGAGCTGCTCGATACCAGCAAGCCTTGCGTCGCTATCATAGCCGCAAGATTAAGGCCAGGAGTCTCGAGGAAGGCGACCTTGTTCTTCGGCGTGTTCAGTCCGCCAAGAATTCCAACAAGTTGACGCCGAAGTGGGAAGGCCCTTATCGGGTGAGGCAAGTCACAAGGCCCGGCGCTGTCCGCCTTGAGACCGAAGAAGGCTTACCGGTGAGCAATTCCTGGAACATAGAGCATCTTCGCAAGTTTCACCCATAAGGCGCGATTGCCGTGATCCGCTCCGGCAACCACCTTTTGTACGAGTCTTGCCGCTGTCGCATGTAAACCTTTGTACAAAGCCGGGCGCAGATCCCGTGCATCAGTAAAGCTTTTGTGTTTCGCACTATTCGCCATTTTCCATGCTTTTCTTTGTTATTTGCATTTATTGTTTGGCATCTTGTGCAACACACATATCCGGTAAGCATTACCGCGCCGAGAGGCCCTATACTTGTTTTCCCTTCTCTTCTTCTTTCCATCTTAAGCAGAAGGAACTTTCCTCGCGCACAAGTTTGCCGGGGGGGAAGGAGGTGGAGGACGAAACAAGTGCTGTTCAAGAAAGAGAAGCTTGCCGGAGAACGAGCAGATTATGAAAGCTAAGTTAACAGAGTTTGAGCAGTTCAATTTTTTTAAATTTTAGTTATCTTCCTTGAACAACCACACTTTGTATGGAAAACCTGTGCGCGGAGGAACCTACCCATGGCTAGCCGCACCCTTACCTTGTTTTCGAGTACGCTCAACGGCTTAAGTGAGCTGCGACAAGTGTCGCGCCCTTACTTCGTTTTCGAGTTTGCTCTGCAAGCTAAGTGCGTTGCGACTAGCTGCGGCAAGGTTGCTTGCCGGTAAGGCCTTTGCCAGCAGGCTGCTCAGAGTCCAGCACTCAGCGCTCGCGGCAAGGGTCCCTTGCCGACAAGTTCCCTAAAAGCGTAGGGTGAAAAAGCATACAAAGTAAAGGACCAAAAGCAAGGGAGATAACAATGCGTCAATTGCTCGGAAATAAGATAATATATTACAGAGATAACTTGTCGCAATGACTGATAGATTCATGTTCATGGCACACTTTGCAGCAGCAAAGGAAATAAAAAGAAAGAGGCCTAATCTACGCGGTCGCCTTCACGCCTGGAGATCTTGTTCACCTTGGCGATGATGTGGGCGACCTGCGCCTTCAGCGCCTCCAGATCTGCATCGGCCGGCAAGCTGCAGAGGACGTTGACGAGATTGATGCCAGGGTTGCGGTAGACTATCTTTGTCAAGACGCGCTCCAAGGTACCCGCGCAGAGCTGACGCGACTCCTCGGCCAGCTGCGCGGGAAGCTTCTCCTGCAGCCGTGCAAGCGTCGGCGCGATTCCCCTGAAGCAAAGACTTAATTTGGCGCTGTGGGGGAGATTCTGGTCCGGAGAGTACACAAGGTGCTCCACCCTCAGCGCCATCAGCTCCTTGTCGATGCTGGCAGCAGAAGCGACCAGATCGTCAGTCCATTGCTCCACGGCCCGGCTGAAGTTGTTAGCTGAAGCGGCGGCGCTCTCCACTAGGCCTCGCTCCTTGCGGAGCTCACCCTTCAGCTTCGTTTCGCGGTCCCGGGCAGCGTCCAGCGAGCCAGTCAACGTGGAGACCTTCAACTCCAGATCAGCAATTGAATCCTTGGCGGCTTTAAGCTCGTCGCCCTGCTTGGAGAGGCGTACCTGAAGGTCAGAATTGGTGTGGGCGTCCTTCTCCCGCTCCACATTGAGTGCGGTGATCCTGTCCGTGCTCGCCTTCAGGTACTGCTCCAGCTGCGCCACCTTGGCCTCAAGATCCTTCTGGGCAGTTTCGGCGGTGGCGGCGGCAGCTTTCGCCTCCTTCAGGGCCCCGCCAAGGGCCTGCTCCCGGACGGTAAGGTCGTCCTCGTGAGCGTCGAGGTCGACTTTCCGCTGGTTGAGCGCTCCTTCTCGCTGGGACAGCGCTTCGCCGACCAGTCGCTGCTGCTCCTCGGCCTCAGCCTTCTCCAGGAGGAACTCTTGCTGCTCTCCGGCAAGCCTCTCGCGCTCCTCCGCCAAATCGCGGAGGGCCGCCTGGTTGGCGGCGCGGAGCTCCGTGGCGCGCTTCTCCAAGTCTGCTCCAGCCTTGGCGGTGAGAGCTTCCCGGGAGTCCAGCTTTGCCTGCCTGGCCCGGTAAAGGGCCAGGAGCTGGCGGAGAAGCTTCTCCTCTTCGGGCTCGTCGCTCCCTCCAGGCGCCTCAACAATCTTCAACCCCGCGGAGGCGAGGACCTCTCCATCAAAGGTCTCTCCCTCCACGGGGGCTCGCGACGAAGATGCCCACGGAACTTGTATGAAGATTCCGTTGGGCGCTTCAAGATAGACGCCCGACCGCTCCATGGACGCGGAGGGATCGGCGGCCGGCGCAGCGCTTGACGCTCCTGCTGCCTCCGGGCCAGCAGTGCGGTCGCCGGTCCCTTCCTCGCCCGCGGCGTCGGCGGTCGGCGCGGTCTCCTCAGCGGCAGCCTCGTCGGCCCCTGCCATGCCCTCAGCGGCAGTGGCATTGCCGCCGTCGTCCTGCGCGCCCTCCTCGCCGGCGGTCTCAGTCTCCATCCGCTCCGGCGCAGGAGGATCTAGCAGAAGAAGAAGAAAAGAAAAATTCAAGCAAATATCCAAAAAGACAAGTCCAAGAAGATAAAGTTACAAGACTCACCTTCGCGGACTTCCTCGACGACAGGCTCCCTCGCCGGGGTGTCCTCCCTTGGCGGTGGAGCGGTGGCTCCTGCTGGCGGAGGGCCGCCCGCGCCCTCCCTTGGCGGGGTGGCCACCCTCGTCGGGCTGCTCGCCCTTGGCGGGGTACTCGCCCTTGGCGGAGTACCCGTCCTTGGCGGAGCGCTCTCCTTCGCCGGGGAACTCACCCCTGGCGGGGAGGGTGGAACATGTGGCTTGCCGGGGGTAGTCTCCGGGCGCTCCTGCGGCTGCGGCTCCGTTTCTGCACAAGACAAACAAGGAAACAAGATGTTAGTACAAGCAAAAACCTCAAGCGCGCCCGACGAACGGAAAGCTGAAAACCCAGACTTACGTTGGGGGCTGCGCTGGGGGCTGCTCCTCGGAGCAGCAGGTTGGTCCGACGAGCCTGCCGCTGGCGCGTCTCCGGTCGCCGCGGCGGGCGAGTCGTCTTCGACCTCAACCACAGGGATCTTGGCCCTCTTCACCATTCGCTAGGTCAGGGTCCTGCAAGCAAAGCAAGAACAAGATCAGAATCATCAAAGAAAGAATTAAGACAAAATCGAAGAAGTTACAAGCAGCAAATACTTACTCCTCTTCCTCGTCGTCGTCGGAGCTGAGGGCGGAGAAATCGAACTCCACCTGAGTTGCCCCCGCGCGAGGAGCAGGAGGAGAAGGCTCCCTCGGGCGCTTGGCGGTCTCCGGGGCTGGGGGCTGCGAAGACCCAGCCTCCGTTGACGCCGAGGCTCGAGGAGCAGGCAGAGCGGCCGTTTCGCTCCGGGAGGATCCTCCTCCGCTTGGCGCTGGTGCGCGGGGCGCCCCCGTCGCGGCTTGGCTTGCCCTGGTGGCGCGCGTCGCCCGGCGAGCAGGCTGCTGTCGGGGCGCCTGCGTCCTTGTCGCTGTAGCCGTTTTGCGGAGGTGCTTCAACGGTGTTCGCTTGGGACTTGCCCGAGGCGGGGAGTTCTCCAAGGATGAGGAGGCGTCGTCGTCAAGCCCCAGAGATCCACCGGTGTCCTCATCGGCCTCGACGTCCTCCTCCTCCTCCCCGGCTGGCCCGCTGGATCCAGCTTCATGTCCTGCGGCCCCGCTCCCTCCTGCGGTCCCGCTCCCTCCGGTGGCTCCGCTCCCTCCGGCACCTTTGTTCCCTCCGGCAACCTCGCCTCCTGCGGCGGCCTCGCTCACAACCCCGGGGATCCCGGCATGCCTCAGGGAAGGAACCCCGGCAAGCTCGTCGGGCGGAAGCTTGAGCAGCCTGCGGATCTCCGCCTCTTCTGCTTGGCGCACCTCGTCCGCGGCCTGCGCCTCGTCGACGGTGAATCCGAAGTCTCCTGCCGCTGCGGCTGCGGCGGCCTCTTCCATCCAGGAAGCAATATAGGCAATATCCCGCTCCGTGGTGGCCCGGGTGAGACCCTTGATCTCATCGGCGTTCTTCGGCACCTCGACCAAGTTGTCGAAGAAGCTCAGCACTGTATCTCCCGGAGGCTAGATCCAAGTGGGGACGATGCCGTGGGAGTCGCACTCCGGCATCATTGCGCGCAGGGAGTCACGGGCAGTGCTGTTGCACAACGGCACTACTCCCTTGGCGGGTCTGAACCACTCTGGGTGCGCCGGGTCATGCTTGAAGAGCTCTCGCAACATCCCTTTCAGCTCCAAAGCGGTGAAATTGAAGTTTAATCCTGGGCGCAGCCTCATGATATCCGCCGCATTGCCAAATTCCCAGGCGGGCCTTTTCCTATCTTGTAAAGGAGCAATGCGGCGGCGGAGGAAATCTGCCCCAACCTCTCCTGTGGTCAGATTAGCTACCCGGAGACGGATGATCCTGACGAGGGCGATACTGAGCTTATTGTCCTCCGGGGCTAATTCGCTCCAATTCTTGCCGCGCACTATGGCTGTGGTGCGCGGCGCAGTGAAAGGCTCCGGCTGGTCCTCTACTATCCAACACCACTCTGCTCGCCATTCTTCCCACTTGCCGCGGAGTTCTCCCTTCAGGTATGAGTCCTTCTTATTCAACCGGAAGATCCAGGAGATCCCGCCGGAGAGGGGAGCGCCAGCCTCTACTCTAGGCATAAAGAAATGGCGAAAGAGTGCTACGTTTGGATGGATCCCTATGTAGTTTTCGCACAGATGTGCGAAAACGGCCATCGTAAGGATGGCGTTGGGGGTGAAGTCTAGGAGGTGGAGGTTGTACGTGTTCATGATGTCACAGAAAAACTCCGAAAACGGAGGGCACAACCCACAGTGAAAGAAGGCAGCGAAGAAGAAATACTCGCCGGGATACAGATCTCTGGCGACGGCAGGGAAGACTCTGGTACGGGGGTGAGCCTTGGTCTCCCCGGACCAGAAGAGGTAGTACTTGTTCCACAGCTCCCTCGCGCTGAGCCTCGGCGCGAAGACCACATTCCTCTTCCGCAGGGCGGCAAGCTTCGCCGCCTGCTCGGACTTCTCCTTCTTGGTCTTCTCCGCTTTCGCCTTCTCGCTCTTGGGAGCCATGGCGGAGGCGGCGAGGGAAGGGGCGAGAAGCTCGACGGCGCCGCAGATGCGGGAGACGGCGGAGGAGGGATGGAGGCAAAGAGCGGCGGAGGTTTTCTGGAGGTTGAAGACGCAATGAAGATGAAGGAGGGAAACTGCCCCTGCTTCCTCTGCTTTTAAGGGGGTAGTGGGGGACGCTCCGCATTTCCCATTAAAGAACGAGGCCACGATCTCTCCCACGACGCCGCAATCGACGCGTGCCGTTAGGGAGGGGCGCGGCGGATGCGGAAGGGGATTCGGCGTGCCGTGGGCCGCGCGTGCCCGTGCACTGTTTTGGGCCTGGCCCAACAGCGCTCGGCACCGTGTGTGGCCCAGGCCCGGGGGCTCCTGTCGGTGTACTAAGATAGGGGTACCTTAGAACCCCAACTTGTGCACGGGCAGTAGCAGCTTCCCGCGGCAGGGCTCACCGCGCGCTCGCCGGAAACCTTTCTGGTCCCCTTTAAGCCATTCAAAAACAAAGTATACAAGTTAGAAGATCAAGGCCCCGGCAAGTGGAGCTTGCCGGGGAGGCCGCACCAAGCTCAAGATTATCATATTAACACAAGACCCTGGCAAGGGGGGCTTGCCAGGAAGACCAGAAGACTGCATCTCAGAAGACATGCCTCGGCGCACCTTGCGCCCCGGCAGGGCCCGGGGAGCGACAAGCTTCCCGGCCCGGCAAGATCAAGACCCCGGCAAGGTGCTTGCCGGGGGAACCTGCGCTGCATGCCCGCGCTCCAGCTCATCGGCCCACGCGTCGCCCTAGGGCCCTTCCAGGGACGCGTGGCGGATGGCTATGCAGCCTGGGGGACACGGTGGCACTCCACGGTGACGAGGCTATCGCCGTGGCGAACGGAGACGCATGGACGGGCGCTTTTGGGGTCGACGGCGACGGGCATTTAATGCCCTTGTCCCCCACTGTCAAGGTTAGGTGAAGATCACTGTTCATCCACTGTTCATGCACTGTTCCCGCACTATTACAACTACCACCAAAGTTACATTTTTACCCTCCTCTACGTTGACACCTGTCGGTGACCCCTTGAGCTATAAAAGGAGGCCCAAGTACAACGTAGAGGGGGTTCGGAACCTAGATAGCTCTCTTGCTCAGTGTAGCTAGTTCTTCAAGCTATCGAGCTCACAAACTCAATACAAACCAAGCAGGAGTAGGGTTTTTACGCGTCCGCGCGGCCCGAACCTGGGTAAACTGTCCGCGTGTGCTCTTCGATCCGCTCTTCGTGCTCCCTCCGCTCCCTTACCGCAACGTACAAGGGGCTCCGGTCCCATTGGTGTTCGTGGTGGACAGTTTCCCCCGACACGTCGAGACACAGGCAAGCAATCCGCTCCCTGTTCATCGACACCCAAGCAATACCACACCAAACTAGACGTAGGCTTTTACCTTCATCGAAGGGGCCGAACTAGTATAAACCCTCTGTGTCCTTTGTGTGCTTTAAACCTCTTCAAGCTAACCCGCGCGATGGCCTCACACCTAAGTCCCCTAAACCGGACATCTGTCGTGCCAATTCCACGACACATTCCGAGATATATTGCCATCTAACTCCACCGTTCCGTTTATTATGACACGCTTCATCATTGTCATATTGCTTTGCATGATCATGTAGTTGACATAGTATTTGTGGCAAAGCCACCGTTCATATTTTTCATACATGTCACTCTTGGTCATTGCACATCCTGGTACACCGCCACAGGCATTCATCTAGAATCATATTTTTGTTCTAGCATCGAGTTGTAATATCGAGTTGTAAGTAAATAAAAGTGTGTTGATCATCATTAGTAGAACATTGTCCCATGTGAGGTTATCAATAATAAGGCCAAATGAGTCTTCAAAAAAAGAGAAGGGTCTCCAAAAAAAGAGGAGACTACAAAAAGAAAAGGAAAAAAAGAGAGAAAAAGAGAGAAGGGACAATGTTACTATCCTTTTCCACGCTTGTGCTTCAAAGTAGCACCATATTTTTCATGATAGAGAGTCTCTATGTTTTCACTTTCATATATCACTAGTGGGAACTTTTCATTATTGAACTTGGCTTGTATATTCCAACGATGGGCTTCCTCAAATGCCCTAGGTCTTCATCAGCAAGCAAGTTGATGCACACCCACTAATTGTCTTTTTTGAGCTTTCATACACTTATAGCTCTAGTGCATCCGTTACATGGCAATCCCTACTCACTCACATTGATATCGATTAATGGACATCTCCATAGTCCATTGATTTGCCTAGTCGATGTGAGACTTTCTCCCTCGTTTTGTCTATTACCACCTTCTATGCCACCCATAGTGCTATATCCATGGCTCACGCTCATGTATTGCGTGAAGAGTTGAAAAGTTTTAAGAATGTTAAAGTATGAAAACAATTGCTTGATTGACACCGGGATAGGCATGATTTTTTTACTATGTGTTAAGAAGAGGGAGCGTAAATGACTATATGATTTTGTAGGGATAACTTTCTTTAGCCATGTTATTTTAAAAGCTTCATAGATTACTTTCGAGTATGCTTGAAGTATTACTGTTTTGATATTGATAAACTTTTGTTTTGACTCTTATGGATCTGGATATTCATGCCACAATAAAGAAGATTGCATTAGTAATTATGTTGGCTAGCATTCCACATCAAAAATTCTGTTTTTTATCATTTACCTACTCGAGGACGAGCAGGAATTAAGCTTGGGGATGCTTGATACGTCTCCAATGTATCTATAATTTTTTATTGTTCCATTCTATTATATTATATATCTTGGATGTTTTATATTCATTTATATGATATTTTATATGTTTTTTTGGACTAACCGATTAACCCAGAGCCCAGTGCCAGTTTCTGTTTTTCCTTGTTTTTGAGTTTCGCAGAAAAGGAATATCAAACGGAGTCCAAATGGAACAAAACTTTCTGGTGATTTTTTATGGACCAAAAGAAGACCGCTGAGCGCCGGAGGTGGACTAGAAGAGCCACGAGGCCACCACAAGGGTGCCCCCCAGGGGCGCCCCCTACCTTGTGGTCGCCTTGTGGGTCCCCTGACTTGCCCCCGACGCCAAAAATTCCTATAAATACTGAAAACTCTGAAAATAAACCTAGATCGGGAGTTCCGCCGTCGCAAGCCTCTGTAGCCACGACAAACCAATCGGGAGCCCTTTCCGGCACTCTGCCGGAGGGGGAAACCATCACCGGTGGCCATCTTCATCATCCTGGCGCTCTCCATGACGAGGAGGGGGTAGTTCACCCTCAGGGCTGATGGTATATACCAGTAGTTATGTGTTTGATATCTCTCTCTCCCTCGTGTTCATGATATGGCACGATCGTGATGTATCGCAAGCTTTGCTATTATAGTTGGATCTTATGATGTTTCTCCCCCTCTACCTCTTGTAATGGATTGAGTTTTCCCTTTGAAGTTATGTTATCGAATTGAGTCAATAAGGATTTGATAACACTTGATGTATGTCTTGCGTGTGCTTATCGGTGGTGACAATGGGATATTCACATGATCTACTTGATGTATGTTTTAGTGATCAACTTGCGGGTTCAGTGACCTTGTGAACTTATGCATAGGGGTTGGCACATATTTTCGTCTTGACTTTCCGGTAGAAACTTTGGGGCACTCTTTGAAGTTCTTTGTGTTGGTTTGAATAGATGAATCTGAGATTGTGTGATGCATATCATATAATCAAACCCGTGGATACTTGTGGTGACATTAGGGTTTTGGTTGATGTGTGTCTTAAGGTGTTATTTTAGTACGAACTCTAGGGCTGTTTGTGACACTTATAGGAATAGCCCAATAGATCGATCAGAAAGAATAACTTTGAGGTCGTTTCGTACCCTACAATAATATCTTCGTTTGTTCTCCACTATTAGTGACTTTGGAGTGAATATTTTTTGCTTGTTGAGGGATTGTTATATGATCTAATTATGTTATCATTGTTGAGACAACTTGCACTAGTAAAAGTATGAACCCTAGGCCTTGTTTCCTAGCATTGCAATACCGTGTGTGGTCACTTTTATCATTAGTTAACTTGCTGTTTTTATATTTTTCAGATTACAAAAACCTATATCTACCATCCATATTACACTTGTATCACCGTCTCTTCGCCGAACTAGTGCACCTATACAATTTACCATTGTATTGGGTGCGTTGGGGACACAAGAGACTCTTTGCTATTTGGTTGCAGGGTTGCTTGAGAGAGACCATCTTCATCCTATGCCTTCCACGGATTGATAAACCTTAGTTCATCCACTTGAGGGAAATTTGCTACTGTCATACAAAACTCTGTGCTAGGAGGCCCAACATGAGTCTACAAGAAGAAGGTTGTGTAGTAGACATCACTCACATAATCATAGCAGTATTTAATAGCATCAAGGATCTGAACATATGATCTTCCATGAAATAAACTAATGGAAATATGCCCTAGAGGCAATAATAAAATGGTTATTATAATATTTCCTTAATCATGATAAAGGTTTATTTTTCATGCTAAAATTGTATTGACCGGAAACTTAAATAAATGTGTGAATACATAAATGAATACCGTGTCCCTAGATCAAAGATGGTTAAGGTTTCCTAACCATAGACATGAGTTGTCACTTGATAATGGGATCACATCATTAGGAGAATGATGTGATGGACAAGACCCATCTGTTAGCTTAGCATTTGATCATACAGTTTATTGCTACTATGTCTTGTATGTCAAATACATGTTCCTTAGACCATAAGATCATGCAACTCCCGGATACCGGAGGAATGCCTTGTGTGCTATCAAACATCACAAAGTAACTGGGTGATTATAAAGATGATCTATAGGTATCTCTGAAGGTGTTTGTTGAGTTGGCATGAATCGAGATTGCGATTTGTCACTCCGAGTATCGGAGAGGTATCTCCGGGCCCTCTCGGTAATACACATCATAAGAAGCCTTGCAAGAAAATGACCGATGAGTTAGTCACGTGATGATGCATTACGAAATGAGTAAACAGATTTGTCGGTAACGAGATTGAACTAGGTATAGATATAACGACGATCGAATCTCGGGCAAGTAACATACTGACAGACAAAGGGAATTGCGTATGTTGTCATAACGGTTCGACCAATAAAGATCTTCGTAGAATATGTAGGAGCCAATATGGGCATCCAGGTTCCGCTATTGGTTATTGACCGGAGAGGTGTCTCGGTCATATCTACATAGTTCTCGAACCCGTAGGGTCCGCACGCTTAACGTTCATTGACAATATAGTGTTATATGAGTTATATGATTTGGTGATCGAATGTTGTTCGGAGTCCCAGATGAGATTGCAGACATGATGAGGATTCTCGAAATGGTCAAGAGGTAAAGATTGATATATAGTACAATGGTATTCGGACACTGGAAGAGTTTTGTAGTGCACCGGGTAGTCAACGGGGCACCGGAAGGGGTTCTGGACACCCCCGGTAAGTGTATGGGCCTAATGGGCCAAAGGGGGGGGGACAGATCAGCCCCTGGTGCACCCCTTCCTTGGAAAGCAGGCCCTGGGGGAAGGAATATGAGGGGCGGCTCCTCCTTCCTTTCCCTCCTCAAGTGGGAAAGGAAAGGGGGGTGCCACCCCCTGGCTTTTCCCCACACTTATACAAGGCAGGGGGAGGGCGCGGCTTGGGAGAGACCCCAAGTAGGATTCCTCCTACTTGGGAACCCACTTTGGCAGCCTCCTCCCCCCTCCCACCTATATATATATGTGGGGAGGGGGCGCCACACAAGGACACAACATTGTCTTAGCCGTGTGCGGCGCCCCCGTCCACAGTTTACTCCCTCGGTCATATATTCGTAGTGCTTATGCGAAGCCCTGCGGAGATTGCATCACCATCACCGTCACTACGCCATCGTGTTGCCGAAACTCATCCACTACCTTGTCGTCTTTCTGGATCAAGAAGGCGGAGGATGTCATCGAGCTGAACGTGTGCTAAACACGAAGGTGTTGTATGTTCGGTGTTCAATCGTTTGGAACGCGAAGAAGTTCGACTACATCAACCGCGTTGTTAAACGCTTCCACTTATGGTCTACGAGGGTACGTAGACACACTCTCCCCCTCGTTGCAATGCAACTCCATGGATAGATCATTGCGTGTGCGTAGATATTTTTTGTTTTCCACGCAACGTTCCCCAACATAAACCAACTAGCATGAACTACAAGGAGTAATCAAGACTACTAGCAACCCACGGGTACCAATATGAGGTTTTGAGGCAAAGATTGAATGCAAGAGATGAACTAGGGTTTGAGAGGAGATGGTGCTGGTGAAGATGTTGATGGAGATTGACCCTCCCATGATGAGAGGATCGTTGGTGATGACGATGGCTTTGATTTCCCCATCCCGGAGGGAAGTTTCCCCGGCAAAATAGCTCCATCGAAGCCCTAGATTGGTTTTTCCCAAGTTTCCACCTCGAGACGGTGGCGCTTCATCCCGAAAGCTCTCTCTTGATAATTTTTAGGTTAAAACACTTCATATAGCAGAAGATGGGCACCGGAGACCTGCCAGGTGGCCCAAAAGCCCTGGGGGCGTGCCTTTGGGGTAGGGCGCGCGCCCCAGGCTTGTAGCCACCTAGTGGGTCCCCCTATGGATTCTCTTCACCTAATATTTTTTCTATTCCAAAATAATTCTCTGTTGATTTTCAGGACTTTTGGGGTTGTGCAGAATAGGCCACTCAGATTTTCACCTTTCCGGTCCAGAATTCCAGCTGCTTGCATTCTCCCTCTTCATGTAAATCTTGCAAAATAAGTGAGAAAAGGCATAAGTATTGTACCATAATGTGAAATAATAATCCATAATGCAATAAATATCAACATAAAAGCATGATGCAAAATGGATGTATCAACTGCTTATATTGAAAACCCACCTTTTCCCGTTAGGATAAATGAACATGCTAAAGCTTCAACCGTGGTTAACAAAAGTAATATTAGACCACCTAGACCCTCTGAACAAATTAAAGTTGAATCTCATGTTGGTATGGTCAAAGATCTCTTGGTCGATAATATTTATGGGCATGATATTTATTTCTATGGTGAAGCTGCTAGATTTTCTAAACCCGATGATAAAGATAAGAATAAACCCGTTGTTGGCATCTCTGTTGTCTCTGTTAAAATAGGAGATCATTGTTATCATGGCTTATGTGATATAGGTGCTAGTGTGACTGTGTGAGTGCTATTATGTTCATCATATCAAGAAATTATGAATGATATTGCTCCTGCTTAAATAGAAGACATTTATGTTACTATTAAGCTTGCTAATGGAGACACTGTTACGCCACTTGGGATTCTAATAGATGTTGAAGTCTTGAATGAAAAAATAAAATACCCTACTGATTTCCTAGTTCTTGGTTCTCTGTCCCACTATATTTTGAAGACCCTTCTTGAATACCATCAATTTTAAGATTGATTGCGCTAAAGAAACGGTTAGCGTTAACTTTGGTGATATTTCTCGTGAGTTTATTTTTTCTAAATTTCGTAGACAACCACATGATAAAGATTTGCCTAATAAGGCTGAGACTATTGGTCTTGCTTCTATTGTTGTTCCTCCAACCGATCCTTTTGAACAATATTTGTTAGACCATGAAAATGATATGCAAATGAATGAATGAATGAAATTAAATAGACAAGGTGTAGTTTGAACAACAACCTATCCTTAAACACAATTTGCCTGTTGAAACTCTTGGAGGTCCTCCTCCACCTAAAGGTGACCCTATGTTTGAATTGAAGCACTTACTTGATACATTGAAATATGCTTATCTTGATGAAAAGAAGATATATCATGTTATTATCAGTGCTAACCTTTCAGAGCATGAAGAAAGGAGATTATTAAAAACTCTGAGGAAACACCGCGTTGCTATTGGATATACTCTTGATGATCTTAAGGGCATTAGTCCCACTCCATGTTAGCACAAGATTAATATGGAGCCCGATGCTAAACCGGTTGTTGATCATCAATGACGATTAAATCCTAAGATGAAAGAAGTGGTAAGAACTGAAATATTAAAGCTTCTAGAAGCAGGTATTATCTATCACATAGCTGATAGTAGATGGGTAAGTCCCGTTCATTGCGTTCCTAAGAAAGGAGGTATTACTGTTGTTCCTAATGATAAAAATGAGCTTATTCCACAAAGAGTCGTGACTGGTTATAGGATGGTAATTGATTTCAGAAAATTAAACAAAGCTACTAGAAAAGATCATTACCCCTTACCTTTTATTGATCAAATTCTAGAAAGGTTGTCTAAGCATACACACTTTTGCTTTCTTGATGGATATTCTGGTTTCTCTCAAATACCCGTGTCACAACCCGATCAAGAGAAAACCACTTTTAGTTGCCCTTTTGAAACTTATGCTTATAGACGTGTGCCTTTTGTTTTATGCAATGCACCTGCTACTTTTCAAAGATGTATGACTGCTATATTATCTGACTTCTGTGAAAAGATTGCTGATATTTTCATGGATGGTTTCTCCATTTTTGGAACTTCTTTTGATGATTGCTTGAGCAACCTTGATCGATTTTAGCAGAGACGTGAAGAAACTAATCTTGTCTTGAATTGGGGGAAGTGCCAATTTATGGTAAATGAAGCTATTGTCCTGGGCCATAAAATTTTTGAAAGAGGTATTGAAGTGGATAAGGCTAAAGTTGATGCGATTGAGATAATGCCATGTCCTTAATATATTAAAGGTATCCGTAGTTTTCTCGGTCATGCTAGTTTATATAGAAGGTTTATTAAAGACTTATCTAAAATTTATAGGCCTCTTACCAATCTATTACAAAAAGATGTGACATTTGTTTTTTATGATGATTGTGTAGAAGCCTTTGAAACACTTAAGAAAGCCCTAACCTCTGCACCTATTTTCCAACCACCTAATTGGAACCTACCATTTGAAATTATGTGTGATGCAAGTGATTTTGCTATTGGTGTTGTTCTAGGACAAAGAGTTGACAAAATAAAACTAAGTTGTATCCATTATGCTAGTAAAACTCTAGATAGTGCTCAAAGAAATTATTCTACTACTGAAAAAGAATTTCTAGCAATTGTGTTTGCATGTGATAAATTCAGATCTTGTATTGTTGACTCTAAAGTAATTGTTCACACTGATCATGCTGCCATTAAGTACCTTATGGAAAAGAAAGATGTTAAACCTATACTCATTAGATGGGTTCTTTTGCTTCAAGAATTTGATTTGCATGTCATTGATAGGAAAGAGCCGAGAATCCCGTAGCTGACAATTTGTCTAGGTTAGAAAACATCCTTGATGAACCAATACCTATTGATGATAGTTTCCCTGCTAAGCAATTGGCTGTCATAAATGATTCTCGTAATACTCCTTAGTATGCTGACTATGCTAATTACATCATTGCTAAATTTATACCACCTAGCTTTACATACCAACAAAAGAAAAGGTTTTTCTTTGATTTAAGATATTAGTTCTGGGATGACCTTGATACGTCCATTTTGCATCATGTTTTCTTGCAATTATTTTTAATGTTTTTCTCTGTAATAACACTTTGGGAAGTAAT
Organism: Secale cereale; assembly: GCA_902687465.1. Taxonomy (NCBI): domain Eukaryota; kingdom Viridiplantae; phylum Streptophyta; class Magnoliopsida; order Poales; family Poaceae; genus Secale; species Secale cereale. The sequence goes on along the minus strand of LR738709.1, from coordinate 482,411,392 downwards.
TTTAATGCCTTTTCTCTCATAATTTGCAAGGTTTACTCAAAGAGGGAGAATACCGGCAGCTGGAATTCTGGACATGAAAAGGCTACATCAGAGATACCTATTATGCACATCTCCAAATGGGTGGAAAATTTACGGAGAATTATTTTGGAATATATAAAACACTGGAGTAAAGGGATTCGGGAGGAGGCCACCCATGTGCCCACAAGGCACCAGAACACGCCTACCCCCTGGCGCGCCCTGGTGTGTAGTGGGCCACCTGGCCCACTTCTGGTGACCATCTTCTGGTATATAGTCACTTTTAACCTAGAAAAAATAAGGGCTCGGTTTCGGGATGGAGCGCCGCCATATCAAGGTGGAACTTGGGCAGGAGCACTTTTGCCCTCCGACAAAGAGATTCCGCCGGGGATACTTTCCTCCAGGAGGGGGAAATGGAAGCCATCGTCATCACCAACAACCCTCTCATTGTGGTTGGATCAATCTACATCAACACCTTCACCAGCACAATCTCATCTCAAACCCTAGTTCATCACTTGTATTCAATCTTTGTATCAAAACCTCAGATTGGTACATGTGTGATGCTAGTAGTGTTGATTACATCTTGTAGTTGATGCTAGTTGGTTTATTTGGTGGAAGATAATGTGTTCAGATCCATTATGCTATTTAATACCCCTCTGATCTTGAACATGCATATGCTTTGTGATTATTTACTTTTGTTCTTAAGGACATGGGAGAAGTCTTGTCATAGGCAATCATGTGAATTTGGTATTCGTTCGATATTTGGCTGATATGTATGTTGTGATTCCCTTAGTGGTGTCGTGTGAACGTCGACTACATGACACTTCACCATCTTTGGGCCTAAGGGAATGCATTGTGGAGTAGTTATTAGATGATGGGTTGCTAGAGTGATAGAAACTTAAACCCTAGTTTATGCGTTATTCCGTAAGGGGCTAATTAGGATCCATGTACTTAATGTTATGGTTAGATTTTATCTTAATTCTTCTTTCGTAGCTATGGGTGCTTGCGAAGGGCGTTAATCATAAGTGGGAGGCTTGTTCAAGTAAGAACAGAACCCAAGCACTGGTCCACCCACATATTAAACTATCAAAGTAGCGAACGTGAATCAAACCAACATGATGAAAGTGACTAGATGAAATTCCCGTGTGTCCTTAAGAATGCTTGCTTATTATAAGAGACCGTTCCGGTCTGTCCTTTGCCACAAAAGGATTGATCTACCGTGCTACACCTATTTTTACCTTTGCTACTTGTCACTTGTTACAAATTATCTTGCTATCAAACAACTTGCTACCACAATTTCAGTGCTTGCGGAAATTACCTTGTTGAAAACCGCTTGTCATTTCCTTCTGGTTCTCCTTGGGTTTCACACTCTGTGATGCTCGGATAATTAAGCTACAGTAATCCACTTCTAATGGTGCCACGTCATCGCTTTTACTGTTGCTAGCAATCACTTTGGTTCAAACCGGTTCGAAGTCAAATTTAAAATGATGTCAAGTAAATAAGATTTTCAAAAGTCAAAACCCAAATGTTCAACTTGTGTCAAATAATCATTTGTTACTATTGGTGGTGAACCAACATTATTATAAGATAGTTAAATACACTAACATGAATAAAACATCAACCAAAAGAATAAATTTAAATGCATTTGTTTCTACTATAGTATCAAACTGCTTTAATTGAGTACCTAACTTTTGTTAGCAGATGTATAAATAATAATACTAGTTTAGAAACTACTTATGTGTTTTGAGTAAACTAAGCTATTGTGGAAGCTAATTAAACTGTAAAAAAGAAAAGAAAGCAAAACACAAACAAAACTTTAAAACAAAAGAAACCCCCCCCCCTCTCCTGGGCCTTTTGGCCCAGCTGGCCTCACTGGCCAAGCCAGGCCGGCCCAGCCGCACGTCTCGTCGTTCCCCTCTCCTCGCTACAGGAGCGGGGGGTCGTGTCGGCCATCTGGCCACCGTCCGGCGCCGAGGCGGCCATCAGTCGGTGCCCCCCCTACTTAACCCGGAGACCCCCCGCCCCTCCTCCAGAACCCTAAACTCATTCCCCCGTGCGCCCTGACCCCCCTCGAGCTCGAGCTCGAGCTCGTCCGAGACCATTGCCGTCGTCCGCTCGACGCCCATCGCCACCTCGCCTCGTCTCCGTGCTAGACCGGACCGCCACCGTCCCCAGCTTCCTCTTCGCCGACTAGACCGAGATGAGGGCCCCTGCATTGACCCCTATGCGTCGTCTTCATCATCGGACCCGACGAGCTCCCCCGTCAACCTCCCCAACTCTGGTCACCTCGAGTTATCCTCGGGCCTTCTCACCAACGGCAGTGAGCGCCTCCCTTCCTCTCTTTTCCCCGCCTCTGCCGCTGCATGTAGCCGCTCTCCCCCACGGTAACCGCTACCGCACCGGAGAGCTCTGCTCACCTCGTCGTGGCCGTGCCCCGCGTCTCCCAGCCGGCGCGCCGGCAGCCCCACGCGCGTGCGCGCGACCACGCCCAGCCGCTGCCTCCACCCGCCGTAGTCGACCGCTCCGGCTCCGCCGCACCTTGCCCTGCCCTGTGCTTGCCGCCGTCACCTCGGGTGCCTCCCCTATCTCTCCTCCCACAGACGCCCGTCGCCGCTCGTGCCCGGCCCGTGCACCCCCGCGTCCGTCGCGCCCGCCACCGCTCCGCCCCGTTTGGCCCATCGCCCGCTAGGGTCTTTGGGCCACTGGCTGATGGGGCCCAGCCCCCTTTAGAAAAGGAAAAAGGAATTTAAGAAAAATTAAAAAACAATAATAATAATAAATAATAATAAATTAGTTAATTAACTTAAATGGTTAGTCTTAATTAACCTTGATTAATTAGTCTAATGAAGTTGATTAGTCTAATTAGGTCTGCTTAGTAACCTAAGAGTATGACAGATGGGCCCCACTGTCCCTTTGACCAGTCAACCCAGTTAGAGTTGACTGTTGACCCTGATGACAACAGCATGATGTCATGCTGATGTAATAACTTCTTTTAGTTTAATAATAATTCCATAATATTGTTTATACTTTGAAAAATCTTAGAAAATAATCTGTAACTCGGATGAAAAAGTTTTACATATGAAAGTTGCTCAGAACAACGAGACGAATCCGAATACGTGAACCGTTAGTCCGCCACACATCCCTATCATACCGAACATGGAACAATCCCTCTTCGGTTCGTTTGTCCGAAAATCCCTAACCCCAGGAAAACTTCCCCAGATGCTTTCCCCCTTCGTCGATATCGTGTAGCACCGCGTTAGATCACACCGAGCACTGCTTTTTTGCTTGTCATGCAACTGTTTGCTTTATATTTACTGTTTCTTCCCCGCTTCTCTCCGGTAGTCCCCGAGACAGACGCTGCTACCGGGTACGACTACGCCTCTGACGATCAGACCTTTTCAGCGGAGCTTCTAGGCAAGCCCCCCCCCCCCCTTGATCATCCCGATATCGCCCATTCCATTCTCCCTTATGCTTGCATTAGATTTTGCTACTATTATTGTTTGATCCTATTCTGATGCATAGCCTGCTTTTGTAACTGCTATTGTTACCTACCTGCTTATGCTAAACTGATTAGTATAGGTTGGATAGTGATCCATCAGTGACCCCCACCTTGTCCTTGGTGCCCCTGCTTCATTATCGACGACTCGGGCAACGTGATTGAAGACCAGAACCTGACACTTCACATCACATCACACCCCCTTTGTTGCTCGACTCTGTAGAGATACTATCGAGTGCCGAGGGTGAGACCTCGTAACACACTCCTGATGATAACTCTGTAGTGTAGCTATTCGGTTGTGGTCATCGATGGTGATTCCTCTTTCACCACTCCCGATACGACTTTGTCGTGCAACACCTCAAGAGTGAACCTCAAGGGTGATACCTCATACGTTCACCTTGATGATTACATCGAGTGGAATCCTCCGAGGGTGATTCCTCGGGGTTTCCCCCTTGGTGTTTGGACACACAGTTACCTTGACTTTACTTGAGACCATTGTTGAAGTTGTGTCGGCCTTGAGAGGTACCCGCGAGTTGTTGTGAAAGTCGAGCGGGCCCGTGGAGCACCCGCGAGTTAATTACGAGGCACGACCGGGTAGGCAGGCTACCCTGGAGTGGGCTGGGCTAGGCCTTGCTGTATTTCCTCGAGACGGGGTGACGGGGTCACATTATTGTGAGTCTCTGCTCGTCTTCGCGAGCTCCTCATACACTATTGGTTTGGGTATTTGTTCTGAATTGGCCTCTGGCCTTTACGCACTAACCGCCACACGAGAATAGATATGGGCCTCGGCGTCGTGGTATCAGCCGAAGCTTTGTCAGACGTCCAGTTCAGCATTGCGGCACGGCTGGGCCGGCGCCATCTAGTATAGAGGTGGTGCCTAGTCCGCCCTGCTCGCAACGACCCGGAGTGCAACGGGCGATGTCCCATGACCCCGGAGCGCTTAGGATGTAGACCGGCGGGGACCTCTCTACTGATCCTAGGTAGGGTTGCGACGTGTTGATCTTCCGAGGCCGGGCATTGACCCAGAAAGGTGTGTCCGGCCAGAGATGATCGAGTGTGAGGGTAACGTGGTGCACCCCTGCAGGGAAGTTATCTATTCGAATAGTCATGTCCACGTTAACGGACGTTTCGGTCTTATATCATGATCTATTACAACTATGAATGGATACTTAAGATATGTGTTGGTTATTGTTACAACATGCTTAATTAAAATGCTATTATATACTCCCTTCCTCTACTGCAAGATGGGTGGTTTCGAGAAGATGCTAGTCTTCGATAGGCTAGGCCTTTCCCTCTATTCTGGCATTCTGCAGTTCAGTCCACATAGACAGCTCATTCCTTTGATACTGATGCATACTTAGTATAGATCTGATGCTTGCGAGTACTTTGGATGAGTACTCACGGTTGCTTTGCTCCCCCTTTCCCCCTTCCTTCTTCTTTCTCGTTGTTGCAACCAGATGGCGGATCCCAGGAGCGAGATGTCATCGCCAACTACTACTACTACCCCGACGGAGTCTACTACTATGTGAAGGCCGCCGCCAACCAGGAGTAGTTAGGAGGTCCCAGGCGGGAGGCCTTGCCTCTTCGATCTATGATGTTTGTGCTAGCCTTCTTAAGGCAAAACTTGTTTAACTTATGTATGTACTCAGGTATTGTTGCTTCTGCTAACTCTATTGCTTTCGAGCTTCTGTATTCGAGCCCTCGAGGCCCTTGGCTTGTAATATGAAGCTTGTATTATTTTATTTATGTCTAGAGTTGTGTTGTGATATCTTCCCGTGAGTCCCTGATCTTGGTCGTACACATTTGCATGCATGATTAGTGTACGGACAAATCGGGGGCATCACAAGTTGGTATCAGAGCCGACTGCCTGTAGGAACCCCCTTTCCAACTCCTTGGACGAAGTTGAGTCTAGTCTTTGAAAAACTGTTTTATTAACATGACTGTGTGGCTTACGGGCCCACGTAGCCATTGGGTGGTATTAGGATCTTTTACTCCTCGTCTGTACTCTGGGACTCTGATCTCTCTTCTATTTGGGTTAAATGATTTTGTTAACTCTAATTCTATGTTCTCGTAAATACTTTCTCCTGGAGAGCCCCTCAATCCAGATGATTGCTTGGTGCATCAGAAGATTCTGAAGATACTCTCCGATATTTTCCCGAGACCCTTGTCCCCTTCGTCGTTGTGATCCCTACCGCCGATAAATCCTTATGGGTAGCTACCTGCATTGTCATTAATATCTTCATCCCAAGTTGCTCTTGATATTACAATATGCTTACTGCCCTGCCGTTCCTTGCCACATGAATACCCCTATGAATAATTCCTCACACTTTTCGAGGATTTGTTCACGCCAAGTTGATCAAGTGATTCACAAGATACTTTGAAGGACTATTCAATCTTTCGATAATACACTCCAACTATTGCTTTGCAAATAGTTATCTGCTTGCGTTATGGTTACTTCCATATGCCTAGCAATACTCATTAGCATCCTTTGTCATCGTAATTTCGAGCATGTGATTTGATTTGTTTGTGAATGCTCGCGATCATCAATCCTATTTAAAATTCTTCCCTTGGTTGATATGTCACTCTGGACATGAGATGGTATTCGACAAATCGAATCTTGATTGATTGCCAATCTATGTTTATTCAATTTACATGACTTTGATCAGAGCCTCTCCTTCTGATCCTCCGATTTAGAAATCATAATTCCTTTGCATTTGAGCTTTGAATTAGTCAGTTGTTTCTATAATATGATATCCTTACATTCATTCTTCTTCTAGTGAAGTACCGATACTCACATCAGATTCCTTGTGGACCACCAGTTCCTTTGTTGTGTTTTATCCGACAGCGTCCTTATATTCAGTAACCTTGTGAGCCTTTCCTCGGATACATAATGTCTTTAGTAAATTGTATCCCCCGCTCTTGTCAACCATACTCTGCTTTCGGGCTTGAGCTATTTTACTCGTGAAGTTTGTGGTATATGTTCCTAAGATGCCCCTATGGGTTGAATCTATGTCTTTCGTAAATCCGTGTGAATCCGAAGATTACGCATGTTATATCTACTAGCGTTTCTTCGTATAACATTCAATGCTACAACTTCTTTGAATGTGAGAAGTGGATGGAAGGTTATGCATTGATGAAGTGGGAATCGACCTTGAGCCTTTGTGTTCATGCCCATGGACCCAATGTGGAACTTATCATGGAAGCTTCTTGTAATAATAATAATCCCCTTGTGATAAGTTCATCTAGTATCTATGTTTGGTCCTTTGCAACCGTAATTCCGACCATGATTGTTCTTCTTTGATCCCATTTCTCGGACAAGTTGAAGTACTTGTCTTCTGCAGATCATTTCACCTGTCCAACCTCTACTTTGATCTACCTTCGAGTATTACCTTGTGGTACCTCGAGAATATCACGGAACTACGTAACTTATGAGTTCTTCATCAACTATTATTTCTCGCTGACTCAAATTTTTCACGGGTTCTGAGTTGATAGACACTCGAGAAAGTCGATAACTGATTCAATGTCTACACTTCCCTTTCCATTGTTTTGTTTAATCTTTATTGTAACTCAATATATTTGAGAAATGATAATTCCCTGCTTATGTATACACCTTGGTGTACAAACTTTGTCAGTAAGACCTTTTTCCTATTGTTGATGATATTCCGGTAGCCACCGATGGACAAGAACTTTGCCTATTGGTCCGCCTCATCTTAACGAGTAGGAAAATGGTTCTCTTCGTCCCTCGCCCTTGGTACCAACATTGTTGCCAACATAACTGACAGGCTATCCTCTGACCTGCCTTGCTATCATGACCGTGCAAATGTTAGCGTCTTCCTACTTCTAACCCACAGTTCCACAGGATCAAAACCCGACTCTCCTATACATCTGCATTTTCTAAGTTATCCCTCGCGCTTGGCTTCGTATGTAATTTGCGAGCCATCTTCCTTGTGATTTGTTCTGGTATCAGATACAATACTTCTTGATGCTCTGATCCCCTTTCACACTCTGTTTCAGACATTGAACGGTTGCCTACTCGGTTGGAGCTTCTTATTGCACCTTCTTACCTTGCTCTTGATGACTTTCTTGAATGTCAACTCGAGAGAAGCCTCTATGCCACATTCACTGAGATAGCCCCCAGGTACCTACCTTGTGTTGAACTCTATCCTTCCCGAGTTTCCCCCCTTACTCCACCCCTTAAATCTCGGGACGAGATTTCTTGTAGTGGAGGAGAATTGTGACGCCCGGATAATTAAGCTACAATAATCCACTTCTAATGGTGCCACATCATTGCTTTTACTGTTGCTAGCAATCACTTTGGTTCAAACCGGTTCGAAGTCAAATTTAAAATGATGTCAAGTAAATAAGATTTTCAAAAGTCAAAACCCAAATGTTCAACTTGTGTCAAATAATCATTTGTTACTATCAGTGGTGAACCAACTTTATTATAAGATAGTTAAATGCAGTAACATGAATAAAACATCAACTAAAAGAATAAATTTAAATGCCTTTGTTTCTACTATAGTATCAAACTGCTTTAATTAAGTACCTAACTTTTGTTAGCAGATGTATAAATAATAATACTAGTTTAGAAACTACTTATGTGTTTTGAGTAAAGTAAGCTATTGTGGAAGCTAATTAAACTAAAAAAGAAAAGAAAGCAAAACACAAACTAAACTTTAAAACAAAAGAAACCCCCCCCCCCTCTCCTGGGCCTTTTGGCCCAGCTGGCCTCACTGGCCAAGCCAGGCCGGCCCAGCCGCACGTCTCGCCGTTCCCCTCTCCTCGCTACAGGAGCGGGGGGGTCGTGTCGGCCATCCGGCCACCGTCCGGCGCCGTGGCGGCCATCGGTCGGCGCCACCCCCCTACTTAACCCGGAGACCACGCCCCTCCTCTAGAACCCTAACCCATTCCCTCGTGCGCCCTGACACCTCTCGAGCTCGAGCTCGAGCTTGTCCGAGACCATTGTCGTCGTCCGCTCGACGCCCGTCGCCGCCTCGCCTCGTCTCCGTGCTAGACCGGACCGCCACCGTCCCTAGCTTCCTCTTCGCCGACCAGATCGAGACGAGGGCCCCTACATCGACCCCTATGGGTCTTCTTCGTCATCGGACCCAACGAGCTCCGCCGTCAACCTCCTCCGACTCCGGTCACCTCGAGCCGTCCTCGAGCCTTCTCACCAACGGCAGTGAGCACCGCCCTTCCTCTCTTTTCCCTGCCTCTGCCGCTGCCTGTAGCCGCTCTCCCCCGCCGTAGCCGCTACGGTCCCAGAGAGCTCTGCTCACCTCGTCGTAGCTGTGCCCCGCGTCTCCCAGCCGGCGCGCCGACAGCCCCACGCGCGTGCGCGTGACCACGCCCAGCCGCTGCCTCCACCCGCCGTAGTCGACCGTTCCGTCCCCGCCGCACCTTGCCCTGCCCTGTGCTCATCGTCGTGACCTCTGGCGCCTCCCCTCTCTCTCCTCCCGCAGACGCGCGTCGTCGCTCGCGCCCGGCCCGTGCGCCCCCGTGTCCGCCGCACCCGCCACCGCTGCCGCCGACGGCCGCATCGCCTGAGCGCCCCTGCCCATTGCTCCCCCACACCGCAGTCTCACCTCGTGCTCGACCGCGTTGCTCGCCGCCCGCCCCTAGCCTCGCCCGCGGACGCCGCGCCAGGGCCGCGCCTGGCCGCGTCGGCCCCCTCCTGCTGCTTGTAGCCGCCCTGCCTCGGCCCCCTGCACCGGCTCGGCCCCGTCGCTCGTCGGCGTTGGCCGCCACCACTCATAGCCGCCGGCGCTCGCTGGCGCATACCCTCGCCCGTGGCCTCGGGCACGGGTGCCAACCGCCAGCGCACCCGCTCCGCCCCGTTTGGCCCAGGGCCCGCTAGTGCCTTTGGGCCACTGGCCGATAAGGCCCAGCGCCCCCTTTAGAAAAGGAAAAAGGAAATTTTTTAAAACAAATTAAAAATATATATTAATAGAATTAATTAATTAGTTAGTTAATTAACTTAAATGGTTAATCTTAATTAACCTTGATTAATAAGTCTAATGAAGTTCATTAGTCTAATTAGGTCTACTTAGTAACCTAAGAGTATGACAGATGGGCCCCACTGCCCCTTTGAATAGTCAACCCAGTTAGAGTTGACTATTGACCTTGCTGACATCAGCATGATGTCATGCTGATGCAATAACTTCTTTTAGTTTAATAATAATTCCATATTATTGTTTAAATTTGAAAAATCTTAGAAAATTATTCGTAACTCGGATGAAAAAGTTTTACATATGAAAGTTGCTCAGAACGACGAGACGAATCCGAATAAGCGGACCGTTCGTCCGCCACACATCCCGATCATAGCGAACATGGAACAATCCCTCTCCGGTTCGTCTGTCCGAAAATCCCTAACCCCGGGAAAACTTTCCCGGATGCTTTGCCCCTTTGTTGATATCGTGTAGCACCGCGTTAGATCACACCGAGCGCTGCTTTTTGCTTGTCATGCAGCTATTTGCTTTATATTTACTATTTCTTCCCCATCTTCTCTCCGGTAGTCCCCGAGACCGACGCTGCTATTGGGTACGACTACGCCTCTGATGATTAGACCTTTTCAGCGGAGCTTCCAGGCAACCCCCCCCCCCCCTTGATCATCCCGATATCGCCCATTCCATTCTCCCTTATGCTTGCATTAGATTTTGCTACTATTATTGTTTGATCCTATTCGGATGCATAGCCTGCTTTTGTACCTGCTATTGTTACCTACCTGCTTATGCTAAACTGCTTAGTATAGGTTGGATAGTGATCCATCACTGACCCCCACCTTGTCCTTGTTGCCCCTGCTTCATCATCGATGACTCGAGCAACGTGATTGAAGACCAGAGCCCGACACTTCACATCACATCACACCCCCATTGTTGCTCGAATCTGTAGAGATACTATCGAGTGTCGAGGGTGAGACCTTGTAACGCACTCTTGATGATAACTCTGTAGTGTAGCTATTCAGTCATGGTCATCGAGGGTGATACCTCTTTCACCATTCCCGATACGAGTCTGTCATGCAACTCCTCAAGAGTGAACCTCAAGGGTGATTCCTCATACGTTCACCTCGATGATTACATGGAGTGGAATCCTCTAAGGGTGATTCCTCAGGGTTTCCCCCTTGGTGTTTGGACACACAGTTACCTTGACTTTACTTGAGACCATTGTTGAAGTCGGGTCGGCCTTGAGAGGTACCCGCGAGTTGATGTGAAAGTCGGGCGGGCCCGTGGAGCACCCGTGAGTTAATTACGAGGCATGACCGGGCAGGCGGGCCGCCCCGGAGTGGGCTGGGTTAGCCCTTGCCTTATTTCCTCGAGACGGGGCGACGGGGTCACATTATCGTGAGTCTCTGCTCGTCTTCGCGAGCTCCTAATACACTATTGGTTTGGGTATTTGTTCTGAATCGGCCTCTGGCCTTTACGCACTAACCGCCACGCGAGAATAGATATGGGCCTCGGCGTCGTGGTATCAGCTGAAGCTTTGTCAGACGTCTAGTTCAGCATTGTGGCACGGCTGGGCCGGCGCCATCCAGTATAGAGGTGGTGCGTGGTCCGCCCTGCTCGCAACGAGCCGCAGTGCAACGGGCGATGGCCCATGACCCCGGAGCACTTAGGATATAGACCGACGGGGACCTCTCTGCTGAGCCTAGGTAGGGCTGTGACGTGTTGATCTTCCGAGGGCAGGCATTGACCCAGAAAGGAGTGTCCGGGCAGAGATGATCGAGCATGAGGGTAACGTGGTGCACCCCTGTAGGGAAGTTATCTATTCGAATAGTCGTGTCCACGGTAATGGACGTTCAGTCTTATATCCTGATCTATTACAACTATGAAAGGATATTTAAGATATGTGCTGGTTATTGTTACAACATGCTTAATTAAAATGTTATTCTATACTCCCTTGCTCTGCTGCAAGATGGGTTGTTTCTAGAAGATGCTAGTCTTCGATAGGCTAGGCCTTTACCTCCATTCTGGCATTCTGCAGTTCAGTCCACATATACAGCTCATTCCTTTGATGCTGATGCATACTTAGTATAGATTTGATGCTTGCGAGTACTTTGGATGAGTACTCACGGTTGCTTTGCTCCCCCTTTCCCCCCTTACTTCTTCTTTCTTGTTGTTGCAACTACATGGTGGATCCCAGGAGCGAGATGTCATCGCCGACTACTACTACTACCCCGATGGAGTCTACTACTACGTGAAGACCACCGCCGACCAGGAGTAGTTAGGAGGTCCCAGGTAGGAGGCCTTGCCTCTTCGATCATTGATGTTTGTGCTAGCCTTCTTAAGGCAAAACTTGGTTAACTTATGTCTTTACTCAGATATTGTTGCTTCCGCTAACTCTGTTTCTTTCGAGCTTCTGTATTCTAGCCCTCGAGGCCCCTGGCTTGTAATATGAAGCTTGTATAATTTTATTTGTATCTAGGGTTGTGTTGTGATATCTTCCCGTGAGTCCTTGATCTTGGTTGTACACATTTGCATTCATGATTAGTGTACGGACAAATCGGGGGCGTCACACACTCTTACTTACCAAAAGGACCATGATTGATCCCCTATACTTGTGGGTCATCAAGACTCTTTTCTAGCGCCGCGGCCGGGGAGTGAAGCGCCTTTGGTAAGCGGAATTTGGTAAGGAAAAAATTATATTACATGCTGAAATTTACTGTCACTTGTCACCGTGGGAAACAATCATTTTAGGGGTTTGTACGGGGTATCTTCACCTTGACCGGAAGCATAAAGAGTTGCCCCTCAACCTACTTCACCTACTGAAAATATTGTTTATGAAATTCCTTCGGGTATGATAGAGAAATTGCTAGCTAATCCTTATGCAGGAGATGGAACATTACATCCTGATATCATCTAATTTATGTGGGTGAAGTTTGTGGATTTTTTAAGCTTGCAGGTTTACCCAGAGATGAAGTTAAGAAGAAGTTTTTCCCTTTGTCGTTGGGAGGAAAAGCATTGACATGGTATAGGATATGTGCTGATATTGGATCTTGGAGTTGGAATCGACTGAAACTGGAATTTCACCAAAAGTTTTATCCTAGCATCTAGTTCATTGTGATCGGAAATATCTATAATTTTTGGCCTCGTGAAGGATAAAGTATCACTCAAGCTTGGGGGAGGCTTAAGTCCATGTTATATTCATGCCCCAATCAAGAGCTTTCAAGAGAAATTAGTATACAAAATGTTTATGCTCGGCTTTCTCGTAATAATCAATCCATGCTCGATACTTCTTGTACTGGATCCTTTATGAAGAAGACTGTTGTGGAATTAGCACGGCAGATGTCCGGTTTAGGGGACTTAGGTGTGAGGCCATCGCGTGGGTTAGCTTGAAGAGGTTAAAGCGGAAAAGGACACAGGGAGTTTTATACTAGTTCGGCCCCTTCGATGAAGGTAAAAGCCTACGTCTAGTTTGGTGTGGTATTGCTTGTGCGTCGATGAACAGGGAGCGAATCGCTTGCCTGTGTCTCGAGCTGTTGTTTCTTGTCCTCACACCGTTGTCGGGTCGTCCCTTTATATAAGAGGCGACGCCCGGTCCGGTTTACAAAGTCCCGAGGCCGGCTCATAAACGTGTCCGCCTCGGTCTCTACTCTTTCTATCTTACATCCCAAGTTACATGATACGACGGTTTACAGAACGTGGACCTTATACATGGGCCCTAAACCTCTATGGGTTGTAACCTCTTGTACATATTCTACCATGTTTGTAATGATACAATCTTGTTAGTGTAATCCGGGATCATCCTAGCCGGTTTATACCTACTAGTAATATCCCTGACATTAGGCCCCAGATTGATTTGAACTTGTTCATGTCAGTCTTCTAATCTTGCACAAATCTCCTTTCTGCAACTTATTTATTTCATGAACCGACCATGACGTCATCCCCTAGAATCACCTTAATCCGTCGTGACGTCATCTCCGCATTTAATGCTCGCATCTGTTTGTTACCTTTCTTAAATGCCGTACCGAAAATCGAGGCGACAGCTCAATCTTTATCCAATCTTTAGCCTCCTCGATTCTCGCGCTTACCGTTTTCATCCCTTTGGCTTATAAATACTGTCGGGGCATACCTCTTTTCCCCTTCTGCCTTCTTCTTCCTCCATCTCCATCGCTCGAAGCTCCGCCGCCACTCTTCGAGCTCACCGTCTTCCTCGAGCCAGGCCGCTGCATCACCCTGAACGTTACCAGAGCACTTCACCGCCGCCCTCTACTTCGTCAGGTACTCCTTCTTCTTCCCTGTAGATCTCAATTGCACATTAGCCCCCAAGTGTCAAGTGTATAACTTGTTATATGCTTGAGACTTGATTGATCTGTCTTTCTAATCCGTTTGATTTTCCTGCAGGCTGACTTGATCCGGAGGGCTTCGGAGGTAACTGAACTTCGGAATAGCTTGGTTGTTAATGAAACTGCCTCCGCCAAAGCCAAGGAAGAACTTGTGCTTACCTTGACCAACATGGAGAAATTGAAAAAGGACTTTGAAGCGGAGCGGTCCAGATGGAACGTGCAGAGGAGTGCTCTTGAAAAAAGAGCAAAGGACGTTGAAGCTGCCCTTAATCCGGTTACGCAGGAATTGACCGGTTTAAGACAACAAATAGAACTCATGACCTCTGCTATCTTCGGTGAGTACCCATCTGTATATGTTTTTTCATCCTTGCAATCTTTGTTCCGCTCCGGTTTAACTCGACAAACATATATAGGGAGGCGCATAACTCAGCTTGGAGATGATGTCCGGAAGAAGCTCAAGGCCTCTTATACCCTGGTGGAGCAGCTTTATTCCGGCGCTCAAAGGGTTATTAGTGTGATGTCCCATAACAAACTGGCACCAACTACCATCCAAGGCACTTTGGACAAGCTATCTGTCCTGCCTGTGCATCTGGTGGAGGTGAAGAAATATGCTGCACGGGCTGGTTCTCTTATGGCGCTGACCCGGGCCAAAGCATGGGTTCCTGACTTTGACCCGACTGAAGCTATGAACGGCTATCCTAGCAACAAAGAGGACGGGTCAGTCTTTTCTGCCGAAGACCTCCGTGTTCTGACTAAGGACATGCACCCGCTTGCCAGTAAGCTTGCTGATGAAGCGGATCTGATAAGGTATCATCCGGCCTATGACTTAGAAAATGAGCGGGTAGATCGGCCGATTTACGATACCGAAAATCTGATCCCACCAGTTCGTGGCCATACTTTCGCTCCAGATATTGATCCGTCAGATCTTATTAATGAGGAAATGTATTTCCGCGCACTCTCCAAGATTGATTGGCGTGTTCCTGATTTCTAGCCACTTCCTGAAGCTAAAGAAGACCTGGAACAAGTCGACCCTCAGCCTTCGCAGCGTGAAGAAGAATCGTAAACCGTCTAATTTAATTTGTAGTTGCTGAACACTCTTGCAAAAACTTTAATCTATTCGGGCCTGCAGGTGCCTTGTAATAGGATAGTTGAAACATTGTCTTTGTCCCAATATGGATGTCACAGCTTGACTTGGCGTCTGCCAATTTAATCCTTTGTTTTGCCATGGTTTATCCGTTTATATTATCTGTGCCTGCATAAATGAGGCTAAAAAGATGTCCTGGCGGTTTACCACCGGACCTATTACACTGTTCCCATAGATATATATCAAAGGAATAACTGTTTTATACCAAAGATACCTCATACCTCTGATTAAGTGTGCCTGACATCCTTAATCCGGTAGGCATAATTGAAAGTGTAGATGCTGATGAGGCTCTTGGCTCTCTTGGCGTTTGCCTGATGACTGATCCGGGTTATGATGAACGCCGGTTTAACTTATGTTGGTGTTCATGACCCAGACTTTTTAACTCATGCTGGTGTTCATGACCCAGACTTTTAACTCATGTTGGTGTTCATGACCCAGACTTTTAATTTTGCAGATATATGGTCAACTTTGCACTTGCCCAATCCCGGATCAATAGACTTGGTTAAAAACAAAATTTATAAAATCACAAAAACAAAGCATTTTTGGCAAATAAGACCATGTAGTCGAGGCTTTTTACAAGCTGCCAGGCTCCAAATTCGAGGCTTTTTATGAGCTGCCAGGCTCGAAATCGAGGCTTTTTACGAGCTGCCAGGCTCCAGGCTTTTTGTGAGCGGCCTTTACGCTCTAGGATTTTTATGAGCTGCCTTTAGGCTCTTGGCTTTTTGCGAGCTACCAGGCTCCAGGCTTTTTGTGAGTGGCCTTTAGGCTCTAGACTCTTTATGAGCTGCCTTTAGGCTCTATAATTGACGTTGTCATCAATACTACCTAATGTTTCAAGTCCTCTGAGGGATCTTGTCTTTAGGTGATCGACTTGATGATTGTCAATGGCTTTTTACGAGCTGTCAGGCTCCATATTTGACGTATCAAGGGCGCCGGTTTAGGAGGCCGGGTACCTATGTTTGAGTTGCCCTGTGCGACAAACCCTCTTTGGTCCCTTAATGAATAATTGCCCTGCATGTCAAAATATATAGATCAAAGTAATTGTTTTCTTGATGAAAATGATATACATCAAGAGAAATAAATTTAGATGGATATCACCTGAGCGAACTCCCACATGATACCTTTTTCGAAGATGGCTGATTCCCCGGATTACTGGGGGCGCCGGTTTATTTATTAATCATAATATGTACAGGATACATAAAGCGGAGCCAGTGGCTCAAGTGTAGTAAGGTCGCAGAAGAGTGATGTTCCACGGCCGCTTCGTCTCTTCCTCTGCTGTACGTGAGTCTTTTATGCTCTCGAACGTCAACCAGGTAGTATCAACCGTTGTGTAGGTTCTTGCTGACCACAAAGGGTCCTTCCCAAGGTGGGGATAACTTGTGCATATCTGTCTGGTCTTGGATGAGCCGGGGCACCAGATCCCCCTCCTGGAACGTCCTGGTCTTAACCCGGCGGATGTGATATCGGCGCGGGTCTTGTTGATAAATTGCTGATCGTGCTGCCGATGTGTCCCGTTCCTCATCCAGCCGGTCTAAGTTGTCTTGTCTTGCCTGCTCATTATCCGCTTCAACATAAGCTGCCACCCGTGGTGAGTCGTGCCGGATGTCACTAGGGAGAACCACTTCAGCACCATATACCATCAAGAAGGGCGTATAACCTGTGGACCTATTAGGTGTAGTGTTGATGCTCCAGAGGACAGAAGGTAACTCCTCTACCCAGCACCCTGGTGTTCTTTGCAAAGGAACCATAAGCCGGGGCTTGATGCCTCTCAAGATCTCTTGGTTAGCCCTCTTCGCTTGGCCATTGGACTGAGGGTGAGCTACTGAAGATACATCCAGGCAAATATGTTCCCTTTGGCAAAACTCTTCCATCTCTCCTTTAGATAGGTTGGTGCCATTATCAGTAATGATGATGTGTGGAAAGCCAAACCGGAAAATTACCTTTTTGATGAATTTCACCGCTGTTGCCGCATCACACTTACTGACAGGCTCTGCCTCAATCCACTTTGTAAACTTGTCCACTGCTACTAACAGGTGAGTTTTCTGATCTTGGGAACGTTTAAAGGGCCCAACCATATCAAGCCCCCAAGTCGCAAACGGCCAAGTAATTGGAATCATCCGTAGCTCCTGTGCCGGAACATGAGCGCGCCGTGAAATTTTTTGACAAGCATCGCATCTCCTGACTAGATCCTCTGCATCAGCATGAGCCGTTAACCAGTAGAACCCATGACGAAAAGCCTTGGCTACCAATGACTTTGAACCGGCGTGATGACCACAATCTCCTTCGTGTATCTCTCGAAGAATATCGCATCCTTCTTCCGATGATACACATCGCTGAAATGCCCCAGAAACGCTGCGGTGATGAAGTTCTCCGTTGACGATGGTCATAGATTTTGATCATCGGATTATCTGCCTAGCCTCAACCTCATCATCTGGCAACTCTCCTCGGCTCAGGTATGCCAAGTAAGGGAGTGTCCAATCCGGAATAACGTGAAGTGCTGCGACTAGTTGTGCTTCCGGATCAGGAACAACTAAATCCTCCTCTGACGGTATCTGAACCGACGGACTATGCAATTCATCCAAGAAGGTATTTTGTGGAACCGGTTTACGCTGAGAGCCCAGCCGGCTTAACGCATCGGCCGCTTCGCTTTTCCGCCGGTCTATGTGGTCCACCTGATATCCTTTGAAGTACCCTGCAACTGCTTCAACTTCTCGCTGGTAAGCTGCCATGAGCGGATCTTTGGAGTCCCACTTGCCAGACACCTGTTGTGCCACTAGGTCTGAGTCACCAAAGCACTTGACCCGGCTCAAGTTCATTTCCTTGGCCATCCATAAACCGTGAAGGAGAGCTTCATACTCAGCAGCATTGTTAGTGCAACGAAACATTAATCGAAGGACATAGCAGAACTTGTCACCTCGTGGGGAAGTTAACACGACTCCAGCCCCCGAGCCTTCTAATTGCCTTGAGCCATCAAATTGAATAGTCCAGTATGTATGATCCGGCTTCTCTTCAGGTGCTTGCAACTCTGTCCAATCATTGATGAAATCTACCAGTGCTTGGGATTTTATAGCAGTACGGGGTACATATTTCAACCCGTGTGGGCTAAGCTCAATGGCCCACTTCACCACTCTGCCAGTGGCTTCTCTGTTCTAGATTATATCCCCCAATAGAGCTGAGCTGACAACAGTTATTGGGTGGCCCTGGAAATAGTGTTTCAGCTTCCGGTTTGCCATGAACACGCCGTACACCAACTTCTGCCAGTGCGGATACCTTTGCTTTGACTCAATGAGAACCTCGCTGATGTAGTAAACCGGGCGCTGAACCGGATATTCCTTGCCCGCTTCCTTGCGCTCCACCATAATTGCCACGCTAACTGCACGGGAATTGGCGGCCACGTATAACAGCAGTGGTTCGTTGTCAACAAGGGCAGCAAGAACTGGCGGTTCTGCTAATTGCCGCTTCAAATCCTCGAACGCAGCGTTTGCAGCATCGCTCCATACAAACCGGTCCGTCTTTTTCAACATCTGATAAAGCGGGATCGCCTTCTCTCCCGAACGGCTGATGAAATGGCTCAATGCTGTAATACGGCCTGCTACACGTTGGACGTCATTAATGCAAGCCGGTTTAGCCAAGGATGTGATCGCCTTAATCTTCTTCGGATTAGCCTCAATCCCTCTATTTGTTACTAAGAATCCAAGGAGCTTGCCCGCTGGAACACCGAAAACACACTTCTCCGGATTAAGCATCATTTTGTAAACTCGGAGATTGTCAAAGGTTTCTTTCAAATCTTCTATCAGTGTTTCCTCCTTCCTGGAATTCACCACAATGTCATCAACATAAGCATGGACATTTTTTCCGACCTGCCCTTTGAAACAATTCTGCACGCAACGCTGATAAGTTGCTTGGGCACTCTTGAGCCCAAAAGGCATGGATACATAACAGAAGGCTCCAAAAGGAGTTATGAAACTTGTCTTCTCCTGGTCCTTAACTGCCATCTTGATCTGATGATAACCTGAATATGCATCCAAAAAACTTAGCCGCTCACATCCTGCCGTAGCATCAATAGTCTGATCAATACGGGGGAGAGCAAAAGGATCAGTTGGGCAAGCCTTGTTTAAGTCTATGTAATCAACACACATCCTCCAGGTGCCATTTTTCTTTAGCACCAGCACCGGATTATCCAGCCACTCTGGATGGAACACCTCCACTATGAATCCGGCGGCCAAAAGCCTGGCCACTTCTTCACCTATAGCCTTGCGCCTCTCCTCATTGAAGCGGCGCAAGTACTGTTTGACTGGTTTAAACTTCGGATCAATATTAAGACTGTGCTCAGCGAGTTCCCTTGGTATACCTGGCATGTCAGAAGGCTTCCATGAAAAGATATCCCGATTCTCACGGATGAACTCGATGAGCGCGCTTTCCTATTTGGGGTCTAGGTTAGCGCTGATAGTGAACTGCTTGGATGAATCGCCTGGAACAAAGTCAACATGCTTGGTCTCCTCTGCCGATTTAAACTTCAACGCCAGATTATGCTCTGTAGTTGGCTTCTTTAACGGGGACATGTCCACCGGATCAACGTTGTCTTTGTAGAATTTCAACTCCTCCGTAGCACATAGTGCTTCTGCATAAGTTGCGTCTCCTTCCTCGCATTCTAATGCGATCTTGCGAGTACCGTGAACCGTGATGGTTTCCTTGTGACCCGGCATCTTGAGCTGTAGATAAACATAGCACGGTCTAGCCATGAACTTGGCGTAAACCGGTCTCCCAAACAGAGCATGATATGGGCTCTTGATCTTTACGACCTCAAAGGTCACTGTCTCTGACCTAGAATCCTGCTCATCCCCAAAGGTGACTTCCAGATCAATTTTCCCAACTGGGTAAGCCGATTTACCTGGCACCACTCCATGGAATACTGTGTTAGACTGTCTCAACTTCTTATCTGTCAACCCCATACGCCGGAAAGTCTCATAGTATAATATGTTGATACTGTTGTCGCCGTCCATAAGTACTTTTGTGAACTTATAGCCCCCCACCTGTGGTGCCACCACTAGGGCCAACTGGCCCGGATTATCAACCCGTGGCGGGTGATCCTCTCTGCTCCACACAATAGGTTGTTCAGACCAACGTAAAAAACGTGGCGTCACCGGTTCAACTGCGTGTACTGCCCGCTTCAGAACCTTTTGATCTCGTTTGCACAAACTTGTGGTGAAAACACGATACTGTCCACTGCTTAGCTCCTTCGGATTACTCTGATATCCGGATTGCTGCTGCTGCTGACACTGCTGATTGCCTTGGTTGTTGTAACCACCCTGACCATGCTGCTGGTTATGTTGATGTTGACCGTTGCTGTTGTAGTTATTGTTACTACCGTGATATCCTGATCCGGAACCGTTACCTTGGTAACCTGGGACCTAAAACCGGACTTGTGCCGCCGCCGGGGGGTCCGTGGTTATATCTGGCTTCTTTCATGGCCTCTGTCATGATCCGGCAGTCCTTCCATGAATGCTTAGCCGGGTTTCCCTCTGTACTGTGTTTTGGGCAAGGCGCGTTTAACTGTTGATCTAGATTGAAGGATAGCCGCTCGCCATGCGGAGGTGGTTTACCTTTGCGGCACTGCCTGTTTCCCTGAACGTTGGTATTGGCCACAAAATCGGAGCCACCCTCCGCTTTTCGCTTACCATTGTAACCCGTTCCTACCGGATTAGCTTGTGCCAGTTTACCAGCATTGTTCGCTTTCCCGGACTTGTCTCCGTCTGCATCTGGGTACTTGGTGTTATCAGAATCCCCATATTTCACCAGAGCGCTCATGAGCGTTCCCATGTCATTGCAATCGCGCTTGAGCCATCCTAACTTCAGTTTCAGAGACTCAAACCGGCAATTGTTTTCCAATGTCACTATTGTCGTACTAGGGTTGATGCTATTGGAAGAGTGCAGGATTTCTGATACTCGCCGCACCCAACTGCTCGTGGGTTCCTGCTCTCCTTGAACACATGCTGCTAAGTCTACCACCGACATTGGCTGTTTGCACGTGTCTTTGAAATTTTTGATAAACTGGCGACGCAACTCACCCCATGATCCGATGGAGTTAGGTGGTAGGCCTTTTAACCATGTCCGAGCTTTACCCTCAAGAATCATGGTAAAGTACTTGGCGCATGCCGCTTCGTCCACATCAAGCATCTCCATAGCCATCTCATAACTTTCAACCCACGCCTCTGGAGCCAGATCCGTTTGTGTAGTTGGGTACCTTGCGCGGGCCTTTGAAGTATTTGGGTAGTTTCATGCTTCGTAAAGCGGGGATGAGACACTGTACTCCAAAGGAACTAGCCGTGACTCCCGTTTCTGCTGTGGTTGGGTGAACCGGCGTCGTTTGACGGGTGTCCTCGCGGGCAGTATGTCTAGCCGGTTTATCGCCTCTTGGGCGTGTGCTTCTGCTCCCGCCGGATTATCCTGCCTGTGACTGTGACGTCTCCGCTCGCTGCTAGACACAGCCGGTTCATCCCAGTGCCTGGTGTAACTCCGGCTTGGGCGGGGGGTTGAATGAATCCTCTCCCTGCTATAAGAGTACGCCTGTTGCTGTGTCAGCGCCGTGTCCAGCAATTCCTTAGCCCGGCGTGCTTCCATCGCCATGGCGGATGTCCCCTCAATGTGTAAAGCGGCCAGTCGTGAAGCGGCGGCGACAATGTTGTCCAACGGGTTAGAATAATGGCCGGGAGGGGTGGGGACATGTGGTGTTGGCACGACTTGGTGGTTTCGCTCTACAGCCAGCGGCTGAACCGACAGGCTAGTCCCCGGAGCTCCTCCCCGGTTTACCTCTGGGCGGTTACTGGCTCCCGCTCCTGGTGTGCCAAAGAGATTCCTCGCCTCGTAAATCGGCGGTAGACGAGTTTGTTGTCTTCTGTACATTACCTCATGTGCAGAATTCTGATCCACCCTGAGCTGGAAAGCTTGGGAGTCTAGCTCTGCTTGCCTTGTAGCCATCCTGGCTTTCTCTACATCCAGATCCCGTTTAGTCTGCTCAATCCGGCCCTTCAGCTAAAGGATCTCCGCATCATGTTACGCCTTGTTGGCAGGGGCCACTTCTGCTGTCGCGAGCGCCGTCAAATCTCCGGCCAAGGTGGATAGGACGTCATAGGGTGATGGGGTTTGGTTGCCTGCCCCAGCACCCGCTACCTCTGAGGTGAACGCCCCGGTCATCGATGGCTACTGTGCAGGCCGTGATCCGGCCATGAAAACAGCGACCCTGTTCGGCGGATCAAAGGGGCCCAAAATACTATCACCATCGGATACGCCCCCTGACCGGCCGTACTGCAACAGATACAGAGATTCAGTTTCTCCGGATGAAGATTCATCATCGGAGTAGACAGCTGTCTCGCCACCAGAATCCGATCCGTCCTCGGCTTGGACTCTATGCATTGCTCCTACGAAAACTTGCTTCATGGCGGGCTGAATCCGGGCCAATCTTGCACGCTGAGCCGGCTCGACGATGTTGGGGAAGATGTCCGACTCAGGTCCCGGTTCGCCAATCTTGCCGATGAAGACGTGGATGCCGCCAAAGGGAACCCGGTACCCGTATTCGATTGAATCGGCCTCGGGGCCCCAGCCTACATCGTCGATGTAGATCCGGCCACGGCGACTCTTGGTCATCCGGCCAACCGCGTAACCCTTGAGTCCTTTCAAAGCTGCCCTTCAAAAACTCGAAACTATTGTGCGATAGCCCCACGGTGGGCGCCAACTGTCGTGGAATTAGCACGGTAGATGTCCGGTTTAGGGGACTTAGGTGTGAGGCCATCGCGCGGGTTAGCTTGAAGAGGTTAAAGCGGACAAAGGACACATGGAGTTTTATACTAGTTCGGCCCCTTTGATGAAGGTATAAGCCTACGTCTAGTTTGGTGTGGTATTGCTTGTGCGTCGATGAACAGGGAGCGAATCGCTTGCCTGTGTCTCAAGCTGTTGTTTCTTGTCCTCAAACCGTCATCGGGTCGTCCCTTTATATAAGAGGCGACGCCCGGTCCGGTTTATAGAGTCCCGAAGTCGGCTCATAAACATGTCCGCCTCGGTCTCTACTCTTTCTATCTTACATCCCAAGTTACATGATACGACGGTTTACAGACCGTGGGCCTTATACATGGGCCCTAAACCTCTATGGGTTGTAACCTCTTGTACATATTCTACCATGTTTGTAATGATACAATCTTGTTAGTGTAATCCGGGATCTTCCTATCCGGTTTATACCTACTAGTAATATCCCTGACAAAGACTATGGGATTCAGGTGGGATCTTCTTGAAAGAATTATAAACGCAACTCTGAAGATTGGGAACTCGACGAAGTTAAGGTGTCAAGTATAAAACTTGAGTTTGATTGTGTTAAAACTTTTATGGATGCCGATGCTTTCAATGATTTTAGCACTTAATATGGGCTTGACTCTCATATATGTAGCGACCACGATCCGAATGGATCGAAGTCTCTGTGTTTCAGTGTCATCCCTGGATCGGTAATGCTGACACACACAATACTTGAAGGATTTATAACAGAGTGGCAATCACACACTTATTACATCGAATGTCTCAAAGGAGAACTTATTACAAAAGTCTATGGCTTACGGCCATCTAACAAAATAACAGCGGAAGGCTTGGAAGATAAGTGAGTCCATCAACTCCAACGGCATAGCTGAGTGCATGACAAACGACCTAGAACGTCTTACTCCTCGTCTGAAAAGTCTGCAACGTAACATGTTGCGCCCGAAACGGGTCAGCACATGGAATATGCTGGAAAGATAACACAGTAGATGCAAGTAACAGAATAAAGGCTACACTATATGCATATTTGGCTGGTGGAGGCTCTAAGGTTAAAGTTTTTGCATAAAGCCAATTTTTTCCTACAACAAAGGAATAAATTTTATTTTAACTATCATGGTAGTTGAAACATCATTGAGAAGGTACCTCCAACTCAATCCCAATTAAAGTAATCATTAACCCAACAAAATTAATTTTAAAGTGATGAGATCAACAAATAATTCAAGTACCAGATACTCAAGATTGTCCATAACCGGGGACACGGCTAATCATGATCAGTTTGTACACTCTGCAGAGGTTTGTGCACTTTTCCCCACAAGACTCGATCTCCTCCGTTTGATTTCTCGCATTGCATGGTGTTTGAGAAACGGATGACTGAGACCACTGTTCAAGAAATCTTCCGATTCAGCGATTTATCGTCCGATTTATCTCTACTCTTGGGGTGACCGATAAGATTATGCCTTATCTTCACCATTTATCGTTTGAGCCGATTTATCGCTATGACAAGTGATTTATCGGGAATCTACCGATAAATCGGGCATATTCATAGCAGTATGTTTGCAAGAACTATGTTTATTTGTGTTTTGCGGACCTTGTTATGCAATATGTAAAGTTTTTCTACTTTGTTTGTCATTATATCAAGATTCAAAGGCCAGGATTCAAGGTAACACTTCTGTCCAATATTGTTTTGGTGTTTAATATAACATATTTTAGTGTTGGGAACCTGGGATTTGAAAAAAAAAATGCCGATTAATAGTCGACCGATAAAATCGATTAATCGACAGATTTCTGATTAATCTCAAATCCCCAGCTGACCGAGACGATAACGATAAGCGATATCCTCAACATTGACTGAGACACAGTCTTTCAGAAGCATTTACTCTTTACCCCGGGTGGACCCGTACACCTACTTTCCCCTACATCTTCTAGTCCACCACTGAAAGAGCTCACACAACTTACTCATACTAGCCAGAGCCCATAATGGCATTGTGGCTGCACACGGAAGTTTCTAGCATGAATAGTTTTATGATCCCTTTGAGCCTGGGTGGCATTCAATAGGACAATCACACGGAACCCCGGGATATCCTAGGACAACAATGGATTCTCCAGGTGCCCTGCAACCAATCCACCCAGATGTGTATTCAAGTAGCCACCTTAAGTTGAACCATTAATTAACAACTCACATCTGTCATGGATTTCACTCAAACCCAAACCACGTCTACAAGCATAGCATGGCAACCTAAGCATAACGTAGAAGTAACTCCCAGGGGTTTGAAAAATAATGCAGGTAATAGGTTCTACCTCAATCTACTTCCCAGCCCCACAAGTTAAGAGATCCTACTTATACAATGTGTTTGAGGGTTTGGTCTAATGCATAAAAACTGGGTAATAAAGGGGTATGATCAAAGCGTTACATGCCTTGCTGATGATTCGCAAACCCTAGAGACTCGTAGTAGCACGCTTCGCAGTCCGGGTATTTTATCGCAAGCAAACAATAGCATACATAAGCAATCAAGCAAAGATGCACAATCAAAACTCCAAATAAGAAGATCTAACCAAGAAGGTCAACTTAAGAACTCTGGTTTGCAAAAATAATCAAATCAAACGGAGGGACGAAACTCAAACTGCGAAACAAACAAGATCCATTTACAAGATTGATCTAGGGCCAAATTTTACAGTAGCAAAACCTTGTTCAAGTTGGTTAAACGGAAAGAGGGCGTCGAGACGGAGATCTGTGATTTTGAATCACCTGATTCCGACTCTTGAGCGAAAAGAAAAACGAAAAACAAGATTAGGGCAGAAATCACGATCGAAATAATCACGGATAAACACCCCGAAAAAGAAAACTGACGAACAGGCTAACGAACGAACGTTCGCTGTCTGTAACTAACGGACGAACAACGTTCGTTAAAACGAACGTACGGACGAACGTCCGCTAATTAACTAAACCAAAAAAACCAAACCGATCTGAAAAAAACAGATCTAGGGTTTCTAAAAGAAAACCGTTCGGTTCTTCAAAAAAACCGATGGCGGCGGCTACCTCGGGTAAGGCGGCGGCGAGCTTTGGGGCGGCGACGAGTGGCTCCGGCGGCGGCGGCGACTCCGGCGGTGCGGCGGTGGCGGCGTACGACGGCGCGGCAGCGCTGGCGGTGGCGAGGCGCGGCGGCTAGGGTTTCGGGGCGCGGGGCGAGGTGGGCTGGCAGCGGCGGCTCGGGCTGCGCTTATAAAGGCCCGACTAGGAAGAGTCCTAGTCGGTTACGGCCCAAGGTCGGTTCGCCCCCCCCCCCTTTTTTTTAAACGAGTCCTGATGCACTAAAACGGACGAAACAAATACTAAACGAGCTCCAAAAATTGTGAAATAATTTTCACCGTCCTCTAATAATATTTAGGACAAAGTGAACATTTCTCCCAGACCTAAATGCAATTTTGAAAAACGCGCATTTTTCCTATGCAAATAAAATCGCAGATAAATCCGAATAAAAACCAAAAGTGATTTTAACATTTTTTCCTCCAATATTTCTGTTATTTTGGAGAAGTCATATTATCTCCACTCATATATTTTATTACGAACTATTTTTAGGAGAGAAAAATAATTGAAACAAATGTGATCCCCGTACTGGTATTTGAGGAAACTTAAATAGGAAAACGGTAGAATTCCCAACTCTCTCCGTAGGTCCTTGAGTTGCTTAGAATTTTTAAATCGCCAGGCACAAAACGCAAAGAAATATGCAATGCAGTATGATCTATGTATAACATTCCAAATTGAAAATTTGGGATGTTACAAACCTACCCCCTTAGAATGAATCTCGCCCTCGAGATTCGGCTTGGCTAGATAACAGGTGTGGGTGGTCCTTGCGTAGATCATCTTCTCGTTCCCAGGTGGCTTCTTCCTCGATGTGGTGACTCCACTGAACTTTGCAAAACTTGATAACCTTACTGCGGGTGACTCTGCTCGAAAATTCGACAATCTTAACGGGTTTCTCCTCGTAGGTCAGATCACTATCCAACTGAATTGGTTCCAGGGGTACTGTGTCTCTTAAAAAAATATCGGCCATCTCTGCATGACACTTCTTGAGCTGAGAAACGTGAAACACATCGTGGACTCCTGACGATCCTTCGGGTAACTCCAACTTATAGGAAACCTCTCCCATGTGTTCCAAAACACGGTAAGGTCCCACAAATCTCGGGGCTAACTTTCCCTTAACTCCAAAACGTTTCACTCCTCGCAGAGGCGACACTCTGAGGTATGCTCTATCTCCGATTTCATAGGCTACTTCCTAGCGCTTCGAGTCTGCATAACTCTTCTGCCTGGACTGAGCTACCTTCAGTCTATCTCGGATCAGCTTAACCTTCTCTTCTGACTCTTTGATCAGGTTTGGTCCAAACAACTGACGGTCTCCAACTTCATCCCATATTAACGGTGTTCGGCATCTCCTCCCGTACAATGCTTCGAACGATGCCATCTTCAAACTGGCCTGGTAACTGTTGTTGTATGAGAACTCAGCATTGGGCAAATTGTCATCCCAACTAGATCCATAGTCTAGCGCACAAGCTCTCAACATGTCCTCCAGAATCAGATTGACTCTCTCGGTGTGTCCATCTGTCTGCGGGTGAAATGTTGTACTAAATTCCAGCCTTGTTCCCAAAGTTTGGTGTAACTGATGCCAAAACCTTGAGGTGAACTGTGTCCCTCTATCTGATACAATGGTCATCGGAACTCCGTGCAGACATACGATCCTGGTCATGTATATCTTGGCCAACTTCGCACTGGTATAAGTGGTTTTCACGGGGATAAAATGAGTTACTTTGGTCAAGCGATCCACTACTACCCAGATTGAGTCATATCCTGATTTGGTCCTGGGCAATCCGGTGATAAAGTCCATGCCAAGCTTGTCCCACTTCCATTCGGGTATCGGCATAGGCTGTAGTAATCCTGCTGGTTTCTGATGCTCCGCCTTCACTCTCTGGCATACATCACATACTGCTACATACTCGGCAATATCCTTCTTCATTCCCGTCCACCAGAAACGTTCCTTCAAGTCCAAATACATCTTAGTGTTTCCAAGGTGTATCGAGTATGGAGAAGCATGTGCTTCTTGCAGTATCAACTTCCTGATCTTCAGATTGTTGGGCACATAGATTCGATCCTCAAACCACAAGGTGTCGTGTTCATCTTCACGAAATCCCTTGGCTTTTCCTTCACTCATCCTCTCCTTTATCTTTGCAATCTCTTTGTCCTCCTTCTGGGCTTCGCGTATCTTTCCCAGCAATGTCGACTGAACCTACAATGTTGTGACAAAACCTCTAGGAACTATCTCCAAACGAAGCTCCCTGAGATGTTCTGCTAACTCATGTGGCAATCCCCCTTTTACTAGGGTATTTGCATAACTCTTCCAGCTCAAAGCGTCTGCCACGACATTGGCCTTTCTGGGGTGGTAGTGTAGCTTCATATCGTAATCCTTTATAAGCTCCAACCATCTCCTTTGTCTGAGGTTCAGCTCCTTCTGAGTGAAAATGTACTTCAAACTCTTGTGATCCATGTACACATCACAACGATTTCCAATAAGGAAATGTCTCCAGGTTTTGAGTGCGTGCACCACAGCTGCTAACTCCAAATCGTGTGTCGCATAATTCAACTCATGTGGTCGAAGTTGACGAGACGCATAAGAAACAACTCTTCCATCCTGCATGAGTACTCCTCCAAGTCCTAAGCGTGAAGCATCACAGTATACTTGGAAATCCTTGCGTATATCTGGCAAGATCAGCACTGGGGCTGTTGTCAACCGTTTCTTCAACTCCTGGAAACTTTCTTCGCACTCTTTAGTCCAATGGAACTTTGTCTCCTTCTTCAACAATGTCGTCATTGGCTTTGCAATCTTGGAGAAATTTTCTATGAATCTACGGTAATATCCCGCGAGGGCAAGAAAACAGCGGATCTCTGCAACTAAAGTGGGTGCCAACCACTCAGTGACTGCCTGCACTTTGACGTGGTCCACTGCTATACCTTCTCCTGATATAACATGCCCTAAGAATCCAACTTCCTTCAACCAAAACCCGCATTTGCTAAACTTGGCATACAATTGATGTTCTCTGAGCTTCACTAGTACCAAACACAAATGCTCCGCGTGTTCCTCTTCGTTCTTCGAGTACACCAAAATATCATCAATGAATACCACGACAAACTTATCCAAGAACTCCATGAATACCTTATTCATCATACTCATGAAATAGGCAGGGGCGTTAGTCAATCCAAATGACATAACTGTATACTCATATAGCCCATATCTTGTGGTGAAGGCTGTCTTAGGTATATCCTTCTCTCGGATTTTCAACTGATTGTATCCAGATCGTAGATCAATCTTGGAGAATACCTTAGCTCCTTGTAGTTGGTCGAACAGATCATTGATCATCGGCAGTGGGTACTTGTTCTTACTTCTTAATAGTCACTTCATTCAGTGCTCGATAATCAACGACCATTCTTAAAGATCCATCCGTCTTCTCGACCAGAAGCACTGGGGCTCCCCACGGTGATGAACTCCGGCGAATAAATCCTTTCTCCAATAACTCCTTAATCTTCTTCTTTATTTCCTCCAGATCATTCGCTGGCATCAGATATGGTCTCTTCGATATAGGTCCGGTGCCAGGCAATAGTTCAATCAAAAACTCAATATCCCTATCCGGTGGCATGCCAGGTAGCTCCTCAAGAAAAACATCCGGATAATCCTTTACTATGGGTACTTCCTCCTGAACAACACCCGTGAGAGAATGCACTTATGTCCTTATAGGAGAATTCCTAGATACATACTTGATCCTTTTTCCCTCCGGGGTGGTAAGCAAAATAGACTTACTGGCACAATCGATGTTTCCTCCATACATCGATAGCCAATCCATACCCAGTATCACATCCAATCCTTGCGACTCTAAAACTATTAGGTCTGAAGGGAAAACATGTCTTCCAATGGTCAATGGCATCTTAAAACATCCTTGATTTGCCATATATTCCACTCCGGGTGAACTTACTAACATGGGGGTCATAAGGACTCTGGTGGGAAACTTATTTCTATTTACGAATCCCCTTGAAATGTATGAATGCGATGCACCAGTATCAAAAAGAACTACTGCGGTAAATGACTTAACCAAAAACTTACCGATCACCGCATCCGGTTGCTCTTCAACCTCCTCCACGGTCACGTGGTTCACTTGTCCTTTGTTGAATGGGTTGGGCTTCTTCCCGGCGCTTCCATTGTTGTTCCCATTCTTAGCTTCAGGGCAGTCCGTGGCATAGTGTCCATTCTTCCCTCACTTGAAACAGGTAACGTGGCTCAAATCCCTCTTGGCGGGTGTGGATGGAGTAGAGCAATTCTGATTATTAGTGGCTCCATTCCCATTCCCATTCTTGGAGCCATTGTGGTTGTGAGAACTTCCTCCGGTGTGGGTGTGGCTTCCATGGTTATGGGTGTATCCTCCCGAATTCGGGGTGAATTAGGGCTTCTGTTGGGCTCCAGAATTATTCCTTCCTTGTCCATACTTCCTCTTGCGGCTCTCAATCTGCTGCTGCTTCCCTTCAATCATAAGAGCCTTATCTACCAATTCCTGGTAGTTGTTGAAGGTTGCCACCATCAACTGTACGCTCATCTCATCATTCAGCCCTTCCATAAACCTCTCCTGCTTAGCGGCATCTGTGGCCACATCATCTGGGGCATAACAAGACAGGGTACTAAACTCATCTACGTACTGAGCCATAGTACGATTTCCTTGGCGCAAGCTGCGAAACTCCCGCTTCTTCATGATCATAGCTCTAGTTGAGACATGGGCAGTGTGAAAAGCTTGCTGAAATTGATCCCAAGTGATATTGGCTATTGGGAAAGTGGCTGCGTAATTCTCCCACCATGTTGCGGCTGGTCCAGACAACTGATGTGCGGCAAATCACACCTTCTCAGCATCCGTGCAATTGGCGGTGGTCAAATCCCTTCCAATCTTGCGCAGCCAGTCATCAGCAATGATTGGTTCAATGCTGCTAGCAAACACCGGTGGTTGCAACCTTAGGAAACGTGTCAGGTTGTCCACGGGTGGTGGTGGTGGAGGGTTGTTGTTGTTGTTCTGGTTGTTCTGAGTGTTCTAGACAAGAAGTTGCATCAAAGTGTTCTGCTGCTGGATCAACTGAGTGAGCTCAGGGGGAAACTCAAATCCGGGCTCACGTCTCGGAGGCATCTGATGGGTGTAGAGGGAAGAGATTAGAATAGAAATGGGGTCTAACGGGAAATTCACTACCCATATGCACATGAGACAAACACAATCATATCACACCAATCAATTTCAAACAAGGGCTTACAAAGATCTAACTGACGTTACAAAAGTGCTCTAAATACTACTTTGTGGGGGGAAACTACTAGTCATAGGGTGGTCATCTAGAAATTTTGATCGGCGGAAGATTCCATGATGTCTGCTCCACCTTCATCTTCGTAGTCTTCGTCATCACTTTCATCGGGGTCTGAGTTCGTGTCGTCGATGATGATGTAATCTTTAGGGCGTATCTCCTTGGGTTCTTCTTCCTCTTCTTCTCCTCCTGGTGCTGGATCTCCCATGAATACTCCTAGCTTCCTTGTCAAATCATCATTCTTCTCCACAAGTATCATCATCTCCTCCTCGTATCTGTCACGAGTAGACTTGAGTTCCTCTTCTAGCTCCAAGTTCCTGGTTAGTGACTTCTTCAAATCTATCATCCCTGCGCACATCTGGTGCTCCTGTCGACGAATGTGTTGGTTTAACTCATGGATGAACGCTGCAATGGACTTGTCCTTCCGGGTACAGATCATGTCCCAACGCTCATCTCGGCGTCCACAAATCTGGTAGATAGTGTCCTCCAGCTCCTGCTTGTAGACTTCTCCGATCCTTCCCATAGTGATGTGGGCTGCCATACTCTTGCCTAGGCTCCAGGTTGGTGCATCAAAAGAAAACTCTATTGGCTTAGTGGATGGTGTGAATGTCCTCCCGGGAATTTGAACTTGAATGCTCCATCGCTCCTCTTCTGGTAAAGTGGCGGTGTAGGTCCCGGTGAAGCTTGGTATTCCTATGTTCAGGTACCTAGTGACTTCCTTCAAGTGTCGTCCAAAAGGTGTGTCTTCATCTGGTTGAGTGAACTTGTTCCTTGGGTCCACCATCCTAAAGAGTAGAAAATGGAGAGGAGTCAGAAATGAGTAGAGAAGAGTGACCTAGGGTTTATCTTAGTGGTCGTGTCCTACATTCAGCATATGCTCTGATACCATCTTGTAGCGACCACGATTCGAATGGACCAAAGTCTCTGTGTTTCAGTGTCATCCCTGGATCGGTAATGCTGACACACACAGTACTTGAAGGATTTATAACAGAGTGGCAATCACACACTTATTACATCGAATGTCTCAAAGGAGAACTTATTACAAAAGCCTATGGCTTAAGGCCATCTAACAAAATAACAGTGGAAGGCTTGGAAGATAAGTGAGTCCATCAACTCCAACGGCATAGCTGAGTGCATGGCAAACGACCTAGAACGTCTTACTCCTCGTCTAAAAAGTCTGCAATGTAACATGTTGCAGCCCGAAACGGGTCAGCACATGATATATGCTGGCAAGATAACACAGTAGATGCAAGCAACAGAATAAAGGCTACACTATATGCATATTTGGCTGGTGGAGGCTCTAAGGTTAAAGTTTTTGCATAAAGCCAATTTTTCCCCACAACAAAGGAATAAATTTTATTTTAACTATCATGGTAGTTGAAACATCATTGAGAAGGTACCTCCAACTCAATCCCAATTAAAGTAATCATTAACCCAACAAAATTAATTTTAAAGTGATGAGATCAACCAATAATTCAAGTACCAGATACTCAAGATTGTCCATAACCGGGGACACGGCTAATCATGATCAATTTGTACACTCTGTAGAGATTTGTGCACTTTTCCCCACAAGACTCGATCTCCTCCGTTGGATTTCTTGCATTGCATGGTGTTTGAGAAACGGATGACCGAGACACAGTCTTTCAGAAGCATTTACTCTTTACCCCAGGTGGACCCTTACACCTACTTTCCCCTACATCTGCTAGTCCACCACTGAAAGAGCTCACACAACTTACTCATACTATGCCAGAGCCCATAATGGCATTGTGGCTGCATAAGGAAGTTTCTAGCATGAATAGTTTTATGATCCCTTTGAGCCTGGGTGGCATTCCATAGGACAATCACACGGAACCCCGGGATTTCCTAGGACAACACTGGATTCTCTAGGTGCCCTGCAACCAATCCACCCAAATGTGTATTCAAGTAGCCACCTTAGGTTGAACCATTAATTAACAACTCACATATGTCATGGATTTTAGTCAACCCCAAACCACGTCTACGAGCATAGCATGGCAACCTAAGCATAACGTAGAAGTTACTCCCAAGGTTTGAAAAATAATGCAGGTAATAGGTTCTACCTCAATCTACTTCCCAGTCCCACAAGTTAAGAGATCCTACTCATGCAATGTGTTTGAGGGTTTGGTCTAATGCATAAAAACTGGGTAATAAAGGGGTATGATCAAAGTGTTACTTGCCTTGCTGATGATTCGCAAAACCTAGTGACTCGTAGTAGCACGCTTCGCAGTCCGGGTATTCTATCACAAGCAAACAATAGCATTCATAAGCAATCAAGCAAAGATGCACAATCAAAACTCCAAATAAGAAGATCTAACCAAGAAGTTCAACTTAAGAACTCTGGTTTGCAAAAAGAATCAAATCAAACGGAGCAACGAAACTCAAACTGCGAAAGAAACAAGATCTATTTACTAGATTGATATAGGGTCAAATTTTACAATAGCAAAACCTTGTTCAAGTTGGTTAAACGGAAAGAGGGCATCGAGACGAAGATCTGGGATTTTGAATCACCTGATTCCGACTCTCGAGCGAAAAGAAAAACGAAAAATAAGATCAGGACAGAAATCACGATCGAAATAATCGCGGATAAAAACCCCGAAAAAGAAAACTGACGAACAGGCTAACGAACGAACGTTCGCTATCTGTAACTAAGGGGCGAACAACGTTCGTTGAAACGAACGTACGGACAAACGTCCGCTAATTAACTAAACCGAAGAAAAAAAACCGAACTGATCTGAAAAAAAACAGATCTAGGGTTTCTAAAAGAAAACTGCTCGGTTCTTTAAAAAAACGGCGGCGGCGGAACGGCGGCGTCTACCTCGGGCAAGGCGGCGGCGGGCTCCGGGGCGGCGGCGAGTGGCTCTGGCGGTGGCGGCGACTCCGGCAGTACGACGGCGGCGGTGGGGCAGCGGCCGCGGCGGCGGAGTGGCAGCGGCGACGGTTGGCGGCGGCGAGGCGCGACGGCTAGGGTTTCGGGGCACGGGGCGAGGTGGGCTGGCGGCGGCGGCTCGGGCTGCGCTTATAAAGGCCCGACTAGGAAGAGTCCTACTCGGTTACGGCCCAAGGTCGGCTCGCCCCCCCTTTTTTTAAACGAGTCCTGACGCACTAAAACGGACGAAAAAAATACTAAACGAGCTCCAAAAATTCCGAAATAAATTTCCATCGTCCTCTAATAATATTTAGGACAAAGTGAATATTTTTCCCGGACCTAAATGCAAATTTGAAAAACGTGCATTTTTCCTATGCAAATAAAATCGCAAATAAATCCGAATAAAAACCAAAAGTGATTTTAACATTTTTCCTCCAATATTTCTGTTATTTTGGAGAAGTCATATTATCTCCGCTCATATATTTTATTACGAAATATTTTTAGGAGAGAAAAATAATTAAAACCAATGTGATCCCCGTACCGGTATTTGAGGAAACTCAAATACGAAAACGATAGAATTCCCAACTCTCTCCGTAGGTCCTTGAGTTGCTTAGAATTTTCGAGGATCGCCACGCACAAAATGCAAAGAAATATGCAATGTAGTATGATCTATGTATAACACCCTGTTCAAGAATTCACTCGATTAACGAGTTAACTTGCTGATTAATCCCTACTTGTAGGGTCACCGAGTAGCCGATAAACCAATAAATCATCCGATTAATTGATTAAATGGCCGATTAACTTGCCGATTAGCCGATTAATCCCCTACTCGCCAGCCAACCGAGCAGGTACCAGTTAACGATTTCCTCAACAATGGTATAACATTCCTTTTCTTCTCATGTTGATCTCCCTAAGGAGAAGTGGTTTAAATACCACCCGCCAATTAAAGAAAAAGTCGAGGAACCAGTTAAAGTTAAAGAATAAACTATCATTTCTGATGTTGACCCAGTTGTGCCTACTGCTTATATTGAGAAGCCACATTTCCCTGTTAGGATAAAGGAACATGCTAAAGTCTCAACCATGATTAGAAAAAGTGATATTAGAACACCTAGACCCTCTGAACAAATCAAGGTAGAACCTAGTATTGCTATGATTAAAGATCTCTTGGTCGATAATATTGAAGGGCATGTTATCTATTTCTATGATGAAGCTGCTAGAATTGCCAAACCCGATACGATAGATAAGAATGCCTGCCGTTGGCATGCCTATTGTCTTAGTCAAAATAGGAGATCATTTTTATAATGGTTTATGTGATATGGGTTCTAGTGTGAGTGATATTCCTTTCACCGTATATCAAGAAATTATGCACGAGATTGCACCCGCTGAAATAGAAGATATTGATGTCACTGTTAAACTTGCAAACAGAGACACCGTCACACTACTTGGGATTGTTAAAGATGTTGAAGTATTGTGTGGGAAAATAAAATACCCTACAGATTTTCTAGTTCTTGGTTCCCCACAAGATGATTTTTGTCCCATAATATTTGGTAGACCTTTCTTGAACACTGTCAATGCTAAGATAGATTGCAAGAAAGAAACCGCCAGTGTTAATTTCAGTGATGTGTCTCATGAGTTTAATTTCTATAAGTTTCGTAGGCAACCTCATAATAAGGGATTGTCTAGTAAAGATAAAATAATTTGTCTTGCTTCTATTGCCATTCCACCTACCGATCCATTAGAGCAATACTTGCTAGACCATGAAAATGATATGCACTTGCATGAGAGAAATGAAATAGATAAGATGCTCTTCGAACAACAACCTATTCTCAAGCACAACTTGTCTATTGAAACAACAGGAGGTCCTCCTCCACCAAAGGGTGATTCTGTGTTTAAATTAAAACAACTACCTGACACTTTGAAATATACTTATCTTGATGAAAAGAAAACATATCCTATTATTATCAGTGTTAACCTTATAGAGCATGAAGAAAAGAGATTGTTAAAAACTTTAAGCACAAAAAGGATGATCGTGGCAAACTAAAAGGCAAAACATGCAAAGACACAGACGCATATAATACAAGACGCTCCAAGCAAAACCCATGATATGTGCCGACTAAAAATATAGCTCACAGTAAAATTACCGATGATCGTTAGAAGAAAGAGAAGATGCCTTAAGGGGCATCCCCAAGCTTAGTTGCTTGGTACTCTTTGAATATTACCTTGGGGTGCCATGGGGCATCCCCAATTTTAAGCTCTTTTCACTCCTTATTCCTTCATCCATCGTGATCTCACCCAAAACTTGAAAACTTCAATCACACAAAACTTAACAAAACCTCGTGAGATCCGTTAGTATAATAAAAATCATCTTTACTATAAGTACTATTGCAAACCCATCATATTTTGTTATTACATTATATCTACTTCATTCTAACTTTACCATGGCTCATACCCCCCGATACAAACCATAGATTCGTCAAAATAAACACATAGTGCAACGAAAACAGAATGTGTCAAAACAGAATAGTCCGTAGAGATGTATTTTTTAGTCATACTTATGTAACTCTAAAAATACTGAACAATTAGGACAACGTGGGAAATTTGTATATCAGTTCTGTGTAGAAACTTCAGCAATTGTTCACGTTCTAGCAACTGAAAACAATTCTGCTACTGGATGCGAAAATTTATGTTGATGCACCGAATCAAATCAACTCTCACCCAAATCAATCCCAGAGGCTTTTCTTGGCACAAACGCTAATTAAAACATCAAAAACACAATCACTACAGAAGTAATAATGTGTATTTATTGAAAAGCGGAAAGAAAACCACAAAGCAAAAAGATAACTATTGGGTTGCCTCCCAACAAGCGCTATCGTTTAATGCCCCTAGCTACGCATAATGCATAGATTCAAGTCTTGTCATCTCTGGTTTTGGGGATCTTTTCAAGAGTTCTCTCAAACCTTGGAGGCTCTTTGCGCTTCCCATCATTCTCCGGAGGAGAAACCATCTAAAGTTCGAAGATATCAAGACGCTTATTACAAAGAGCAATCACAGTGTTCGTGCGAATGAGGTTCCCACTAATATTCTTGAGAGGTTCATTAGACTTTTTGCAATTCCATTAATTTTTTATGCATGTCACCTAACTTATCGAATATTTGAATTCCCTCTTGGGTGAAAGTAAATCCCTTTTGTGGTGGCGGAACTCCCAATATACCCTCTATTATCTCATAAGCGGCATTAGCATCAATCTCAAAAAAATTCCCTTTAGCGGCAAAATCCAAAAGTTGTCTATGTGACAAAGTTAAACCGACATAAAAATTGCGAAGCAAAATTTTTGCACCCCCTTTAATAGAGCAAGCATGGTAGGATTACAATAGCCTATACTAGACATCTTTAAGATTTTCTCCTTGTTTCTGTTTGAAGTAAAGGACTTCAAAGTCTAGGGACAAAGGAGGTACGGATGTGCCCGTCATGATGGAAAAGCAAGCAATATGACATGAAAAAGGCGAACGGAAAGAAGGCAAATATTTTTGTATTTTTGTAAAAAACATTTAGATGTGGGGGAGATGAAAACGAGAGGCAAATGGAAAATAATGTAAATTGCAAGGAGATGAGAGTTTATGTGTGGGAACCTGACAAATCTTGACTTGATCCTCCCGGACAACGGCACCAGAAATTCTTCTTGCTACTTATGAACCACGTTAGTAAATTCCCCGAAAAGGAGGGGACGATGCAGCACAACAGCGGTAAGTATTTCCCTCAGTTATGAAACCTAGGTTATCAATCCAGTAGGAGAACCAAGCAAGCTATGTAGACAACACCTGCACACAAACAACAAATCCTCACAACCCGACGCGTAGAGGGGTTGTCAATCCCTCTTGGGTAATGTAATATGATAAATAGACAGATTGATAGATGCAAATAAAATAAAAGCAAATAAAATGCAGCGAGATATTTTTGCGTTTTCGATAATATAGATCTGAAACAAAAGAGGCAAATACATTGGAAAGGCAAATAGCAATATAGAGTTGAAAGTATATGATGAGAAATAGACCCAGGGGCCGTAGATTTCACTAGTGGCTTCTCTCGAAAAAATAGCATACGGTGGGCAAACAAATTACCGTTGCGCAATTGATAGAAGAGCAAATAATTATGACAATATCCAAGAAAGTGATCATGTATATAGGCATCACGTCCAAGATTAGTAGACCGACTCCTGCTTGCATCTACTACTATTACTTTACACATCGACCGCTAGCCATCATGCATCTACTATAATAAGTTCATGGAGAAACGGAGTAATGCCTTAAGAACGATGACATGACGTAGACAAGATCTATTAATGTAGTAATAGACCCCATCGTTTGATCCTTAATAGCAACGATACATGCGTGGCACTTCTCCTTCTGTCAGTGAGATTGAGCACTGCAAGATCGAACCCATTACAAAGCACATCTTCATGTTGCAAGATAAATCAATCAAGTTGGCCAATCAAAACCAAAATATCAAAGAAGAAATACAAGGTTATAATAATCATGTATGGATATAAATAGATCTGATCATAAACTCACAATTCATCAGATCCCAACAAACACACCGCAAAAAGAATTACATCGAATAGATCTCCGAAGAGAACATTGTATTAAAGATCAAAAAGAGAGAAGAAGGCATCTAGCTACTTCCTACGGACCCGTAGGTCTGTGGTAAACTACTCACGCATCATCAGAGGAGCACCAATGAGGATGATGAACCCCTCCGTGATCGTGTTCCTCTCCGGGGGAGTGCCGGAAAAGGGTTCTAGATTGGATCTGGTGGTTCTGGAACTTGCAGCGAGTGAAACAATTTTTCGTTGACTCCTCTAGGGTTTTCGGAATATTGTGGTATTTATAGAGCCGGAGGTTGATGGAAAGTATGTCTGTGGGCTCCACTACCCACTAGGGCACTCCTTGGCCTCCTCGGCGCACCGTGGTGCCTAGTGGGCCCCACGGGCCTCCTCACGTTTGGTATCTTGGCTCCCTGGGTGTCTTCTGTCAAGCAAAAATCTCCAAAAAGTTTTGTTGCATTTGGACTTTGTTTGATATTGATATTCAGCAAAGTGAAAAACAAGCAGAAAATAGCAACTGGCACTGGGCACTATGTCAATAGAGTAGTCCCAAAAAATGATATAAAGTTGCTAGAAAATGATTACAAAACATCCAAGAATGATATTATAACATCATGGAACAATCAATAATTATAGATACATTGGAAACGTATCAAGTGCTCAAAGAAATAATGCTACGACGGAGAAAGAATTTCTAGCAGTTGTGTTTGCATGTGATAAATTCAGACCTTACATCATTGACTCTAAAGTCACTATTCACACTGAACATTTTGCTATTAAATACTCCCTCCGTCCGAAAATACTTGTCATCAAAATGGAGAAAAGGGAATGTATCTAGATATATTTTAGTTCTAGATACACCCCTTTTTGTCCATTTTGATGACAAGTATTTTCGGACGGAGGGAGTATCTTATAGAAAAGAAAGATGCTAAATCTAGACTGATTAGGTGGGTATTTTTACTACAAGAATTTGATTTGCATATTGTTGATATAAAAGGAGCTAAAAACCCCATAGCAGATAATTTATCTAGAATGGAAAGTGTTTTTGATGATCCACTTCCTATTGATGATAGTTTTCCTGATGAACAATTAGCTGTTATAAATGACTGTACTTCTCGCGATAATCCTTGGTATGCAAAATATGGTAATTTTATTGTTTCTAAATATATACCACCTAGTTATACATACCAGCAAAAGAAAAGGTTTTTCTTTGATTTAAGGCATTACTTTTGGGATGACCCACATCTATATAAAGAAGGAGTATATGGTGTTATTAGACACTGTATACCGGAGCATGAGCAGGAACAAATCCTAAGGAACCGGCATTCTGAGGCATACGAAGGGCACCATGCGGACGATAGAACTGCACATAAGGTATCGCAATCTAGTTTTTACTGGCCTACTGTTAGGGATATACCCCACGGAGGTTGTCTCGGTATTGAGGCCCAAGGTCAAGACCCGCTGATGATCCCGAAGGACAAAAGTAGGCTTACCCTTGGGGCCTCCAAAGCTGGATAATAGAAGCCCGAAAGGAAACCCGGCCCAGGCAGTCAGGCTGGCTTACAGGAATCTGGACATAAAGAAGGTTTGGTAAACTTGTAAGATATTGAAGGCCTACCGGACTTAGAGTAGGGCTCCTTACGGGTAGAACCCTAAATCTACTGTAAACCTAGGACCCAGCCTATTATATAAATGGGGTTCCTGGGTCGTCTAAATGGACAAGTTAGAACACCTCAAAAGCTATGTAGTTAAAACACACCCTTATAATCGAGATCATCATCATCAATAGCAATTAAGCAGGAGTAGGCTTTTACCTCCATCATGAGGGGCCGAACCTCGGTAAACTTGTGTCTCTCATTTTCGATCAATCCCATCCAAGCCTTCACCTAGCAGCAATGGCCTCACAATGTAGTTCTCCTATGAGGACATCTGTCGTGACAAAAGCACAACAATTGGTGCCCACCATGGGTGTGTTCTTGGAGGGAGCTCTTCTAGGGATCGAGAGGCTCTCAATCAGCCGAATGACCAAGAGCCAACGTGGGAAGTTCTACATCGACGATGTCGGCTGGGGCCCTGAGGCCGACTCCCTTGAGTCGGTATATCAGGTCCCCTTCAGTAAGATCCACGTCTTCAATGGACTCATTGGCGAGCCCAAGTCGGAGCTCACTCTCACTGCTGACTCAGTTGAGTTTGCAACCCGGCTTCGCTCACGTCGAGTCAATGCATTCGTCGACTTCATCAGTGGATATGTGCAGGAGCTTCGGATGGTTCCAATCACTTGGTCGTTTGTACGAACGACAGGCTCATGTGCTAGCCCATGAGCTTTGGATAATTCCAATCACTTGACAGTTTGTAGTCTGGGGGCTCGACATGGTCGGGCCCTTTAAACCTTCATCCTGCAAGGAGACCCACCCATTGGTCGCAGTTGATAAATTCACTAAGTGGGTAGAAGCAGAGCCTGTTAGCAGTTGCGACGCTGAGACAGCGGTCAAGTTCCTGAAAAGATCATATATCGTTATGGGTATTCTCACAGCATCATCATAAATATTGGCAGCAACTTGTTTGAAGGGGCCAATTAAAAATTCTGTCAGAAGGAACATATCGGACATAATCTGGCTTCAGTGGCGTACCCACAGTCCAATGGGCAAGTAGAGCGTGCAAATCAGGAGTTGTTGCGAGGCATCACACGCCATCATTGAGTTGGGTCGTGAGAGTGGACCAGGCCACCACGGGCGTACACGCCGCCAGGCGAGCCCGACTACGTCTTCGCGGAACCTCTCTCGCAGGCGCGTCCGATGCTGCCCAATGATGATGGCCCGGGCACGCCCACCGGCTCACCCGTCATGGACTCTCCGGCCAGGTTGCCTGGGTCCGAGTCTAGGTAGATCGGATGACCCGAAGCGCTTTCGAGAGGCTCCTGCAGCACGCCACCGGGGGCCTAGGGAGGCGGGTACTCCACCATGCTTTATAGGGGTATAATTAGTATTGTCCGGCCATGAACTATGATCATTTGGTTGTTAGATGATTGCTAGTATGCGAGTTGTGCTCGTTTGTTGTATGTTGATTTACTTGGTTGCTAGTCGCATGTGTTACATGGATATGAAGACTCGGATATGAGGGAGATAGCTGTGGAAGCAGCAAAATGAGGGCCGACCGGTCACGATCCGTGGACACGCCCGGATACATTCGTGAAGGATTGATGGACCAGATTAGCTAGGCGGGGCTGTAGATGCTCTTATTTGCTTTCTCCCAAACACCAAACACGCCCTCACGTGAAGTGGAGGGAATGTACAACTGGATGAAACGCGGGGCGTGCAAGATAAATACTGGATGAAACGCGTGTGTTGCCCTTCTTGGACCAGCGAGGCGCCCAGGAGTGACGCGGACCAAATCCGGTTTTTAAAACACAGCAGCACGACGCACGGGGGCGAGGCTTCGGGCCATTAATTGCAACTTCAGCGAGCACGCTCCCTGTCCCACACGGAGCCACATCACCCTCGGCGCGCTCCGACGGCCGCCATGGATCCCCCGTCGCCAGCGACAGCGAGGCCGGCGATGTCCCACTCCTCCGCCTTCCTCCTCCCCTCCTCCGCAACCCCCGCCGGCTCCGCGGACGCGTACGCGGTCGTCGTCCTCAACCAACGCCTGCCCCGCTTCGCCCCTCTCCTCTGGGACCGCGGTAACTAGCGCCCCCGATGCCCTGTTAGCCTCTTCCTGGCTCCCGTCGTCCTCCAGATGCTTATGTGCTTCTCTTTATGTGCAGCGCAGGTGCGGGTATGCGCCGACGGGGGCGCTAATCGCGTGTTCGACGGCATGCCGGAGCTGCTCCCCGGCCACGCCCCCGACGATGTGCGCTCCAGGTAATGCGATCCGTCGG
Organism: Secale cereale; assembly: GCA_902687465.1. Taxonomy (NCBI): domain Eukaryota; kingdom Viridiplantae; phylum Streptophyta; class Magnoliopsida; order Poales; family Poaceae; genus Secale; species Secale cereale. The sequence continues at coordinate 482,368,923 of LR738709.1, read as the reverse complement.
ACATTGCATATTCCGCGTTTCTCTGTCGGTCAGAGGGACAGGGATGTGCACAGGAACATTCCTGCTCCGGTGGTGGCCATTCGGTGTTTTGGATTGGTTTGGCCGCTAGAAAAAGTAGAAACAGTTCAACCAAATTCGACAATTCATTTGTGTAGTGCAATCTCTATTCTGCTTGTGAGTCTGACTGGTCGCTCCATGCATGCTCACCATGTGCTTGGTGGAATGCTTGGGGTTGTTATGTTTACCCACTGCCTAAAGTGCTTTTAACTTTCAAGTAATGCTAGAGAACTCGACAGGTGTACGTAATCTAGCATATTCATGGAAAGGGGATTAGAATTTGCGGAACTGATTGGTTAGAAATAAATCGTAACCTTTTTATAGTGACTGTTTGCCTTTCCCAGTCGGCAAGAACCATCTAGCGCTCATGCTTGTTCTGACGTTTGGTGGCACTTCTTCAGTGGATGTGTTGGTAAATCCATTTTTTTTAGTGCAGCTTATTAGGAAGTGGTTCATCTTACATGTAAAACCTCCCTCTTACTGGCCATGAGAAGTAGCAGTGTGTGTTAGTAGGAGTAGTGGTTAATGCAATACTCACTTATTTTATGAGGAGGTGATGTTAATAGAGATATTTGTGAGCTATGAGTAGCCTCTTTTGTACCAAGCTTTTTAACTCCACCCAACCAAATGTTCAAATCACATTTCATTTTGTATTTGAAATTGCTAATGGGATTGGGATCTAGGAGATGATCATGACTCAGACCTTCTCAATTATCAATAGTCGGAAATCAATGTTTAAGACTATGCAGTACTTTTTCAAAGCATCATATTGTAAATTTTGACCAAGCTGCCATTTGTTTTTGTGCAGATACAAACCAGATGTAATCAAAGGGGATATGGATTCAGTGCGACCAGAAGTGAAGGAATTTTATTCTAATTTGGTAATTTACTTTTTTATTTTCCATTTAGTCTTTATTAACTTACAAACAGCATGTGTGGGACAAAATATTATTTGAACAATGTTATTTGGCTAGTATAATCATGAACTGGTGTCTCAGTAATTTACCACAATCGGATTATTTGTACTCGTGGCGCCTCATTAATTTGCAGTTTGCAGTGCTTTCTTGGCTGATGCATAACTGAAGCGCTGTCTGGATACAAGATATCTAGCAGTTTTCTAGTTTAATAGTGCTGTCAGTTATGTGGGAACATGAAAACCGAGATAGAAAGAAAAAAATGCTGAGTCTCTGGTTCTGGAATCTTAGTTATGCTTAATTTAGCAGATTCATAGTGCGAACATCCTTCGCTGGCATTACATTTGAAGAAACAAACAGTATCTACATGATTGTTGAATGTTATTTGTCCCCATTTTATCCACTCCATGATAAGCTACACTGCGAATTTAATACATGCTAGAGTGACATGGTTGGTGTAGTGCAGATTCTGGATCTTCTTTTTCTTCCTCCATGAAATTTCTTAGATGAAATCTCACATGTAAATCAATTTAGCATGTGGGTATCCTCAATTGCAGCTTTCTTGTAATAATTGTACCCTTTTATATGAACAAAAGAACAGCAAAAGAGTATGTTGGCTTAAATAAGAATGTTTTGATATGTTCTTATTTCAAATATGAGGCAGCTGATCATATTTTCTTCATAATTTAACCCATTGACTTCCAGCATAGCATCTGCTTTAGTAGAAAGAGCGCTGATTCTTGTGACCTCGAAATATCTTGTTTCTTCTGAAATCTGAAATCCAATATAGATCATGTAAGTTATTATGCTGATATCTAGGTATGCAAAAGTTCATATAGATCAAACAAGTTATTGCTTTAGTCATCACATGGCAATTAATATCTTGAGACATGACTTCATGCAGAACCTTACTTGAAATTAATTCCATTTTATGGCAAGTCTGATGAAATAATTGTCTTATTTTTGATCAACCACAGGGCACCAATATAGTTGATCAATCACACGATCAGGAAACCACTGACTTGCACAAATGTGTAGCATTTATCACTGACAATTCACCTGGCCCCGACAAATCGAATGTAAGCTGCTCTAGCTCAGTAATATGAAGTCATTTACCCTCAAATTATTTGATTAAAATAACACATCGCCATGTTTACAAATATATACCGCCTTGTCTTTCTTGACAGCTATGCATCCTTGTCCTCGGAGCACTAGGAGGTAGGTTTGATCATGAGATGGGAAACATCAATGTACTCCATCTCTTCCCAAACATTAAGATCGTCCTCCTATCAGATGATTGCCTTATCTTTCTGCTCCCAAGAACGCACACTCACAACATCCACATTGAACGGTCAGTTGAGGGCCCCCACTGTGGGTTGATTCCCATTGGCGCACCTTCGACTAGCACCACGACCACCGGGCTCCGGTGGAATTTAGGTAAGTGTTTCACTTGGTCAATATCCTGTGGTCTTATACAGCAGCAGCTGATGTTTCAATGCATTTTCTCGTCAGATAATACGCATATGAGCTTCGGTGAATTGATTAGCACATCGAACATCGTTGATGAGGACCGGGTTATGGTCACTTCAGATTCTGACCTGATCTGGACAATATCGCTCCGGCATTGAGTTTTCCGATGCATTTTCTCGTCAGACAATACTTGTATGCGCTACGATGGATTGATTAGCATGTCGAACATCGTTGATGAGGACCAGGTTATGATCGCTTCAGATTCTGACCTGATTTGGACAATATCTCTCTGGCACCGAGCTTATGGTACACAGAACGTTGGAGCTATCGCCAATTTTATCTCATCTAATTTATGTCTATGACATAAATTCTGGTGTGTTAGAATTTCAAGCCTTGTAAAATTTTAATTTGTAATCTGGTAGTTTTGGCAATTAAATATATCCT